>CM076579.1:763640597-764086952 GCA_034641835.2 Pinus albicaulis
TTATATTCCACAAGGAATCATGAAACAATTACAATACACTCTTCTCACAAGAGTCTCCTGCAATCTGCTAATTGTCTCACACTGATCCAGACAAAATCGGGCCAACACTTAGCCAATCCTCAACTTGTCTTGATCACATAATTACTGATGAATGCAACCCATATTCTTTAGGAATTTCAGCCTTCCTCGACTGGAAAAATTATCATGGGCATCCTGTGGTCTTTTAACTACATATAGGTAGTCTACTAATATCACAACTGATAGTCAACTTCCCTTTAACCTTTGTCTCAACTGGGTCTCCACTGGAACTGACATGCATGCAACTATTAATAGTAAATCATCAGCTACATAACAGATCACTGCATGTGACTTAAATATGATTTAATTCACTTTTCCTCTCACTAGTGCAACAATCAGTTACAACTAGTTAAATTGACTTTAACTCACTTAACTGAGTTAACTAATTTCTCATGCATTAAACTCATGCACTTAACTACAAATTGAACTCTAAAACACATAGAATCACTCTACATGCCTCACCAACCACCCTCAACTCGAAATTCATGAGCTAACTAAGTTTATCAAACTCAGTTAACTATTACAAGTGATTATGAGATAAGATTACATTTTATTGTCCAATTTAATTAACGGATAATTAAACTTGACACATTTCCAATTTATCAAATAAATTGAATTGAACACTGATGTATCGCTAGGACCCATCACTAGATGACTTGTGGTCCCACACTAGTGTAGGTGTTTTCATGTTGTTTCTAGATGCCAATTTCATTGTTTCTTATTGCAAACTTTAACACTCCCTCTCAACAATAAAGGAATCAATCAGTCTTGATCCGGTACCTTGGAATGTCCTTGCATGCGCACATGCACCTCTTGCATGCAACATGCAACTATTGCATGCAACACTTCTCTAGTGTTGTTCAAACATGCAACTCTTGCATGCAACACTTATCTAGTGTTTCTCACACATGAAACTTTTGCATGCAACACTTCTCTAGTGTTTCTCAGACATGTAACTTTTGCATGCAACACTTCTCTAGTGTTTCTTGCACATGCAACACTTCTGAAACTGAATAGCCTCCAAACAAATGAATCAGTATAATGCTTATGTCATCAGAGTCTTCTGACTATTGGTACCTACTGCACATGTCTATTGGATTCTCTACGATGTTGACATCTGCATCCATGCACTCTGCACTGTTGCCAACTCTGATCCGCGCTCCAATATCCGACACCTGTAACTCTGATTTTTGTCCTCGTAGCATCTGAATGAATCAATCTAACTAATCCTGCTACAACTATACTATGGGCTCCTCATATCCAGGTTCGATCCATGAGACACACCATCTCTAGGACCTTGCCCAAATTCTTCTTGGGATTATTTTTACACATCGCCCCACCTCACACCTGGAGGTATAGCTGCATCTACTCCCTATGCCCATCTAGCTCAAAATTTCTCTGCTTGAGTGGTTCTGCCACTCCACGATCCTCCACATGTGGCTGCTCCACATCTTGAGGTTCATTCCTTGAAACCTAGAATTCCTCATCTACATGCAAATCAAGCTCCCTCTCAAGGGACAATTGCATGGATCTCTCACACTTCCCCATGGTAAATCCCTTGCATGTGTCTATCTACGCAAGAGAATCCTTTGGAAGCTCCGTAGAAATCTGCTGCATGACCTTCAAAGCTCCATGGTGTAACTCACCCTCATCCCGGCTCACCACTTTGTCTGCTTTACCCATCAATGTTGCACCACCATCTACATCAAGTTTATAGAGATTCTTCACACGAATCCTAATCTTCTTGGCTTGTCCTATTTCTTTGTGTCAAAGGAATTATTTTCCTTCACTGAAAACAACATCATAGCCTCTATCCTCCAACATTGCGACTGAAACTAAATTTGTCTTCAAGCCTGGTACATGCATTACATCTTTTAATAAAAATGGTTTACCTGACTGTCTCTAGAAAGTAACTATACCAGTCCCAATAGCGCTATACCTTCTGTCATCACCCATTTAGATATGCATCTGGAGGTCCTTCTCCTCCAAGCTACTGAAAATTTATTTGTTTCTCGTCATGTGGAAAGATGCACCACTATCCAAGTACCACCCTGATCCCATCGCACTTGACACCATGCATGCGATCAGCGAGAAGTCCAACTCAAATTGCGAGGCCAAAGCCTCACTAGCTACAGATCCTAAAGCCTTCTTGTTATTCTTCTTTTGTGGACAATTAGTGGCATAATGTCCATTCTGGTGACAGTGAAAACACTTCACTCTGGACATGTCACGCTCCTTGCCTTCTTCGCTGGTCTCAGATTTGGAATAGGATTTCTTTCCTTTCCCCTTATTTGCCTTACTAGCCAAAGAAAAATTTTCTTCATCATCATTTTTAGATGAAGATCCATCCCTGGTATTCTGCCTGAATTCTTCTTGCACCAAATTTGATCAAATTCATTCCCAATCTGGCAGTTTCTCCCTCCCATTGACAGAGTCATGATAACTATGCCGACTCTTGGGAAGTCCTAAAAGAGGTAGGCTCACCAAGTCATCATCCGCGATAGTAATGCCGACGCTCCCAAGCTCATCCCCACATTGGACAAAATTTGTTAAATATTTCGGCATGGTGTCATCTCTATCCATTTTGATTTTCCTAAGCTTGTCCTTCAGTGTCAATTTTCTATGATCACTGCTCCTCTGAAATAGATCTATCAAAGCCTTCCACATTTTATATGGAGTCACTTCGCCATGGATACTTGAGACAATGTGGTCTCGTACTTCCTCCAGTAAGATCCTCCTCACCCTTGCAACCTTCTTTTTCTAAGCATCAAGATTTGCGGCATCTGCTACAACGGGTTTGGGAACATCATTATCAATGAATTATTTCAACCCATTATCCTCCAGTACTGCATTCATCCTATATTTCCACGCAATATAATTGGAACTAGTGCCCTCGAGTGCATACTCCAATCTCAAGCCTTTGAAAGCCATTTCGATCCTGATTCCCCTGTCGCACCAAGAATACTTTTGCAAATTCGAATTATATTCAGTCACAAACTCAGCTTCTCCTCCACTATAGTGATTTCATGTGCTCTAATACCATGTAGAAATTATACAAACATATGTATATCAATGGATTCAATCCGATCAAGCAATGTACTAAAGCTAGATACTGAATCCTTCTACAAATCAATTGCGGAAATTAAACACAATCGCCAATCACAACAAGTGCAGAAAGAAACAAATAAAACCACAACACAGATAATTTTCCCGGGGGAAGCTTACTGCTCAAAACCCCTCTATCATATATTGTATATTCCACAAGGAATCCTGAAACAATTACAATGCACTATTCTCATAGGGGAAGTCTTCGATATATATATATATATATATATATATATCATCGCTGAGGTAGGAATTCCCATACTCAGATCAAAATTAACTAAAAGTTCTGATTATATAAATGATTTTAAAATTACATCAATAGTAGACACAACATGGACGCAGCCATCTGTCATAAGTAGTCTACTGTATTATGAATAATAAAACTCCTCGCAACCGGGATGGTGGAAACTAGATCCAGGTCTTGATTTCCGCTTCCTGAACTAGTATGATTCTTTCCATGCAATTGATTGTGTCGAAGTCGAACATGGTAGAAACCACTTGATTACCAGTCAATGATGTGAACTGTTAACAGGTGTGAGAGAAATCACCAATAATGGCAATGGATCTCAAAGTACTCAGTACAATCTACGAAGTGTGAATGAATGATTTGCAATCAAACACTTCACGGAATCATTTGATCGAAGGTCAATCATGCAACCTGTCATAAAAGGTGAGAAACCTACCATTAGGGCATGCAGATACCAAGGTACTGATAGGATTCTAGATCAACTTTCTAGATGATGAGCTGTCGTCGATAGAAAGTGACCCGTCGCAGGAAAGCCCACAACACGAAACCATTAGATCAAGTTTTTAAGAAATATTTGTAAGGTCTGACTCAGGGATGGTTAATGCAAATGGAGACAAATGTTTGCAATAAATGGTTTATTTGAACTATCTCTTGAACACATAACGACACTGCAAATGGTTTGGTAACAATTGACCTGAAGCTAATACCCAGAATCTGGCTAAAGACTTTCAATGTGGTTTGATTAACTGTTAGACAAAGGATTTTCCCAACCTAGTTATAAGTGTGACAAAAGCGTCGTGTTCAAGAATGGTATACTGCTTTTAAAACAAGGATGACAATTGGATTCCTTTTCTCTTTCCCCCCCACCATTATTGGCAAGTACCTCTTTATTTTTTACAAGCTTGAGGAGGATAAAATTTGCTTGTTATGTAAGCTCATCCTTCTGATGAGTCCATCTTAGTATTAAAATTGAACCCTAAGAAGGAGTGGTTTGTTCCTATTTGTAATCGACAGGTCCTTTACTGTTAAATTTTAACGAGTCCAGTATAGGAGAAACTTGGCGTTTTTTAGTTTTAGGGAGTCAGAAGAAAAACATAAGTAAACTCCGTGGTTGTACTTTTTCATAATTTTAGTCTCTCAAGCCCGAAAAAGGATTAAAAAATGCAGGAGAGAACTCTATTGACCATGATTAGTCAACATATAAATTTTTCGTAAATAGTCTATTACAATCCGGAAAATGGGTAAACTTATACTGAAGGGACGACTGTTCATTTCCTTTAACGAGTTCGAATATTCAAGCACTAGGTAATCTTTTCATATTTAGAGAGTTTGAAAAGGGCTTAAAAGAGAACTCCAGGGTTTCTCTTTTTCGTAATTTTCAAGACCCCAAAAAAGTGATAAAAGTATACTCATCATCAAAATAATTCTTTTCACCAAAAACCTGTAATCTGCAAAAAAACTAAAAAATTTAAAAATACCTATTCCAAAGAAGTAAAAATATTGAAAACAACCTTTTTAAAGTGAAATGTAAATAAAATATAATATTTTATTCATTCAAAAACTATAAAAATGAGTTTAACAAAATCATTTTCACCTTTTATCTTCAAAGCAAGAAATTGAGAGCTTTTGGCAAAAAAGTTCTGGAGCTAATATCAGGAGAGCCGACCATTCAATTTGTGATTCGTTAGAACCAAGTAATCCACATCACTTTTCTCTTCATTTCTATCCATTTCAATTCTCTTTTTTGGCTTTAATTTCATTTTTTAGGGAGAAATTATGTTCAAAAATGTGCTCTCGGGGGTCCGCAGGTCATGCGCGCGCTACCTGCAGACCTCAGTAATTTTCTAAAAGGAAAATTATTGAGCTACCGCGGTTTTTGTGTTGAGCCCGTGTAGACGTGTTTTAAAATCTACAAATTCTCTAAAAAATGGTAAAATTTTTGCATTCCAATGGTGTCTAACTTTCAAATGCATTCATTTGCAGGCTATTTCACCATGCTAGAGTGGAGAGAACGTGAGCATGAGGCTATAGACAATGAAGTCATGAGTGATCCTCAAACAATGCGAGTGTTAAAAAATTGTGGGCTATATAGGTTCTAGGTGATTCAAGGTATGAAAGCACAAGTAGAGCTGATGACATGGTTAGTGAACACATGGGATGTTCAAGATCAATGCTTTATCATTGGTGACCATCGACTCACAATTGAGCTCGAGGATATCTATTTTCTCACTGGATTGTCCCAAAAGGGGAGAAAACATATCCTTGTTTGGGGCTAGACAGGGTGGCCTACTTGTTGCTAGCTACAAACAATAGTTTTGTAGTGATGAGGTAGATCCAAAGGATAATCACATAGACATAAAAACTATCTTGCGATTATATCTCAAATTGATTGCATTCATGGTAACTAGGTTGTGCGGAAGTGCAGCTCCACATGCAGCCACTAAATCTCAAATGCAGACCGCGGTGGAGTGTTTTAGAGGTACCGTATTCAACTGGTGAAAAGGGGTATTGGCCAACATGAAAGTCTAACTAACCAGAGCAAAGAATGCAAAGTTAAAAAAACTTTGGTTATGACGCCATTTTGATTTCCTTTGCTTTGAAGAGAATCCCACTTCTTGCCCCTCAGCTTATTCCAGTGGATCGTGGGGAACCTCAGGAACCTCGAATGGTACATTGGGTTGCATTAATGGCCCGCTATGGGGACGATGGCAGTTCAGTGGTTTGGTTCACTCCGACGTACTTATGTGGCTAAAGAATCAAGTCTTCACCATCGAAGGCTTCCCCTATGTAGGTATAGATTTCAGAGGTGATCCTGAGATGTCCTTGCCTCCAGGGGCATAGTGGGATGAATCAGGTAAGCAAACTATTTTGATATTTTTAATCTAATTTTTATTTGTTTTTTATCATCCAATAATGATAACAAAATTTAAATGCAGATGTTGGTCCACGATGACCAACTACACTCTGCCGCTTTGATAGGCGGCAAGTAGAGCCTATAAAACCACCACAGAAATAGGCAGTAGAAACCCTAACTGATATGGAACACAACCTGGAGAGGTTAACCATAGATATTCTCGAGACAAGGACATATGACATTCCTCTCCTGCTTCAGAGACATGTTACGGGTGTACCAGGACAGTTTAGGAGATTCCTGCGTAAGGTGGCGCGTGCCATATTCTACTACCATGATCATCATCATGGATGGTGGATGGTCATTGTGGATTGACATATTTTGATTTTTGTATCAGTATCTATTAGATCATAAGGTGTTTGAACCTATGATCATAGACGATGTAATATTTTTTGAAAACAAACCTATCTATGATATCACTACTTTCTTTGGGTATCTTGTTCAACATGTATCAAATGTTGTTTTGGTTTATTGTTTTAAAGTTGAAAATGTCTATTTAAAAAACGATTAGCTAATGCATCAGCCAATGTGTTTAAATTTCTTAAAATGTGTTGATATTCAATGTAATCAAACTGTATTTCCAAGAGACGAGCCTTAAAAAATAATCTCAATAACACTGGATTTTTAATTGCATATACTCTGTTTAAATGTAATACAATAAGTTCTGAACCTAACCTAATGATCAAATGTCGAATACCAAATTAAATGGCATTGGATAATAACTCAATTATTGCGCTATATTCTGCAATATTGTTCGTTGTTTGAAAGGCTTACCCCATGCATAGAAACTAACTCATTAGTGGGTGAATATATAACCCAAGCCGCGAAAGAAATATTCCGTGTACTACGACAAGCACCATCAACAAAACCAATGTACGTTTGAAGGGATGTCGACATCTGCAATATCAAGAGTAATTAAGATAAGCAGTGATAGTAGTAAAAACAAACTTAAACTAGGCACACTTATCTAATCTAAGGCACACTATCTAAAAAAATAACTAATATATAAGTGAGATCTTCACACGAGAGTCAAGCATAATATATCTTCAGATAAAGACCATTTATGGGCTTATCGAAAGAGACCTCGTCATATCAGTCAATTCATAGGCCCCTTTGGCAAGCACTCGCTTGACAATGTAAGGATCATTTCAAATTTCCCAACACCTAGCTTATCGTTAGCTTGATCATATAATAAGACTAGGTTACCCTCTGAAGAAGAAGAAAAAAAAAACACGAGGTGTAACACTTCGATCATACTGAGATTTCACATGTTTCTTATGAGCTTCTGAAACTAATTCAGTGGTGCGCCGAGTCTCATCTAATTGTGCTAAGTACAAAAAGCATTTTTCCTCTTCAAAGGTAACTGGTAGTAACTCTATGGCTAATTAGAGTGATGGTACTTCACATTCAATGGGTAACCCAACTTCTAAACCGTAAACCAATTGAAAAGGAGTGAACCCTGTAGCAGTTTTTCGTGAGGTTCGGTATGCCCATAGTGCCGAAAAAAGCATGGTATGCCAATTCAATTTGTGAGTTCTGATAATCCGTTTAATCATGGTGGTTAAAAATTTATTAATGGCTTCAAACTGACCATTAGCCTGCGGGTAATATGGAGTAGAGTTATCATGGCGCAGACCAAGTGATCGGAAAGTTTGGTCATCATTATATTTCGACAATGACTCCCATGGTCTGTGATAATAGCTTGGGGTACACCGAAATGAGAAATCACATGATTGAATATGAACGTAGATGCAATTTTTCCATCTGCTGTGAATGTAGGCATTGCCTTAGCCCATTTGGTAAGGTAATCTACAGCGAGAATAATATACACATGCCCCCCGGCCGAGTGAGGGTTACATGTAATGAAATCAGTGCCCATTTCGCAAAAGGACCGACAACAATTATTGGGTGAAGAGAAGTTGGAGGTGCACACATCTTGCGATAAAAAATTTGGCAGTTGTGGCATTTTTGGACCACAATAATACAATCTTTGATCAATGACAACAAAAAATAGCCAGCGTAAAATATCTTTTGGGTTGTGGCAAACCCAAACATATGACCACCACATGCTCCAGAGTGGCAGTCATTCAAAACCCTTTCAACCTCTTCATCAGTTATACAACGTCGAAAAACAGAATCCGCAACACGACGATAAAGTGTGTCCCCAAAAATGTTGTATTGTTGAGATTGATACCAGATTCTCCGTCAATTTGAACGTGAATGCTCAGGGCGAAAGGTTTGGGTTTTAAGATAAATGATGACATCTCCATACCATGGATCTAATGTATTGATAAGAAACAGAGATTCATCTGCGATGGGATTCTCTACCACGGTTTCCATCTCAGTATTGGGAAAGTCACACATAAGTTCTAAAAACACCAGTGACTTCTTTGATTTAGATTTCTCGAATTCCAAATCAAACTCTTGTAGGATAACAATCCATTTAGAGTATTTGTCCTGGAGTAATTTTTTTCTCAAAATATACATCATCGGGTTATATCACAGTTGTCTTTCGTAACAATATGTAGTGACGAAATATTTGGATAGCTTGAACTGCTGCCAAGGCCAATTTCTCCACATGCGAATATTTAATTTCAGTCGGATTCAGATTCCGACTTAGATAGTAAATCACATGTTCATTGTGAGATGCATCCTCTTGAACTAGAACCATTCCAATGGTGGAATCAGAGGCTGCTAAATATAAAAAAATAGTCCTGGTTGTAATTGGGTGGATGCAATAATGATGCATGGGTTAACGCGTGTTTTAGAGCATCAAAATATCGATCTACAATCTCATCCCAAATAAAAGGAACATTCTGTTTCAACAACCGGGTAAATTTTTTTGTTAACTCAACATAGTTTCGGGATAAATCTACTTAAAAAATTTTCTTTCCCTTGCAAACTTTGGAGTTGGTGAAGTGTGGAAGGAGGAGGTAAATTTATGATGGCCTCAACCTTTGAGGGGTTGACACGAATGCCAACTTTCGAAACAATGAATCCCAGTAATCGTCCTGATTGCACACAAAAAACACATTTGTGCGGATTCAAACGAATCTTGTAATGCCTCCATATCATGAAAATTGCTCGTAAGTGAGTAGGAAGATCGTCCCTGTATAAGGAGTGAGCAGGTAAATCATCCAGATAAGGCTGTACAATATGTTTGATATCATGAAAAGCATAATACATTTCCCTTTGAAAAGTTGCAACAACATTTTTTAATCTGAAAGGTAATTTGCAATAAGAAAATGTTCCCCAAGGACATATAAATGCTGTTTTGAGTTTTGATAATCCGTTTAATCATGGTGGTTAAAAATTTATTAATGGCTTCAACCTGACCATTAGCCTGCGGGTAATATGGAGTAGAGTTATCATGGAGCAAACCAAGTTGATCAGAAAGTTTGGTTATCATTATATTTCAACAATGACTCCCATGGTCTGTGATAATAGCTTGGGGTACACCGAAACGAGAAATCACATGATTGAATATGAACGTAGATGCAATTTTTCCATCTGCTGCGAATGTAGGCATCGTCTCAGCCCATTTGGTAAGGTAATCTACAGCGAGAATAATATACACATGCCCCCCGGCCGAGTGAGGGTTACATGTAATGAAATCAGTGCCCATTTCGCAAAAGGATCGACAAAAATTATTGGGTGAAGAGGAGCTGGAGGCGCACACATCTTGCGATAAAAAATTTGGCAGTTGTGGCATTTTTGGACCACAATAATACAATATTTGAACAATGACGACCAAAAATAGCCAACGTAAAATATCTTTTGGGTTGTGGCAAACCCAGACATATGACCACCACATGCTCCAGAGTGGTATTCATTCAAAACTCTTTCAGCCTCTTCATCAGTTATACAACGTCGAAAAACAGAATCCACAACATGACGATAAAGTGTGTCCCCAAAAATGTTGTATTGTTGAGATTGATACCGAATTCTCCTTCAATTTGGACGTGAATGCTCAGGGCGAAAGGTTTGGGTTTTAAGATAAATGATGATATCTCCATACCATGGATCTAATGTACTGATAAGAAACAGAGATTCATCTGCGATGGGATTCTCTACCACGGTTTCCATTTCAGTATTTGGAAAGTCACACATAAGTTCTGAAAACACCAGTGACTTATTTGATTTGGATTTCTCGAATTCCAAATCAAACTCTTGTAGGATAACAATCCATTTAGAGTATTTGTCCTGGAGTAAATTTTTTCTCAAAATATACATCATCGGGTTGCAATTAGATATCATAGTTCTCTTTCGTAACAATATGTAGTGACGAAATCTTTAGACAGCTTGAACTGCTGCCAAGGCCAATTTCTCCACATGCGAATATTTAATTTCAGTCGGATTCAGATTCCGACTTAGATAGTAAATCACATGTTCATTGTGAGATGCATCCTCTTGAACTAGAACCATTCCAATGGTGGAATCAGAGGCTGCTAAATATAAAAAAATAGTCCTGGTTGTAATTGGGTGGATGTAATAATGATGCATGGGTTAACGCGTGTTTTAGAGCATCAAAATATCGATCTACAATCTCATCCCAAATAAAAGGAACATTCTGTTTCAACAATTGGGTAAAATTTTTTGTTAACTCGGCATAGTTTCAGGATAAATATACTTAAAAAATTTGCTTTCCCTTGAAAAATTTGGAGTTGGTGAAGTGTGGAAGGAGGAGGTAAATTTATGATGGCCTCAAACTTCGAGGGGTTGACACGAATGCCAACTTTCGAAACAATGAATCCCAGTAATCGTCCTGATTGCACACAAAAAACACATTTGTACGGATTCAAACGAATCTTGTAATGCCTACATCTCATGAAAATTGCTCGTAAGTGAGTAGGATGATCGTCCCTATATAAGGAGTGAGCAGGTAAATCATCCAGAAAAGGCTGTACAATATGTTTGATATCATGAAAAGCGTAAGACATTTCCCTTTGAAAAGTTGCACCAGCATTTTTTAATCCGAAAGGTAATTTGCAATAAGAAAATGTTCCCCAAGGATATATAAATGCTGTTTTTGGTTGATTAGTAGGGAGTATGTTGATTTTATTATATCTAGAAAATCCATCCATAAATAAAAAAATTTCATTTCTGGCACAATCATCAATGATTTGGTCGATATAGGGGGTAGGATAATTGTCTTTTGGACATGCTTTATTAATATCCCTATAATCAACACATACTCGTATAGTCCCTTGTTTCTTGGTAACGGGAACTATATTAGATACCCAATCTATTAATGGGATTGGATAAATAAATCCTGCTCGCAGTAGCTTTTCAAATTTAGCTTTAATAGCAGCAACTTTTCATGGATGTATTGGACGTATCTTTGTCTAATAGGCTTGGCATCCGGGTATGTCTTTATTTCATGAACGACAATCTTTGGATCGATTCCTGGCATCTCTTCATAAGACCAGGAAAATATGTCTTAGAATTATTGAAATAGGGCTTTATATGTATTAATTTCGTCAATGGTACAAGCAACACCTATATGAATGTTTTCAACAATTCTGGGTTTAATTGACATGTCAGTAGGAATAGTTGTAGAAATGTTTCCCAAATTAATCTTAGAATCCGAATTTGTAATCGATATGGGATTATGTGGTTCTTTGACATAATCAATCATAAAAATAGACGAAAAATAATTTTCAAACCTATCAAGTTAAGGTAAAAACAAAGATCTATGGTGTAGATCATCCCAGGGTAATTCATCCGCCGACAAAAATTCTCGAATACTTTCATCAGTATGAAACACTTGTTGAAAAGGATCAGAAATTGATATCAAGGCTGCGCTTGATAGTGAATAAGGTTATTCGTTGATCACATTCATTGGATCATGATTAGTTGAAAGTGTGTTAGAAAATGACTGTACTGCTTCATATGCCATCTCAAAAGGACTAAAAGGAATCTCGCGATTGAAATAATCCATTTCTGACTGTGAAGGCACTACCCCAAGTGTCATCGAATGGTATAGTTCTTGATGAAATCATATTGATGTTGGCAATGGTATGCGATGCATTGGGTGGAGGCATAGAAAAATTTCCCGTCAAAGCGGAGTCCTTTACTAAACCTACACCAACATCTTCATATGGGATAGTCGATCTTTCAACATGTTAGATACTGTCAGTAGAAGCCGGGTCAGACGAATAATATGACAACTGATCGATTTTCAAAATCTTTCCTTTATGAGGAAATATGATTAACCGAAAGACGGATGAAACGACAACAGTAATGGCATAAGACTAACTTAGACCCAAAATAAGGTTGTAATCCAGAGGGGCATCAACAACTTCCACATATAGATTAACAGTCTTGCCTTCTACTTCTATAGGTAGATCCTGGAGAATTCCAAACGGATGGAATCCTCTTCCATCAAAGGCTTTAAGGATTTTCAGAGATTGGTTGAGTGTTGTAGAACCAAGAGTTTTCCAATAATTTAACAACATTATGCACGTGGATGCGGGCCCTCATCAATTACAATACGAAAAAATCGTTTGTTTTTTACTAATAGTGGAATCTGAAAAGCCATCTGATGAGGGAATCTCAGTGTAAAGTTTTCTAGATCGAAGACCATGAGGTTAGAATCCTGAGGATATATAACTCCAATAGCTAATAAAAGTAATTTCCTTTGTACCGGATATTGTACCTTAATATACAATCCCTTAACTGTGATAAGGAATCAATGCTTAAGACATTTATATGATTATGTCATGAAAATATCTGTCTTTGTTTTAATCACCTTCAAGTATTTACAATTAAACCTTTAGATATCAAACACAATGAATGTCTCACAATGCTATTATTTGCTGATGTTGAATGAAATGACCAGAAGAAAATGAAAGAAGAAAGTCCAAACCGATATGCTGTCACACAGAATATATCATCTCAAACTTTTGCAGAATTTAGGAAAGAAGTAGTTAAAACAAAGGAGCGCCAATTAAGCATTTTAACTCTTGATTACATAGGTAAAAAGAGACCTACTGCTCAGTACTTTGTCTCATTCAAAGAAAGAAAACACAGAATGTGAACTTAGATACATATCAACATAA
Source organism: Pinus albicaulis (assembly GCA_034641835.2). NCBI lineage: Eukaryota > Viridiplantae > Streptophyta > Pinopsida > Pinales > Pinaceae > Pinus > Pinus albicaulis. The sequence continues at coordinate 763,654,000 of CM076579.1, forward strand.
ACAGATGCCAGAAACTCGCTTACTCATTCATTAATCATTGAAATATCTGAATACAAAATAATATTCTGAAGGTTCAAAACTCAGAACCTTTCTTCCTCTTGAAAATTACATTAAATACAGTAAAACAAACAGTTTGGAATTGCTGTAACCAATTCTAACTACCACAACTACTTAGGACTTCGGAGGCTGTCTATTACATGCCTTGAAAATGTATTATTACAATTACATTGTCTTTGAAAAAGTAATATAATGTAAAAATATACATCCTAATCTATAGGAATTGTTGATGATGCTGCTGCATTTCCTTGGTCAGCTGATTTGTCTTTCTTTGATGCTGAAAACCCTTTTGGCAAGTCTATTGTCCAAGCTCTGCACTTTTTCCATATCTCTATCTTAGTCCTAGGTGAATGTGTTAGATTGTGATACTCCAATCTGAATGTAGTAATTAGATTATAAGATGGTCCTTCCGTGAAAAGAGTTTTTACCAACCACAGTAACTGGAAATGTTTCTGCGGAAAGTTGACCATTGTTTCCCCTTTAAGCACCTGAGTTTTTTCATGCCTGTTATCAACTTTAATTTCCAAGCTCTGCACTTTTTCCATATCTCTATCTTAGTCCTAGGTGAATGTGTTAGATTGTGATACTCCAATCTGAATGTAGTAATTAGATTATAAGATGGTCCTTCCGTGAAAAGAGTTTTTACCAACCATAGTAACTGGAAATGTTTCTACGGAAAGTTGACCATTGTTTCCCCTTTAAGCACCTGAGTTTTTTCATGCCTGTTATCAACTTTAATTTTTGCCATAACTAGAAAAGTCTCATAAGAATCCCATGGAAAAAGATTTCCTTCATCTCCCCAACATGATGGTAGACCTATTCTTGTTAATTTGCCAAATAACTTATCAAATTGACTTACTGCTTCTTTAATTTCCATCAATTTATTTTCTGTAGCTTTTCTGTGATCATTTATGACAATCACCTTATTGATATCCACTGCATATAAGGTCTTGTCTTTAATGTCATTCTCTTCTAATTCCTAATCTGTTTTAGAATTAATAAAATCAATGAACCTTCTAGCCCAAATAGCTCTGTTAATTACCTTATGTTTATCTGTCATGACTGGTTCTTCACATTCCCTGATAAGAATTTTTTCCTCTGCAACTATCTTCAAACAAGTCCAAATTTATTTCATTTCTAAAATGATATCATTCCAAATGATATCCTTGGATTGTATCAATGAAATGTTTCCTTTCAGTCTTTCTTTGAGATTTTTAATCTCAGTATTAGCATTCTAAATATCCATTTTGTACTTGTCAACTTCATTCTCTATTATATAAATAAGCTTTGTTGCAGTCTCCAAATCTTCTTGAGCCTTTTTCCGATCTCTTTTAGCCATATACAACTAGTATTCAATTGAAAAATTTGTGCTTGTGGATCTTTGTTACCTGTAGGAAAAACAAAAGTACAACTATGGTTATCAATATGATTTTGCAGTGATATTGTAGTTTGCTTTATTTTGGAAATTTCTTCATCTTTTTACATTAGTTATTGTAAAAGCTTTTCCTTTTCCTTCTCCACCTCTCCAACTTCTGCAGCCATAGAATGTTCTCCTGTAGGCAATTTAGCTTTTTCCTCAATGTGGATATTTCTACTTCAGCACTCTGCATAAATTTCTGTACAACAGTCTTGTCACTAGGGTCCACTCCAATATTTACAATGATTTTCTTTAGCTCATCATTCTGAACTGCTGAAGCTCTTGCATTAGCTTTCTCTAACTTTAATTGCTTTAGTACCTTTCCCAACATATTTTCTGCCTTAATTGCCATTGCATCGGTCTTCGTCAGGTCATTCACAATCAACTGACTATTTTGCATATGAAAATTCATCTTATCCATCAGGGGAATCTTCTTCACATCTATAGTCACATTTACAGTATAGAAATTCTTTGAAGAACCTATTGACATGTCTGTAGGATGAGACAGGGAAATTCTGAATTGATCTTTTTCAAGATCCATGACAGTCAAAAGTCTTGTTTGATCCGGAGCAACTTGATATTCAACTTGGGACTCCATGCTGGCCTTCATATTTTGATTCATTTCTTCAATTTGTGTAAACATCTGTTTGATTAGAGGTACTTGTTCATGAGAGATTTCATGACTCCTGGGTGAAGCAGGAACATTTTTTTGTTCTCCTAGATGTAAAGAAAAACCAGGTGGGTTAAATGTAAATTCTTCAGTAAACTTTGTCCTCTTCTCAGCTCCCTGCTCCTCATCATCTAAACCAATCACTGTTTCTTTGCTTATTTTGTTTGATTTCTATGATATTATAGGGGTCTGAATGTTTGAACCTGCTAAAATTATCACACCTTTACTTGCTATCTTCTCCAAATCTGGCCTGCTTTCATGAATGAAAGCTGAATACCCATTCTCAATTCTTCTATTCGAAATCACTGTGAGGGTCATAAGCCCAACTTTCCCATAACAGCATATGCATCTCATATAACATTTTAGTAACCTCCTCAAATGCCTGTCTCATATTGACTATGAAAGGGCCTACAGTCATGGGTAGTTTGTACATATGCCCCTTTTTCATGGGCACAAAGTGAACCTGATCAACATTTAGGCTTTGTCGAATAAATTCCAAGGAAAATAGCCTCATAGGTACAAACGTTGGAAGTCTGTAAGGCTCAACACTTGCTCCATATAGCCTAATTTCATAATAATCTTAAAAAAAAAACCAATATCCAAATTTGCAAGTTACTCCTAGATGTAAATATTCTTGAGCTTTAGGTAAAAAATAAGGAGGAGGAACTCCATTCAAGATTTTGTATGCAACTGACATGAAATAACTGGCGAAATCAAACGATCCAGCTTCATTTTGCTCTCCTCTTACTACATCTTTCTAGAACACTACTGATTGCATTTTCTTGTTTATATCCATAATATTTAGACCTAAATGCATGAACTCTTCCACATTTTGATATAAGAACAAGTAGACAATCAATGGAGGAAATTTAAAAGAACTTGTTAATGAAAGGCTCATTAGCTGTGAATTAACTACCTCCTGCCAATATGATGGAATATCCAGCACTGTTCCTGGCTTCATCATCATGTAAAACATCCCCAAGACTGATTTATCCACTGTACTCTCATCATCTTTGCCCATAATTTTCGCAATGTTGCTTAATACTGCTCGAATTTCTGCATAAAAAATCTCCATAGAAAATTCTTTCCTGTCCGGTTGAAATTGCTTCATGTTTGGCTTCAAAAAGTATATGAACTGATTAAACTTTTCACCTGCAAGATTATCATAATAGGTTACCAGGGAATCTTCAGAGAACTGAACAGATGACTCTGACTCAGGATAACAAAGGGCTTGACGGATTAGTTGGGTAGACACTTGCAAAACATTCTCTCCCTGACAATTCATAACAAATCATTTCCCAGGGTACATGACTGACACCAACCAATAGATAACTTCAGGAAAAGGGTGGGTTTTTGGGATACATGCATGTCGAGGAGTTAAATCCACTCTGCAGACAGAGGCGATCCCTACTAGCCCAGATCAGGTCTAGCGACAATCATGTCACGCAGTGACGTAGGTTCCTAGTTACAAAACGAAAAAAATCATAACGAATTGCCTACCTCAAAACCTAGGCAGTGGTTGTTGAAGAAAGGATGGTGCTTCCTGTCCTTCGCTTTGGCATATCACAATCCTTTTGCTTGACACGTCCGAACACCTGCACACATGCAAAGGATACAATGACACACAATGTAAAATCTAAATCTTGTAACCATACATCAGTCAGAGAGGATGTAATTCATTGCATCAATAAATAGACACACGAATGAAACCATAATCAAAGTCGCGTATCATTAAAATAACAAAGGAAAGATACAACCCAAAGCTCTGACGCTTGATCTTCCTTCGGCGGGGCTGACAGCAGAGCACGTCTCAATGAAGCTTGTCGAAAACGGGACAAAGCTCTCTCTCTTCAGCTTGGCTCTGAAAGGTTGTCTGGCTATAGTCTCCTTACTATATGCTCAGCTCTAGCTTGCTAAGGGTGAAGGAAAGCTTATATAGATGGTGGAAGGGGAGTTGGGATCCCTACAATCATGAGATTGACCCTATCTCTAAGGAAGCTTCCATGATTGGTGGAAAACCACCTCCCATACATGGAGATCCGGAGCCAAACCTCCCAACTCATTTTAGTGACTCGTTCATGAGTTTGTTGGAATCAAAATTCTGACATTTATTTTTAAAAAACATCCCTTATTAAGCTTGGCGCGAGTGAGACACAGGGACAGAGCACCAGTTGGCACACCCTCTATGGTGGATTTCCCCCATTGGCGCAAGGGCTGAACTGGCTAATCGCACCAAGGCTAAAAGATCTGTTTTTATGGTTTTTTAAAGGAAACTTTCTTCAGAGGAATGATTGTCCTTGTCAAGGGGGATGCCATGAAAGTGGTTTCAGGTTATGTCACTTCTCACATGTCACAGGAAAGGCCCTCTAATGTGCAGGACATGGAATTGCAGGGACGGTGAAAAAATACTGTGTAATAGATGCCCCTTAAAGCGTGAGGCCCGAGAGAGAGAGGGGTGAAATGCTTTATGAGAATGTGCCCGACTGAAAACAGTACCGTTGAAAGACCTGCATACAAGTACAACTGATATCTCTGATACATGATATGTGGTATGGGCGCAGCCATCCATAATAGAGTATACAATAATCAGGATCTAAGGTATGGACGCAACCATCCAGAAAGGATCAATAAGTAGACTCAGGTATGGTCGCAACCATCCAATCAAATGAGTCATGTAACCAATCATGATAATCCACAAAATCTGCAGCCTGGATTTCATCAGACAAAACCCAGGGTCTTGTGCTCCATCTCGACCCGAACAGAGTACAAGTCCAAGCATGTGAATATGTGCGTTGAAGTCGAACATGCAAGAACATTGTCTGATTACCAGCCAATAATGAAAGTCGTTAACAGACGCGAGATGAACCACCAATAATGACGATGGCCCTCAAGGTACTATATGTACATTCCACGTAGTGTGATCAGTGAGCTGGCGTCGAACACCCACATAATCATTTGATCGAAGGCCAATGATGAAAACCTTGTGTCGAATGCAAAGAACCTGCCATTAAGGCATGCAGGCTCCAAGGTACCAGAAGGGAGTCTCTAGATCAGCTTCCTAGATAATGAGCTGAAGTCGACGGGAAGTGACCTTGATCGAAGGTGGGCCATAATTTTTCCCACATCATCGACACGAGACAGAGGAACATAATGTTCGTGAATCAGGAACAGTAGAGAATCAGAGGGAGGTTGAAAAATGTAAAGGCCAACTTCTCTTGAACATATCAGTGGCACGACACTGGATTTGGAAGTATTTGACATCAAAGGATCTGAGGTCATGATGATGTGGCAAAGAGTAGATGAGCGGTCAAAAGAGAGTACCCAAACCCGCGGTGGCAAGCAAGAAACGAGATGAGATGTCCCCAACCCGACACGAATGCAGACAAGTGCCATGTTCAAGAGCGACATACTGCCGACACGACGATGATACTGGTTCCATTTTTCCCCACCATTTCTGGCAAGTACCCCAATTATTTTTGGAAACAAGCTTGAAGGGGATAACATTTGCTTGCGATATAAGTTTGTCTTTCGGACAAATCCAACCTAGTACATTTAACGAGCCTTAGGAAGGAGGAACTTGAGTATCGTCATTTCGATGGAGTCCGATGTCATCATATTTTAATGAGTCTGACAAAGGAAGAACTCGACGTCTTTTCATGGTTAGAGAGTTCGAAAAGACAGCAGAAAAGTAAACTCCAATAGTCCCTTTTCGTAGATAGTTCCTCAGATCCGAAAAGGTAGAAAACTGTGTCTGAGAAGACCTCCTAGTCACGATAGGCTAAGGTATTCCTTTTTTTGTAAATAATCTATCCCAGCCTGAAAAAGGGGTAAACATATACTGGGTAGATGTTGTTTAGCAGCCAATTTAACGAGATCAAAACGACAAGCGAATTGACAATCTTTTCATGTTTAGAGAGTCAGAAAAGAGCTAAAAGATGACTCCAGTAGTGACTTTTTCGTGTTTTTATTGAGTCCGAAAAAGTATAAAATACAACTCATATCGTCGTCCCTAGTCGTGTGAAAACCTGTTGCTGCACAAAAAAGCAAGCGTAAAACCCATTTTCGACAAAATATAATAAAATATTGGAAAAATAAGCTTCAAAACCTAATTTGATTTTGAAAATTTATAAATATGACCAAAATAGTAAAAGCATATTTACTTTTAATTTTTACCTCTTGTGGAGAGCAACAGTGAGTTTTTTCTTTGCGAACTTACGGTGACGATTGTGGACGATCCGGTGCATCATTCTAAATCCCGTCTTTTCCAAGTAAGAGGCGCTTCCCTTAGCTATGTTTTAATCCATTTCTTATAGTATTCCATCATGATTTGAGGTCCCAGAGGGGAACATTTGCAAATTTAGGGCTCGCACAATTGGCGCGGGTATGGGGCACAGACCCGCGCCAATCGGGTTCTTTTTGCAAAGTGGTCGCGCCAACCACGCAACCTAATTTTCCGCTTAATTTTTACAAAAGATGAACCAATCAATTGGATTTTTGAATTCCCAAGGGATCTAATGAAGTGTTTGTGACCATTTTGGTGCAAGTACAAAGCCACAATGGTGATCAAATGGAAAGAAAGGGAGCACAGTGAAGAAGATGAAATGGCAACGGGGAACGAGAAATGCATGAATGCTCTCCGGGATTGCGGTTTAAAGAAGTTATTCTTGACACCATGTCTCAGGGCATAACCTGAATTGTTGCAATACTTGATTAGTATCTGGGATGAGAACCAATAGAAGTTTAGGCTTCGAGATGAAGTTCTGGAGCTTGAAGTATCCGGTGTTTACTTCATCACTGAATTGTCTCGCAGAGGTCCAGTCCCAATCTTGACAGGTACTAGGCCTTCTGGTGAAAAGATGTGAATGGTAATGGAAAGAGTGTGCCCAGGGGCACGAACAAGATCAGGTAGAAAGAAGGTTGACATCCAAACTGTTCCCGATCTAGCACTCAGAGTGGTGCTCCATACCATTACGCGGGCCGCAGGGTCGCAGGCGCCGCATGAGGCTACTAAAACACAACTCTTCTTAGCATCGGAATGTATGAACCCGACACTATTTGATTTGGATACTACCGTAACCATGAATATCAAACAACAATTGAAAAAGTGTAAAAATACCAAACTGAAGCAGTTTGGGTACGAATATATCTTGGTATCGTTCATCCTTGAACGGCTACCAATCTTCCAGGGCCAGGGGGCGATAGTTGCAGATCCACCGTTGAGAGAGCCACAGATGGCTCGATGGGTAGCACTGATGCCCAGAGTAGGAGGGGGCCAGCAAATGTCATGGCGGCTCAAGTTCTTCGTATGGCTTCGGCGACAGTTGATTGTCATAGAGGAATGACCCTATGCCGGTACTGACTTCACAGAAGACCCAGACCTTCCACTCCCGGAAGGAGAGGACTGGGATGAGGAGCTGGGTAAGACTCTTTTTGGTTTTATTTTTATGATTTTTTTTGGGTATACATGCATGTTCTAACAATCAATCCTATATGTATGCAGATGTTGGCCCAGAGAGGCCCGCTGGGATGTCGCCGATCGCACAGAGGACCCATCTCGCCTATGACCCTGAAGGCGAGGGTGGCGAGGGGAGTGAGCTAGTTCAGAACTTGGAGGGGATCGCTCGTGGGATCTCGGATTATGCTCGCCTAGAAGATGTCCCTTTGGCTTATCAGAGGCACACCGTGGGGGTGCCTAGTCGCCTTCATCGTTTACTGAGGCGATTGGTGCGAGCAGTAACATGCTACCATGAGCACCATGCTGATTAGTCGCCTAGGATTTTATATGCATATTTTTGAGAGACATGTTGTCTCCGGATATTATTAAAACAGACATGTATTATTTTTTTGGATTTTATGTGATGCACACAAACATTCGACATATATATAACATCATCATATGTGAAAAAGATACATCCAAAAATATATATATATATATATATATATATATATATATATAACTAATGCATTAGATGACATTGTATTAGACATTTGCATAGCATATAAAAAACATCATCATATGTGAAAAAGATCCATCCAGAAATATATATGTACATATATATATATATATGTACATATATATTTATATATATATATATATATATATATATATATACATATATATTTACGGATGGATATATATATATATATATATATATATATATATATATATATATCCATCGAGAAATATATACATATCTATATATATATATATATATATATATATATATATATATATATATATATATATATATATATATATATACATATATATCTAAATGTATCCATCCGGAGAAATATATACAATCATATATATATATATATATATATATATATGTATATATACATACATATATACATCTAAATATATACATATATATATATATATATATATATATATATATATATATATATTTCTGGATGGATCTTTTTCACATATGATGATGTTTTTTATATGCTATGCAAATGTCTAATACAATGTCATCTAATGCATTAGTTACATGATCTGCATAACAAATGACCCAATGGAAAAGTAAAAAGTTCACAAGATGCATTACCACACAAATCACATTTTATTTTTACGCAAGCTTAAAAGCACACATTCAAACTATGCTTGAAAATGAGTTTCATTTTTATGCAAGCTTAAAACACAAATGTAAACTATGCTTGAAATGATAAGGAAAAACGGGCATGCCCCCAGCATGGTGTCTCAATTCGAGGTACATGCCCCCCAAGCTTTAGTCTATAGAAAATGGAGTGAAGTTTCAAAACATAAGAGATTCGATCAAAACAAAACTCGAATTGAACGGGATCGTGTTTCATTATTTTAATGAGGCTGACACACTTCGGAACTGTCCTCGAAGTAGCTTGTTTCATTGTTTTAGGAGCTTGACATAGGAAGAGGAACTATGCTCCGACCAGGTCAAAGGAGCAGGTTTAGGTGGAGGATAACTGGATACAAAACGCTCGTGACAATCAAACATTGCCCCCAGGCCGGGCATGAACGAGGAACAATGATGTCCATCGCTCCACGACAAATCTGCGAGAGACATAGTCTGCACTATAGCTTCGTTAGACAGAAAGAATTCTCTCAAAGGATCGGGCGAATCCGCATCGTCGAGCCAAGGGGATTGAGAATAAACATCTAGAGCCATGCTCAAAGGAGAATTTTCAGGAGGAGGAGGATCTGATGCAGCGACAATCTCACAATAATTGATTTCAACTAGAGTCAGAGGCATCGATTCTCCAAAAGAGGTCACCTGTTCAGGAGAAGGGATGATCCATGGGTCATCCGACCTAGAGATCATGTTGACTTGAACGGTGTTCGGTGGTGGCATGGGAAAAATACCCATGAAAATGGGGTCCTTGAAAATACCAAGTCCTACACTGTCGGGGGGCTGGGAATTTGATCCACGTATGGCACGTTGTTCTCGGAAGATGAGGGTGGGTCCAGCTGCGAACAAGAATAAGGTTGTAGTTGAGTTTGGCATCAAACACTTCTAGTTCAATGTTAACTGTCTTACCTTGTAATGTGATCGGTAAACTCACGAGAACACCCAAGGGTTTTGATTCCCTACCATCGAATGCCTCAAGGGCATTTGGAGATGAAGTAAGGGCTGGAGAGCCAATGGCCTTCCAGCAGGCAGATGACATAACACAGGTGGAAGCACCTTCGTCCACAATGGCTCTGTGAATGTTGAGGTTGTTGATGCCGACTTGTATAACAAGGGCGATTTGATGTGGAAGTCGGGGGACAAAATTCTCCAGATCGAAGGTGATAAGACTAGAATCGGCAGGATCAATTCCACTGATTGCGGATAACAAAACTTTTCATTGTGATGGGAAAATTTGAAGCACTTCCAACGCAGACATTGCAGAAGGCGCCTGTGCCAAATCCTTAACAATGCTATAGTGCTGAGCAGCACGGGCGTTTGGATTATAGGAAGATTTTCGAAGAACACCTTTGGAAGGCGGCCTTACAATGGGTTCAGCGCTGGGCTTCTCAATTTCTAAAGGACCAGAGACAGGTGGGGGAGGTGGGCCATCAACAAATTCCTTCCCAGCTGCCTAATGTGATCCGGCATAATCCTTTGAACAAGTGGCAATCGAAATAGGTGCAACACCATTCATCATGAAAACTTGGGACCCAAATGGTGCATATGGTGAAGGCTGCTCGACCATCTGAGTTTGCTGAGATGGAAAAGGTTCCCTAAGAACTGTCGGAGTTCCCTTAGAGCCTTTAAGAAGTTGACTAACCTTGGATCGTCGGGGACAATATTTGGTGTAGTGGTCTCTGTCACAGATCAGGCACAGATACTTCGGTTTTTCATTGCGAACCATCATTAGCACGTGGTTTGGAGGATCCTGGTTTCGGGGCATCGGATTTGGATTTTCCTTTGCCCTTCTTCTTCCCTTTAGAGGTACTTTCCGCAGGATTGGCCTGAACGACGTTGACCTCCATGGTCTTACCAAAATCTGAGGTTGCGGGAAGAGCAGAATTATTGGAAGAATTCAACTTCTGCTTCCCATTTGAAGACTTACGAGAAGTCTGAGAAACAGAACCAATAACACCGTCAACTGATGGGGTAGGTGGTGATTTAGAGGTCCCTAGTCGTGGGGCATCAGTCAAGACATCATATAACGTGTCAGACTGAGAGTACACCAAATCAAGGTACTGGGCACGAGCGATGGCTTGTTCCTCGGTTACACATTTCCCCCATAGAAATATCATGAGTGATCTTGTTAACAAAGGAGGTAGTGAACCAGTGAGTTAGAAGTTGATCAGGAATATCAAACTTGATCAGACGACGACGACATTTCCACTCATGAATATGATCTGAAATATGAGTGGCTTTATCTTGCTTCAGAGAATTCAGGAGATGTGTCCCGGCTTCATAACGAACCGGTAACTGGAAATGTGTCAGGAAAGCCATAGCTAGAGTATTAAAGTCTTGAAAAATACTGCGGGGTAGTTCTATGTACCACTTGGAAGCAGCGCCGATAAGAGTGCGCTGGAAAAGACACAGACGTGTTGAGTCATCCACCCAGGAGTTCGAAGAACACCACAGATGGTAGGTCATGACATGTGCTTGGGGGTATTCTCCAGCTTTACCCTCAAACTTGGGATAGTCACCAGGTACCTTGGTCGGAACCGGAGGCCAATATGGATTATGGAGAATCGGATCATTGGTTAATTTAGATACATCCAACAATTCCAACGTGGCGAGGAAAGGAAACTGAGGATTAAAAGGCATGCCAGGTCCCCAATAAGGACCTGTACCTACACTCCAACCTGGTTAAGCATAATTCTTCCCCCATAGGTTCTGTCCTTGAGGATTCTGACCACAGGAGGTATAAGCCGTATAATTGGGTTGATACGGTTGCTAATAACCAGTGTATGGGGGTTGATAACAAGGGTACTGACCTTGATTATACGTGGGCCCCATTTGAGCAGTGTATGGATTCGACTGTTGAGTATAGGTATATCCTGGTTGTTGAAGGTAATAAATAGAACCTTGGGGTGGGTTGTAAACCGGTCAAGATTTACCTTGAAGGTAATAGCCGCCTTGGGGTCGAGCGGGCTGCTGGTAAGTGGGGCCCTACTGAGCCTGATAAGTTGGGCGCACAGGCAGATTCGACTGTGGCATGGAATAGATCGGCTGTTGAGCAGGGTTAACTGGATGTGCAGGTTGTCTTGGTTGAATAGGTTGACCCGGCTAGGCAGGCTGTGCTGGTTGAACATGTTGGTCTGGCTGAACAGGTTAACCTGGTTGAACAAGTTGGCCTGGACGATGAAGGACACCAGGCTACCCCGGTTAAGAAAGTTGGCCTGATGGCGGGAGAGGGCCAGGTTGTGCTTGATAACCAGGTTGACCTATGATAGGACCATAAGATGGCCCTGGTTGTGCAACATTCAGACCGATTGGAAATTGAGGTTGCTGAGGTTACATCAGTGGTTGAGAAGGATGGATTTGCCCCCCGGGACTGTACACTAGCCCAGGTTGATACCCCAGTTGGCCTGTGGGTCCTTGAGGTTACCTTGGGTCGACCACAGGGTGAGGCTATAGAGGTTGAACTTGAGGGTTGTAGGACTGCCCTTGCTGATTGTACAACAACCCCTTCTGGCCCAAAGGTTGTCCCTATAAGGGTTGTCCTTGCGGGTCGTATAGATAACCAGGCTTGCCCGAAGGTTGACCCTGGAAGGGTTGTCCTTGCGGGTTAGAAGGTTGCCCAACTTAGGCAGATAGAAAACCGTGAACATATTGATAAGCCTCAGGAGCAGGAAAACGAAGAGGGTTACCCTGCTCATCATATTGATATGGAAATACATAAATCGGGGTACCCTATGGTCCATAATGGGAAAAGTAAGGATGGTTGGGATCTTAGGAGGACTGACCAACCTCGGAGTTTGATAGCTGTAACGAAAAATGATACTCCTCAGGAGAAATATTCTTCAGAATAGCAGAAGCTATGTAAATGTCTTCAGGAACTGACGAGGTCTTGGTGGATTGAGTAGTGACAGCGGGCGTAGACGCAACTACGCAGACAGTAGGCCTAACAGGTACTGATGTGACGAAAGGAGATGTTGTGAGAGGTGTCGATGGCGACATCCCTAACGAAGGAATAACCAGCCTCGTGGATAGAGTCGATATTCCCATAGAGGCCACAGCGGCCATGACCTGACTTAAGGACCTATATCCCGCTGGAAGTGAAGGACCAGGTGATGACATAACAGAAGATTCGGGGATGTTTTCTGGAAAAAGTTGGTAATCTTCACCAGATGTGGGAATTTCCTCACTAGGAGAAGGATTGGGTGAGTCCATATCTGACCCTACCGCAAGATCTTCTAAAAGACGGCGAGGACTAGGAGGTATAATCACAGCCAAGAAAGGCGATCCCGATGTAAGAGGAGGGAAGTATTCCCCTACTCCAAATCCAAACCAAGCGTTGGACAAGGGCCAATTGAATTCAACTAGTCCACCAAAGGGAAGCTCAGATATAACCGGTCCCCCATTGGGAAACTCAGATACAATAGGCTGCTGATGTTCAACAGAGGACTGAGAGACCTCTGATGAATCGTCTGTGTAAGGAATACCAGTAGACGAAACTGAGGGTTCCGCCACTGTGACAGTAACAAAAAGAGGAAGAGATCAAAAACAAAGACACACGGGCAAAAACCAAGGCAAACAATCAACAGGCCGAAAAACAATTTCCTAGTGGGCGTGTGATCGTAGGTGATTAATTTTACCACATTGAAATTGGAAATTTTACTGTTTCATGTTTTAAGAGTCTAGAAACAAGTAAAAGATGAATCTATCTCTTTCAATTTGGAAACAAGCGTGAAAGGACAAGCGCTTGATGATCCTTTCAAATTTAATGAGTCAGAAAAGATCGAAATGACTACTCTGGTAATCTAGGAAAATGGGTGTACCAGATATCCATGAATTGCCATATACACCTTGGTTAAAAAATGAAAGATAAATCAACCAAGGAATTGACGTACATGCAGGTAATCTCCCCGAATACTGTGTCCGGTGTATCACGGGTAAAAGGCGGAAGACTCGGCTTCCTACGGATAAAGGATAGCAACCTAGTGGGGTCTCCCTTTATATACGTGACAGTACGGGGAGCAGAAGTCCGTACTAGCGTTGTCTAAAGCCAAGAGTCGAACGACAACTACTAGGTTTAACGACGCCGGAACACGTCACTAGCCTAGACCTCTAGATATTTTGTTAATGTTTCAATGTTTCCTTATGGTAAATTGAATAAATTTTAGAATTGATCTTCAATTATGTTTCAATTTCAGGCCCTATCGAATGTAGTATCTCAAAAATCCTCTAAATGCACACTACATGCCACAATATATCACTTTGTTCGATGAAGAGCTAACTACGGGAAGGTTGAGAGCTTTTCAAATGACAACAAAATGATCACAAAACATCCACTATTGTCTCTAATGCATGCTAATGAAACTAAAATTTTTTCTTTTAGAGTTATATAACACTAATAATACGGAAAAGCTTCCAGTTTTCACTAACTAATAAAAAAGCAAGAGATTTGTTTTTGTATTTTTCAATGTTTTAGAGCAAATGCACCAAACGAAATGAAAAACTAATGAAGAAACCAATTCAATAAATGACGGTGAGAGATTCGAAACAAGCAAGTTCACTCAATGTAAACACACACAATTAGAACTTAAACTGATAGAGAAATCCCTCAAATCGAAGAAGGATCTCAAAAAGACTCATACAAACCGTGTAATCTAGGTTCGAAACGAGACGAAGCGAAAATTGAATGAAAAAGAGAGCAATCACTCAACTAACGCAATGATACAATGGAATTCAACAAAACGAATGTAAGGAAGTGAAAACGAAGTTGACTGGAAAAACAAGGACCAAAAACTCCCACGGGAGGCTCAACACACTACAGCACCTAGAAGCCCTAGGGCTAGAATGCAAAACTGATGGTAGAGGGAAAACAACTGGAGGATAGGGGTCAAACACAGTCAAAAAGGACTTCAAGGCACTCAAACAGTCGGAAAAATGACACCAAAACCAAATATCAGACTTAGAGGGCTCAAAAACAAGTAAACCCTAACACCAAACAGGGTTGGCGCAACTGTTTGATTGTATCTTGCGCCAAAATAACGTTGGCACGGGGGCCTAACTAGCAACATGCGCCAATTGGCACGACTGTCAGGCTATAAACCACGCCAATCGAGTTTACTATGGAAAGAAATGAATAAAGAGCAAACAAAGAGTAGATCAAGTCTTCTGGGGGCTGAACAGGGGTTTTACACCAAAAGGAGGTAAACCAGAAGAGCAAATCAATCAAGCAAAATCCAAAAGCAACCGAAAGAGACAAGACTAACTCCAACTAATCTCCCCAGCGGAGTCGCCAGTTTTTTGAGGAGGTAAATCACCTCTGCGGACAGAGGTGATCCCTACTAGCCCAGATCAGGTCTAGCAACAATCAAGTCACGCAGGTTCCTAGTTACAAAACAACAAAAATCATAACGAATTGCCTACCTCAAATCCTATGCAGTGGTCATTGAAGAAAGGATGATGCTTCCCGTCCTTCACTTTGGCAGATCACGATCCATTCGCTTGACACGTCCGAACACCTGCACACATGAAAAGGATACAATGACACACAACGTAAAATCTAAATCTTGTAACCATACATCAGTCAGAGAGGATGTAATTCATTGCATCAAGAAATAGACACATGAATGAAACCATAATCAAAGTCGCTTATCATTAAAATAACAAAGGAAAGATACAACCCAAAGCTCTGACACTTAATATTCCTTCAGCGGGGCTGACAGCGGAGCACGTCTCAACGAAGCTTGTCGGAAACGGGACAAAGCTCTCTCTCTTCATCTTGGCTCTCAAAGGCTGTCTGGCTATAGTCTCCTTGCTATATGTTCAACTCTAGCTTGCTAAGGGTGAAGGAAAGCTTATATATATGGTGGAAGGGGAGTTGGGATCCCTACAATCATGGGATTGGCCCTATCTCTAAGGAAGCTTCCATGATAGGTGGAAAACCACCTCCCATACATGGAGATCCGGAGCCAAACCTCCCAACTCATTTTAGTGACTCGTTCAGGAGTTTGTTGGAATCAAACTTCTGCCATTTATTTTTAAAAAAAATCCTTTATTAAGCTTGGCGTGAGTGAGACATAGGGACAGAGCGCCAGTTGGCGCACCCTCTATGGTGGATTTCCCCCATTGGCGCGACGGCTGAACTGGCTAATCGTGCCAAGTCTAAAAGATCCGTTTTTAGGGTTTTTTAAAGGAAAATTTCTTCAGAGGAATGATTTTCCTTGTCAAGGGGGATGCCATGAAAGTGGTTTTAGGTTATGTCACTGCTCACATGTCACAGGAAAGGCCCTCCAATGTGCGGGACAGGGAATTGCAGGGACGGTGACAAAATACTGTGTAACAATGCAGAAAGTACTCTAGACTTGACCATGGTAGTAAAAACAGGTGAGGTTTTGTCATTCAGGATGACTTGTTGATAAAATGGAAGATGAATTATAGAACAAAGAGTATCTTGAATATCCCCCTCGGTGTCCATGAGAGGGATATGACTATCCGAACTCGACAAAGATGAACGCTTAGCCATGATTGAAAATTACCACAAAGAACAACTCACAGGGTGGTCAATTCTACTAGGGTGACAGGAAATTGAAACATGACACAGTGCAAACTAATCAGAAAAGGTTTGAAAAACAATGCTAATTTTGTTTAAATGGGTGGCGTGGCTTCAAAATTTAATGCTGACACGATGCGCCAATAAGCCATTGATCTGATGTGGAAGACAGCTGTGAACAACTCATCGCCCTACGTCATTGCGAGAGCTCTCGAGGTACGGGGGAAAATTTTGGTTGGTGCTCCCACAATGAATCTTCGCCGTTCATCTTTGTTGTCCTCGCAGTCAACCGAGTCAATTGCGGAGGCACTCATTTATTATCTTGTGCGCTGATTGTGCCTGCGGGTTGGGCCTTTTGTTGAAAATTGAAACCATCAACGCTTTCCACCCAACAAATTGATCGATGTTTAAACATAAATGCAGAACCCACTTTCATAACGTTTAAAGTGTTTAAACTTTTAACTTCAATACATCAACATAAATGTTTTTTATGCTAAAGTATAAGAATTTTAATACTTTAACATTTTTTCAACAATTTATTTATTTATTTTTTCGTGAATTGAAAATAAAAGGATATGCGAATGATCCACAACATCTGGCTCCACCTAGGGATAATGTTTTTACCACGAAACACTAAGAACCTGCAGATTAGTGCCTTCACTTCGGGCATGGAGTCAAAAATTGCTTGACGAGAAATATACAATGAGGGAAAATCAAATATATACAATGATGAACTGGCTGCTTCAGTGTTGGAAATAGTATTTCGAATACTGCCCATTCATAGGCAACCCTACTGCTTCTCCATCAATATTATCCAACATAAAAGTGTTATTTGATCTAGCCTTAGTGATTTTGTAAGGTCCATACCATAAAGGGTCAAACTTGCCATGTTTCCCTTTCTCCTCTCTTCTGGTATCCCATCTTAATACCAGATCTCCATTTTGAAACATGATCTCCTTTGCCTTCCTATAAAAAATAGACTTCATTTTTTCCTGATATGTGACCAAATTGTCTCTGAATTTATTTCTACTTTCACTCAATTCTATTACCTTATGCAATCTTCTTATCAATGCATAAGGCTCCTCTTGAGCTTCTTGAAGAAAGAAATGACTGGTCTTGCTAGTTGAGTGGGAAACAAAGCTTGAGTGCCATATACTAATTCATATGGTGACTTACCAATGGATCTTCTAGTATTCATTCTCACTGCCCAGAGAGCAAAAATCGGTTTTGAGTCCCATTTTTTCTGGTTTTCATTGATTTTTTTCTTCAAGATCTTCACCAATGTCTTGTTAGATGATTTTGCTAATCCATTTCCTTGTGGGTGATATGATGTGGAATGAGACAATATCACATTATAAGTTTGACAAAAATTTATGAATATGACTGAGTTGAATACCTGAGCATTGTCTGTTACAATCTTCACTGGACATCCAAACCTGCTGAAAATATTCTCTTCTAAAAACTTCATTACTACCAAATCAGTTGCTTTTCTGGTAGGAATTTCCTCTATCCATTTTGTAAAATAATCCATGGCAGTTAGAATCCACTTAAACTACCCACTTAATGGTGGATTAATTTCCCCAATGAAATCCATTCCCCATTGTCTAAATGGTTCTTCAATGAAAACAAGAAGAAGAGGTAAAGGAGCTAACCTTTTCTTTTCTGCGAACAATTGGCATTTCTGACAACTTCTAACAATTCTGTATACATCAGCAAATAAAGAAGACCAATAGAAACTTGATTTAAGAATCTTATGAGCAGTTAATTTCCAGCTGTAATGACCTCCACACAAGCATTCATGGTATTCTGTGATAACTTCCATTATTTCTTCTTCTATCAAACATAACAGTAAGACACCAGCGGGATCTTTCCAATACAGTTTTGCATCAATTATAACATAAGGTTGAGCTTTAAGTTTTAGAGCTTGGTACTTAGCTCTATTGATTGAGGGAGGACAAGAAAGGAAACACAAATAGTGGATAATGTCTTTATACCTGTCTGAGCAAAGAAATTTGTATTTGATTGCTGACTTTGGCTTAACCTGATCATTTTTTTCACCCACTTCATCTAGAGGTGCAAGCAAGTTAATTACCAAAGATTGGAAATTAGATTCTGTCAGCAATTTATCTAGTCCCTGTCCTTTGACTAACCTAGTAGGCTTAATTTCCAAATCATATTCTTGGATTTTGGCAATCCATTTGCCTATTTTTCCCTCCACATCACTCTGTACTAGTACATATTTTACAGCAGAATTAGGCACATATGATACTATTTGATAATGAAGTAGATTAGTCCTGAAAGATTTTAATGATTTAAGTAAAGCATATACCTGCTTCTCCAGAATATTATACTTGAGCTCTGCATCTCTGAGGACTTTACTGAAAAAGGCTACAAGTTGCTCACTTGCTTCTTCATTTTTCTGTAATAACACAACAACAATATTAGAGGATGATGCAAATGAGAATATTTGGAAAGGCTTCAAGTAATTTGGACTGATCAAAACTTGAGCTTCTTGGAGAGCTTCTTTAATTCCGCCAAAGGATTCTCTTGCATCCTTGTCCCATTTCACTTCAGCATTCTTTTTCAACATATCTGTTATTTTCTTGAAAATATCCACATAATTTGGAACAAATCTTCTCAGAAAATTAATTTTCCCTAAAAACCTTTGGATATCCTTTTTACTTCTAGGCAGTGAAATTGTTTGTATAGCCTCAACCCTTGCTGGATTAATTTTCACATCTTGATTTGAAACTATATGACCCAACAAATTTCCTTCCTCTAGAGCAAACAAGGATTTCTTAGGATTCAATGACAACCCAATTTTTTTGCACTTCAAGAAAGCTTTTTGCAGGTGCTCTAAGTGCTCATCATCAGAACCTAAAAAAAATACTAACATCATCAAGATAAATGACTACAAATTTGTCACCCACAAAAGAAATATCCATTTCCCTTTGGAAAGTAGCTCCTGCATTCATGAGGACAAATGACATCCTGGCATACATGAAAGTTCCCCAAGGTGCGGTGAAAGAAGTTTTCTTCTGATCTTCTTTCTCCACAGCTACCTGATTATATCCAGAAAAAAACATCAACCATGAACAACCAGTAAGCTCCAGTCACTTTCTGCAAAACAAAATTCATCTTCAGCAAAGGATAATTATCTTTCAGGGAAGCTCTGTTCAAATTTATGAAATCCACACATAATCTTATCTCTCCATTTTTCTTCCTGAGTGGTACCAGATTGGAAACCCAATTCGAATATCTGAGTGGAACTATGATTTTTTCTTGCAAAAGTTTCTTTACTTGTTTTTCAATTGGGGCAAGTAATAGTGGGTTAATTTGTCTGAGCTTCTGTCTGTGTGGCTTAACTCCATCTTTCAATGGTATTTTGTGCTGAATAATATCTAAATCATAAGTATTTAAATCTTCATATAACCATGCAAACACATCCATGAATTGTTTGAAAAGATATACATACCTTTCTTTATATTCCTTAGGAACTCCTTTAAACAACTTGACTATTTTAGGCTCATGTTGAGTTCCTAAATTACAGTCCTCCATTTCTCCATCTTGAGATACCTTTTTCAGATTCTCTACCACATCATTAGCATCAAACAATCTCTCAAGAGGCACCAAACCTCTGGGAAAAATATTATCTTTTAATTGAATTATCTTCTGATCACCAATTGTTTGCTTCAGATTTCTAGACATATCACTTTGATCACTTTCGTCAACTTCTAAATCAATTTGACTATCTTCAAAATTTCCAATCATTGTTAAAAATTGATTAATCTAGTCATCATCTTCAAAAACCTGCCAATGCTTTACATTATCAGGGATCAAAGGCCTGTGTCTCAACTCAATTTCATATCTCAACCTTGGATTAATTGGTGGCTTAAATGTACTAGATGCAAATGCCAATGAATCTGCCATTCTATTCTCTTCTCTTCGAAAAAATTGAAGATTAAAGGCTTCAAAATAATTTTCAACTAGATCCCACACCTCATTTCTATAGGACCTTTATCTGGGATGCTTAGTTTGACGCCAATTCTTAATCTGTCTGATTATTAATTCAGAATCACCAAAAACAGAAATAGACCGAATCCCCATTTGTTTGGTTGTTTGCAGGCTTAAGATCAATGCTTCGTACTCAACCATATTATTAGTAGATTCAAATTCTAGTTTAAAGGAAAAAGGTGAAAGGTTACCTTCAGGAGATATAAATATGAATTTAGCTCAGTGCCCTCTTTATAAAATGCACCATCGAAATAACACTTCCAAATTTTATTTGAATGTAGCTGCTTATGTACATTGGCTGAAGAGAGCTGCTCCTCTGAATCTTCAACAAATTCTACATCTTCATGCAGCATGAAACAAGAAAGATCTTCCTTCACTTGGCCATAAATCGGGAATTACTTGCATCTTTCTTGGTGGAAGTTTTCACAAATCTGGTTTCTCTATATAACCTCCTTTCCTCCCCATTAAAAACAGGAATGATGGCATATGTGAAATCCAATTTCAAGAAACCTCCAAGATTTTCTCCCCAGGATCTAGACAACAACATACCAAATCTGGCCGGAATATCTGCTACTACAACATCCATCATAATACTCTTGGCTGGAATTTTAGTTAAGGAAACAACCATGTCTTTGATAAGACCTACATACTTCACCCTTTTTGAATCTGTTAGCACCTGAATTGGACCCCAGGCTGCAAAAGGCAAATCAGGGTAACAACTAAACCACGCTCAGCCTTGTAGCTAGCCCTACAAGGACATGAGAGAGCTCTATCCGTAAAAGAATATTAAAAGGAATACAATAAATGGACTAATATTAGGCTAGATAAAATTATGGGAAAAAGGTTTTAATAAAAATGAATTAATGAATTAATTTCGGGGATGTGTGGGATATAAAGGGACAGTTTTAATCGGGAATTAAATCAGGACACAAGGTGTTTCATGGGGCAAGATAGGAAGGAAACTTAGCAATTAAAATTTAATGAGGATGGGATGGAAAGACTGGTGCGGAGCTGAAAAGGGCACAATAAATGGATCCTTTTCAAACAGAAGAAAACACACAGAGTATGAATGATTCCCCTAGGCAGAGCATATAAAATGGATTCTACCTTTCTATCTTGAAAGCATTCAAAAGGAAATGTTTATGGATGAATGGAATACATAACAATTCACATATGAAACAAAGGAGAAAAAAAAATGCTAAATCTCATACCACATGGATCCCACAAATCAGAGCTGCATCTGTTATTAATTCCTGTCAAACTGTGCAATGTAGCGCAGAGATGTTCTTCCACACTATTCCCCTACTTTCAGACTCAGACTCCTACTTCTCAGACTGCTTTACAAATGATTTACAATTACATTAAATAGGCTGAAGTGTGGGAACATAGATCCACAAGAGATGGGAGCTGTTTTAATAGCTAAAGAACTGAAATACAATCATAGTAAAGAAATACAACAATCTGCCCCTGAAAATAAGGGATGTCATTGCATTTCACCACTTGGAGATTTTGCTGTTAGGCTGTATGAAAGAAAATAGGTAATCTGATGAACAAATTTCCTATTTTGCTGCTACTGTAACGATCTTTGTTTTAAATAAGCTCTCGGCCCTTTGATTATTCACTTTCCATTTGCTGTTTGAATAAAACCAACTTTTTTAATAAACATTCCTTTGAAATAAAACTTTGCCTTTAGTGAAGGGAAAATTTATTTTAAATGGGAAAAGGGAAGGGAAATGGGCGGTAGGTTTAAGTGGTGGGACCCATGGGAACAATCGCAATCGCAATCGGGAATGTGGGCGGGTGTATCACATAATTGGATCTGCCGATTGCGATTTGCGATGTGCGATCAATCGCAATCGGGGATCGGAATCGGGAGAGGATGTTATATGAAACAGAGAAACAAAATTTTCGATGTGATTGGGGAGAACCCTTTGTATGTAATCAAATATAACCAAAGTTTTGGATTAACAAAGGGCTAGGCCTTTTATTTATGAACGGGCGGATGTACTGTATGGTGGGGCCGACCAATCGCAATCGGGATAGAGCCCGGGGGGGGGAATCGCATGAAGAATCGCCGATTGCGACGAGTGATCAATCGGAGCGATTGGGCGGATGTTTTATGGTGGGCTCGAGGGGTCAATCGCAATCACAATATCGGAGTGGAGCGGGGCTAATCGCATCGGGAGAACAGAATTTGCGATGCGATCGGAGGAGCGGGCGCGATCGGGAGTGCGATGGGAATGTTGCGATCAATAGGAGGGGAAACACGATCGGAGGATCGGAGCAATCGGAGGGAGAACACGATTGGAGGATCTTGCGA
Source organism: Pinus albicaulis (assembly GCA_034641835.2). NCBI lineage: Eukaryota > Viridiplantae > Streptophyta > Pinopsida > Pinales > Pinaceae > Pinus > Pinus albicaulis. The sequence continues at coordinate 763,676,629 of CM076579.1, forward strand.
TCAGAGGAGGGGCACAAAACTTGCGATGCAATCAATCGCATCGGAGATGTTTGCGATTGGATTGATCGGAGCATTCAAATAAATGTTGTGATTAGAAAAGGTTTGCGATTGCGATTGTAATGTGGGTTATATATAATATAAAACTTTATAATAAAGTTTTATTATAAAGTTCCAATGTATGGTGGGGAAGTGGTTGGAAACGGTGAGGAATATATATGTATAAACTTTATATTAAAGTTTAGGGGTATTGGAAAGGGGAAGTGGTTTATAATTCAATCGCATATGTGTTAAATGATTTATAATGCGATGTTGTAAAACGGAAAGGGGAAAAAGGGATTTCATAAGGAAAATATAAAACTTTAAACATAAAGTTAAAGGGGAACAAATGGGAAATAGGGGGTACATGAGGATATAAGGACTTTTACTTCACTTAAGCATAAATTTCAATCCAGAAGTCAGTTTTGAGAGTGTAGTATACCGTTGGAAAGCTATTTTCGGGCTCCTTCTGATGGATCTACTTGGAGGATGATTTGGCACTGAACATGCTGTGAAAAAATTCTATGAAGGCAGGGACATCACTTTGTGGAGATAACAGCTTTTGAATTGTGACCCATTACACATGATGATATAGAATTACATAATGAATAATAATAAAGGCGAAATATCACGTTTTCACCTCAAAACATGGTTTTGAGGCAAAGTTACATCAAACTGAATAAAATGTCTCTTTGATTCTTCTAGATGCTGTGACTTTGAGCTTATTGGCTTCCTCATGACCTTGCTGATAATTATTGACATTTGACTCATTAATTTGACCATGGTGAGACCCTAGAAACTAATGAGACCCATCCTATGACCTACTGATATGATTTTGAGAATGAAAGTGACTAATGACTAAAACCATAGGAAAATCAACAAGTACCTCATGAGGGACAACTAATAAAAACTACTACCATCAATGAATCCATGACCTAGAGGAATGGTGAAATTGATTATTATGGGACTCCTAATATGCAAATGCAAAGAGTAACTTTGATCACTGATGGTAGTATGACTAGATTGACACTAACATTGGCTCCAATGGGGATGGTAGCTCCTTGGAGGTGCCAAGAATGACAGATCTCTGGGAAAGTAGGTAGTGCCTTTGTCCATTGGGAAATGGAGTCAAAAGCTAAAAACCATACTGAATATTGAAAGAAACTTGACCCAACAAACTGACTCAAAAGTGACTCAAAGCTAACCTAGAAAAAACTCGACATTTGAAGCTTGATGGCAGTATATGACCAATACTTGAGGTTTCAAATCTTGATGATAACCGCCTATGTTTCTGGAAGGCCAATGTACCATCAGGCTATATCAAAATGCCAATGTAACTAATCAAGCAGATGCCTCCTTGATTGATTCTCCTAATCAGATCCTCTGGTCAACAATATATACTTGCAACTGGGCATCCAAAATCATGGTTGGCCATGATCTCCTTCATCACTGAATACTACAATAATTACCTTCACTGCTGACTGCAATAAATTTGCCACTGGATCCTGAAAAACATGAAGATTTACCTCCTGCTGAAGAAACAAGGTGTATTTTTCTCTTGATTCTGATCTTCCTTCACAATATACCTCAGTAAGAGTGTGTTCCTGGTCTTCAAAAAATTCTGAACAAGTAGATGAGAAAATTTCCTCTTGAAAAAACATTTCAAAACACGAGACATAGGAAGAAGAATCTGAATGGCAGTCCTGAACGCTCTGATCTTCTGTAATATGAATATATTGTTGGTAATCTTCATATGATATGACAACCAGATTGTCATGTTTCTCATCATATTCATCAATCATAAGAGAAGAAGCTTCAGATGGTTCTTGAGATCCAACACTGTCATTTCTGTCGTCTACCACAGTTTCATCCAAAGAAACTCTTTCACTTACTTGAACAAAGATCTCGTCTTGTTTTTCATTAAGGGAATGGATTACCCCCTCGTGAAAACTCTTTTCTGATGGAACGAGAAAACTCAGGTCTATAACTCTGTTTTCTTCATTTGAGGCGGCCTCAACAATATAACTCTCTTTTATGGGACCTGGAACATCGTATTATTCCTCATCACATTTTAACTCTAGATATGGCTTAACTTTATCACTATGTAATATTGGAACATCCTTTAACGGCATCTCATCCTTTATTTCAATCAGTTTCGAAATAAAGCCTCTTCTTTCATCATTTTCAGCTGTACAAAGATATTCAACCTACTGATCTTGATAAGTATCCTTAAAGATTTCTGTGTGATGCTGAAATGGATTTTCATAGAGTGATTCCATTATTTCTTCGTCCATGAATTCATCATCTCCATAAAAATTCTCATGCTGTGGAAAACTTCTCTGAAGGCAGGGACATCACTTTGTGGAGATAACAGCTTCTGAATTGTGACCTATTACACATGATGATATAGAATTACATAATGAATAATAATACAGGCGAAATATCACGTTTTCACCTCAAAACACGGTTTTGAGGCAAAGTTACATCAAACTGAATAAAATGTCTCTTTGATTCTTCTAGATGCTGTGACTTTGAGCTTATTGGCTTCCTCATGACCTTGCTGATATTTATTGACATTTGACTCATTAATTTGACCATGGTGAGACCCTAGAAACTAATGAGACCCATCCTATGACCTACTGATATGATTTTGAGAATGAAAGTGACTAATGACTAAAACCATAGGAAAATCAGCAAGTAACTCATGAGGGACAACTAATAAAAATTACTACCATCAATGAATCCATGACCTAGAGGAATGGTGAAATTGATTATTATGGGACTCCTAATATGCAAATGCAAAGATTAACTTTGATCACTGATGGCAGTATGAATAGTTTTATTATAAAGTTCCAACGTATGGTGGGGAAGTGGTTGGAAACGACGGGGAATATATATGTATAAACTTTATATTAAAGTTTAGGGGTAATGGAAAGGGGAATTGGTTTATAATTCAATCGCATATGTGTTAAATGATTTATAATGCGATGTTGTAAAACAGAAAGGGGAAAAAGGGATTTCATAAGGAAAATATAAAACTTTAAACATAAAGTTAAAGGGGAACAAATGGGAAATAAGGGGTACATGAGGATATAAGGACTTTTAATTTACTTAAGCATAAATTTCAATCCAGAAGTCAGTTTTGAGAGTGTAGTATATCGTTGGAAAGCTCTTTTCGGGCTCCTTCTGATGGATCTACTTGGAGGATGATTTTGGCACTGAACATGCTGCGAAAAACCTCTCTGAAGGCAGGGACATCACTTTGTGGAGATAACAGCTTCTGAATTGTGACCTATTACACATGATGATATAGAATTACATAATGAATAATAATAAAGGCGAAATATCACGTTTTCACCTCAAAACATGGTTTTTAGGAAAAGTTACATCAAACTGAATAAATGTCTCTCTGATTCTTCCAGATGTTGTGACTTTGAGCTTATTGGCTTCCTCATGACCTTGCTGATATTTATTGACATTTGACTCATTAATTTGACCATGGTGAGACCCTAGAAAATAATGAGACCCATCCTATGACCTACTGATATGATTTTGAGAATGAAAGTGACTAATGACTAAAACCATAGGAAAATCAGCAAGTACCTCATGAGGGACAACTAATAAAAATTACTACCATCCATGAATCCATGACCTAGCGGAATGGTGAAATTGATTATTATGGAACTCCTAATATGCAAATGCAAAGAGTAAATTTGATCACTGATGGCAGTATGACTAGACTGACACTAACATTGGCTCCAATGGGGATGGTAGCTCCTTGGAGGTGCTAAGAACGACAGATATCTGGGAGAGTAGGCAGTGCCTTTGTCCATTGGGCAATGGAGTCAAAAGCTAAAAACCAAACTGAATATTGAAAGAAACTTGACCCAAAAAACTGACTCAAAAGTGACTCAAACCTAACCTAGAAAAAACTCAACATTTGAAGCTTGATGGCAGTATATGACCAATACTTGAGGTTTCAAATCTTGATGATAACCGCCTGTGTTTCTGGAAGGCCAATGTACCATCAGGCTATATCAAAATGCCAATGTAACCAATCAAGCAGATGCCTCCTTGATTGATTCTCTTGATGAGATCCTTTGGTCAACAATAAATACTTGCAACTGGGCATCCAAAAGCATGGTTGGCGATGATCTCCTTCATCGCTGAATACTGCAATAATTACCTTCATTGCTGACTGCAATAAATTTGCCACTGGATCTTGAAAAACATGAAGATTTACCTCCTGCTGAAGAAACAAGGTGTCTTTTTCTCTTGATTCTGATCTTCCTTCACAATGTACCTCAGTAAGAGTGTGTTCCTGGTCTTCAAAAAATTCTGAACAAGTAGATGAGCAAATTTCCTCTTGAATTTTTTTTCAAAACATGAGACATAGGAAGAAGAATCTGAATGGCAGTCCTGAACGCTCTGATCTTCTGTAATTTGAATATATTGTTGGTCATATTCATATGATATGACAACCAGATTGTCATGTTTCTCATCATATTCATCAATCATAAGAGAAGAAACTTCAGATGGTTCTTGAGATCCAACACTGTCATTTCTGTCGTCTACCACAGTTTCATCCAAAGAAACTCTTTCACTTACTTGAACAAAGATCTCGTCTTGTTTTTCATTAAGGGAATGGATTAACCCCTCATGAAAACTCTTTTATGATGGAACGAGAAAACTTAGGTCTATAACTCTATTTTCTTCATTTGAGGCGGCCTCAACAATATAACTCTCTTTTATGGGACATGGAACATCGTATTCTTCCTCATCACATTTTAACTCTAGATCTGGCTTAACTTTATCACTATGTAAGATTGGAACATCCTTTAATGGCATCTCATCCTTTATTTCAATCAGTTTCAAAATAAAGTCTCTTCTTTCATCATTTTCAGCTGTACAAAGATCTTCAATCTACTGATCTTGATAAGTATCCTCAAAGATTTCTATGTGCTGCTGAAATGGATTTTCATAGAGCGATTCCGTGATTTCTTCGTCCATGAATTTGTCATCTCCATAAAAATTCTCAAGATTTTCAATGAAACTGTTAACATGTTTGCAACAGTTCTGAACTAACATTAAAGACGGACAAGATTCTCTATACCTTTCAAAGAATATGGTATGAAAATATTTTAAACCATAAATACAAGCAGGGGGAAAAATTTCATACCAAGATCGAGCTTCATCTTCTAGAGTAGCCATAAAAATTTTCATCAAACAGTCTTGAGGAAAATCGATCTTTAATTTATGCACATGAATGTGAAATTTTACCAGATGAAGAGCAACATCATCACCTTCCACATTTCTGAACATAGACAAATTCTGAAGCCAATCCACCTTGGGCATTTTATTTGGGAAACCTGAAATGTGATCTCGGCTCATGGGAGCATATCTTCTTGCAATACGTTCCATCTTAAAAAAAATATCTTAAAGTTACTGATCTTCCTGCAATGGAGTCACCATGAAGTATTTGATTTTCTGGATCTTTCAGTGAATGGAGTCACCAAGTGAATGTTTTCAGCCTTTATATGCATCTGATTGTTGTTCACCATCAACATTCAGATATAATACTCTGTCATTCTTTACCGGGAAAATATTACTGGGGTGATTAATCTTCTATGCTAAAAAATATTCCCCAGTATGGTCGCCAAAGATGTTAGCACCTGAATTGGACCCCAGGCTGCAAAAGGCAAATCAGGGTAACAACTAAACCACGCTCAGCCTTGTAGCTAGCCCTACAAGGACAGGAGAGGGCTCTCTCCGTAAAAGAATATTCAAATGAATACAATAAATGGACTGATATTAGCCTAGATAAAATGATGGGAAAAAGGTTTTAATAAAAATGAATGAATAAATTAATTTCGGGGATGTGTGGGATATAAAGGGACAGTTGTAACTGGGAATTAAATCAGGACACAGGGTGTTTCATGGGGCAAGATAGGAAGGAAACTTAGCAATTAAAATTTAATGAGGATGGGATGGAAAGACTGGTGCGGAGCTGAAAAGGGCACAATAAATGGATCCTTTTCGAACAGAAGAAAACACACAGAGTATGAATGATTCCCCTAGGCAGTACTATAAAATGGATTCTACCTTTCTATCTTGAAAGCATTCAAAAGGAAATGTTTATGGATGAATGGAATACATAACAATTCACATATGAAACAAAGGAGAAAAACAAATGCTAAATCTCATATCACATGGATCCCACAAATCAGAGCTGCATCTCTTATTAATTCCTGTCAAACTGTACAATGTAGCGCAGAGATGTTCTTCCACACTATTCCCCTACTTTCAGACTTAGACTCCTACTTCTCAGACTTCTTTACAAATGATTTACAATTACATTAAATAGGCTGAAGTGTGGGAACATAGATCCACAAGAGATGGGAGCTGTTTTAACAGCTAAATAACTGAAATACAACCATAGTAAAGAAATACAACAATCTGCCCCTGAAAATAAGGGACATCATTGCATTTCACCACTTGGAGATTTTGCTGTTAGGCTGTATGAAATAAAATAGGTAATCTGATGAACGAATTTCCTATTTTGTTGCTGCTGTAACGATCTTTATTTTAAATAAGCTCTCGGCCCTTTGACTGTTCACTTTCCATTTGCTGTTTGAATAAAACCAAATTTTTTAATAAACATTCGTTTGAAATAAAACTTTGCCTTTAGTGAAGGGAAAATTTATTTTAAATGGGAAAAGGGAAGGGAAATGGGCGGTAGGTTCAAGTGGTGGGACCCATGGGAACAATCGTAATCGCAATCGGGAATGGGGGCAGGTGTATCACATAATTGGATCCGCCGATTGCGATTTGCGATGTGCAATCAATTGCAATTGGGGATCTGAATTGGGGGAGGATGTTATATGAAACGGAGAAAAAAAGTTCCGATGAGATTGGGGAGAACCCTTTGTATGTAATCAAATATAACCAAAGTTTTGGATTAACAAAGGGCTAGGCCTTTTATTTATGAACGGGCGAATGTACTGTATGGTGGGGCCGACCAATCGCAATCGGGATAGAGCGGGGGGGGGGGGGGGGTAATCGCGAGGGACCAACCAATTGCAACGAGCGATCAATCAGAGTGATTGGACGGATGTTTTATGGTGGGCCCGAGGGGTCAATCACAATCGCAATATCGGAGGGGAGCGGGGGTAATCACATTGGGAGAACATAATTTGCGATGCGATTGGGAGAGATATGGGAATGTTGTGATCAATCGGAGGGGAAACGCGATCGGAGGATTGGAGCAATCGGAGGGAGGACGCGATCGGAGGATCTTGCGATCAGAGGAGGGGTGCAAAACTTGCGATGCGATCAAACGCATCGGAGATGTTTGCAATTGGATTGATCGGAGCATTCAAATAAATGTTACGATTGGAAAAGGTTTGCGATTGCGATTGTAATGCGGGTTATATATAATATAAAACTTTATAATAAAGTTTTATTATAAAGTTCCAACGTATGGTGGGGAAGTGGTTGGAAACATCGGGGAATATATATGTATAAACTTTATATTAAAGTTTAGGGGTAATGGATAGGGGAAGTGGTTTATGATTCATTCGCATATGTGTTAAATGATTTATAATGCGATGTTGTAAAATGGAAAGGGGAAAAAGGGATTTCATAAGGAAAATATAAAACTTTAAACATAAAGTTAAAGGGGAACAAATGGGAAATAGGGGGTACATGAGGATATAAGGACTTTTACTTCACTTAAGCATAAATTTCAATCCAGAAGTCAGTTTTGAGAGTGTAGTATACCGTTAGAAAGCACTTTCCAGGCTCCTTCTGTTGGATCTACTTGGAGGATGATTTGGCACTGAAAATGCTACGGAAAACTTCTCTGAAGGCAGGGACATCACTTTGTGGAGATAATAGCTTATGAATTGTGACCTATTACACATGATGATATAGAATTACATAATGAATAATAATAAAGGCGAAATATCACGTTTTCACCTCAAAACATGGTTTTGAGGCAAATTTACATCAAACTGAATAAAATGTCTCTCTGATTCTTCCAGATGTTGTGACTTTGAGCTTATTGGCTTCCTCATGACCTTGCTGATATTTATTGACATTTGACTCATTAATTTGACCATGGTGAGACCCTAGAAACTAATGAGACCCATACTATGACCGCCTGATATGATTTTGAGAATGAAAGTGACTAATTACTAAAACCATAAAAAAATCAGCAAGTACCTCATGAGGGACAACTAATAAAAATTACTACCATCAATGAATCCATGACCTAGCGGAATGGTGAAATTGATTATTATGGGACTCCTAATATGCAAATGCAAAGAGTAACTTTGATCACTGATGGCAGTATGACTAGACTGACACTAACAGAATCAAATGAATAAAGGTCTCTATATGGCTTAGTGATTTGTAAGTTTAGCTCATTCATCACAGACAGTGGCATAAGATTATGTGATGCACCAGAATCTAGCATACAATTATGTGAAATGAAATCATGCAACATAACTGATATATAAAAAGGTGGAACAGAGGAATCTACCTCTTCAACATGAGGCCCAAAAGTAACCATTGGCTTCTCTTCTTGCAAATTCACAATATCACCCACCTCATCAGACTGAGATAGATTAATAAACTCTACAATTTATTTCTTATTACCAGGTGTTTTAGCCAACTCAAGAGGTACTTGTATTTTAACTTTTTCTAACTCTTTCAACAAACTAAAAGTTTGATTTTGTTTTGTCAACTTTTCAGGTTCTTCTTGATTTTTGTTTGGATCTGCATGTTGCTCAGGAACAGTAACAATCTTCTCCAAAATATTAGAGTCATTAGATTTGACTTGGGAAGCCTTAGCTTTCTTCTTCTCCTTTTCTTCTACTGGATTCATGGGCTGCTTCCCTTGTTTGATTGTTTTATTGAATTTTTCTGTTGTGGAGTCGCCATAGGAGAAGGGACTGACTCTGATTTTGTTTCTTCATCATCCTGAATTCTCAACCTCTTTTTAGATCTCAATTCATACTTTTTATGCAATTCAACTTGCATAAAATCAGTAAATTGTTTACAATAGCCATCCATCTCTTCCCGATCAAATGAAATATCACCTTCTTTGCATTCTTATTCACATTCTCTTTGACATTCTTCTTCTGCACTATCTTCCATGTATATGGCAGAAATTTGCTCTTCATCTTCTTTCTGATCATCATCAACAGACTGGGAAGGTGCTGCTTCTATATATAAGGGTGCTTGAACTTGATCTGGATCTCTTCTTTCCCTTTGCAGAATCTACAGGGGTTGCTTTATAAATTGGGTATTAAAAACCTCTCTGTTTTGCTGTGTAGGTTTCTTGTTGTCCAATTCCAACTTTACTAATTTGTTTGATAGATTTTTAATGACTTGGTCATGTCATCAATCCTTTTATCTTGTATTGACTCTTCTTTAGCTTTTCCTTTATCTTGAACTGACTGCTTCCCTTGGGCCTTCCCAACAATAGTCATATTTGCTTCAATTTCTAAGGCATCGGTTTGGATCTGTTCAAGAGTAGGGGACCTTATTTCCCTCAAAGTAAAACTAAATCTAATACAAATGCCCCAACAAAAACAACTCTTGCTCCAATAGGATGGGGTTTCATTTCTGTAGGCAAACTATTGTACAACTTATTGAATCTTTTAATTAAATCACTCATATTTTCATCTGGTTTTTTCTTAATGGCATTAAACTCTGTCAAAGAATAACCATGGTCTCTCTTTTCACCCCATCTTTGGATGAATTGTCTTTCTAACTCATCCCAATCATTAATTGAGCCATTTGGTAATCCTTTAAACCATTTTCTCACCTCTCCATTTAGAGACTGCACAAAAAGTCTCATTACAACATCAAGGTGTTCTACATTGAAATTTTCAGCAAAGGTGCAAAACAAATTCTGCAGTTATTTCATCTTCACCAGTAAATCTAGGAAGCAACTTAAGATATAATTGAAGCATTGCATTCATTGTTTGAGGAAGATTTATTGGTGCACATCTGTTCATCAAGAAAGCAGGGGCCGCCATGTTTATGCCCTGATTGACTGCTCCTTGAGTAGTGGGAATCTGTGTTCTAGTTGTAGGTGTGGATGAATGGGGTGAAACAACTGATAAAGGAAGGGGTTGATAAAATAAAGCAGAAGAACTGGCAACTCTATTAGGTTGAGTTTCTATAAATGAGAAAGATACAGATTCTAAAGACTGCTCTTCTAACCTTGGTTCTTGGAAGTGAATGGATGAAGACAAGGATTCTTGTTCTAAGAAAGTGAGTTTTCGGGAAATATCCTTGGATGAAAGAGTATGTGAATTGCTGCCAGGTGTAGGTAGTGTAGCATTAGGTGTAGAAAGGGTTTTTGGTTTCTGGCTCTTTTTAGAAACCAACTTTTCTGGATTTGAAAGGGTAGGAACCTTTTGCTGAGCGGTATCGGACCTCGTGTGTGGCTTCTTATAATCCAGAAATAGAAAATAAAACACAACTCTTAATATTTCCTCCTCTCTGAACAACTAAAGGAAATACAAATAAAACCCAAGGAAAAGACTTTGTTTCTTCACTCCCCGGCAACAGCGCCAATTTATGTTGTACCTTAAGAGACAATCCCTTAGCTGTGATAAGGAATCAGTGCTTAAGACATTTATATGATTATGTCACAAGAATATCTGTCTCTGTTTTAATCACCTTCAAGTATTTACAATTAAACCTTTATATACGAACACAATGAATGTCTCACAATGCTATTATTTGCTGATGTTGAATGAAATGACCAGAAGAAAATGAAAGAAGAAAGTCCAAACTGATATGATGTCACACAGAATATATCATCTCAAACTTCTGAAGAATTTATGAAAGAAGTAGTTAAAACAAAGGAGCGCCAATTAAGGATTTTAACTCTTGATTACATAGGGAAAAAGAGACCTGTTGCTTAGTACTTTGTCTTATTCAAAGAAATAAAACACAGAATGTGAACTTAGATACATATCAACATAAAAAAATGCCAGAAACTTGCTTACTCATTCATTAATCATTGAAATCTCTGAATACAAAATAATAATCTGAAGGTTCAAAACTCGGAACATTTCTTCCTCATGAAAATTACATTAAATACAGTAAAACAAATAGTTTGGAACTGTTGTAACCAATTCTAACTACCAAAACTACTTAGAACTTCGGAGGCTGTCTATTACATGCCTTGAAAACGTCTATTTACAATTACATTCTCTTTGAAAAAGTAATATAATGTATAAATATACATCCTAATCTATAGGAGTTGCTGATGATGCTGCTGCATTTCCTTGGTCAGTTGATTTGTCTTTCTTTGATGCTGAAAACCCTTTTGGCATGTCTATTGTCCAAGATCTGCACTTTTTCCATATCTCTATCTTAGTCCTCAGTGAATGTGTTAGATTGTGATACTCCAATATGAATGCAGTAATTCGATTATAAGATGGTCCTTCTGTGAGAAGAGTTTTTACCAACCACAATAGCTGGAAATGTTTATGCAGAAAGTTGACCATTGTTTCCCCTTTAAGCACCTGAGTTTTTTCATGCCTGTTATCAACTTTACTTTTTGCCATAACTAGAAAATTCTCATAAGAATCCCATGGAAAAAGTTTTCCTTCATCTCCCTAACATCATGGTAGACCTATTCTTGTTAATTTGTCAAATAACTTATCAAATTGACTTACTGATTCTTGAATTTCCATCAGTTTCTTTTCTGTAGCTTTTCTGTGATCAATTATGACAATCATCTTATTGATCTCCATTGCATATAAGGTCCTATCTTTAATGTCATTCTCTTCTAATTCTTGATCCATTTTAGAATTAATAAAATCAATGAACCTTCTAGCCCAGATAGCTCTTTTAATTTCCTTCTATTTATGTGTCATGACTGGTTCTTCACATTCCTTGATAAGATTTTTTTCCTCTGCAACTATCTTTAAACAACTCCAAATTGATTTCATTTCTGAAATGATATCATTCCAAATGACATATTTGGTTTGTATCAGTGAAATGTTTCCTTTCAGTCTTTCTTTGAGATTTTTAATCTCAGCATTAGCATTCTGAATATCCATTTTGCACTTGTCAGCTTCATTCTCTATGACATGAATAAGCTTTGTTGCAGTCTCCAAATATGCTTGAGCCTTTTTCCGATCTCTTTTTGCCATCTGCAACTTAGTATTCAATTGAAAAATTTGTGCTTGTGGATCTTCGTTACCTGTAGGAAAAACAAAAGCACAACTATGGTTATCGATATGATTTTGCAGTGATATTGCAGTTTGCTTTATTTTGGAAATTTCTTCATCTTTTTGCATTAGTTGCTGTAAAATATTTTCCTTTTCCTTCTCCACCTCTGCAACTTCTACAACCATAGAATGTTCTCCTGTAGAAAATTTTAGCTTTTTCCTCAATGTGGATATTTCTACTTCAACACTTTGTATGAATTTCTATACAACAATCTTGTCACTAGGGTCCACTCCAATCTTTACAATGATTTTCTTTAGCTCATCATTTTGAACTGCTAAAGCTCTTGCATTAGCTTTCTCTAACTTTAATTGCTTAAGTACCTTTCCCAACATATTTTCTACCTTCATTGCCATTGCATTGGTCTTCATCAGGTCATTCACAATCAAATGACCAGTTTGCATATGCAAATTCACTTATCCATCAGGGGAATATTATTCACATCTACAGTCACATTTACAGTATTGAAATTCTTAGAAGAACCTATTAACATGTCTGTAGGATGAGATAGGGAAATTATGAATTGATATTTTTCAAGATCCCTGACAGTCAAAAGTCTTGTTTGATCCGGAGCAACTTGATATTCAACTTGGGCCTCCATGCTAGCCTTCATCTTTTTATTCCTTTCTTCAATTTGTGTAAACATCTATTTGATTAGAGGTACTTTTTCATGAGATATTTCATGACTCCTGGGTGAAGCAGGAACATTTTGTTGTTCTCCCAGATGTAAAGAAAAACCAGGTGGGTTAAATGTAAATTCTTCAGTAAAATTTGTCCTCTTCTCAACTCCCTGCTTCTCATCATCTAAATCAATCACTGTTTATTTGCTTCTTTTGTCTAGTGTCTCTGATATTATAGGGGTTTGAATGTTTGAACCTGCAAAAATTATCACACCTTTACTTTCTATCTTCTCCAAATCTGCACTGCTTTCATGAATGAAAGCTAAATACCCATTCTCAATTCTTCTATTTGAAATTGCACTATGACGGTCATAAGCCCAACTTTCCCCTAACAACATATGCATCTCATCTAACATTTTAGTAACCTCCTCAAATGCCTATCTAATATTGAATATGAAAGGGCCTACAGTCATGGGTAGTTTGTACATATCCCCCTTTTTCATGGGCACAAAGTGAACCTGATCAACATTTAGGTTTTGTCGAATAAATTCCAAGGCAAATAGCCTCATAGGTATAAACGTTGGAAGTCTGTAAGGCTCAACACTTGCTCTATATAGCCTAATTTCAAAATAATCCTAAAAAACAAACCAATCTCCAAATTTGCAAGTTACTCCTAGATGTAAATATTCATGAGCTTTAGGTAAAAAAACAAGGAGGAGGAACTCCATTCAAGATTTTGTATGCAACTGACATGAAATAACTGGCGAAATCAAACAATCCAGCTTCATTTTTCTCTCCTCTTACTACATCTGTCCAGAACACTATTGATTGCCTTTTCTTTTTTATATCCATAATATTCAGACCTAAATGCATGAACTCTTCCACATTTTGATATAAGAACAACTAAAGGTTCATTAGCTGTGAATTAACTGCTTCCTGCCAATATGAGGGAATATCCAGCACTATTCCTGGCTTCATCATCATGGCAAACATCCCCAAGACTGATTTATCCATTGTACTATCATCATCTTTGCCAAAATTTTCACAATGCTGCTTAATACTGGTTGAATTTCTGCATAAAAAATCTCCATAGAAAATTCTTTGTCTTTCGGTTGAAATTGCTTCATGTTTGGCTTCAAAAAGTATATGGACTGATTAAACTCTTCATCTGCAAGATTATCATAATAGGTTACCAGGGAATCGTCAGAGAACTGAACGGATGACTCTGACTAAGGATAGCAAAGGGCTTGACAGATTAGCTGGGTAGACACTTGCAAAACATTCTCTCCTTGACAATTCATAACAAAGCATTTCCTAGGGTACATGAATAACACCAACCAATAGATAAATTCAGGAAAAAGGTGGGTTTTTGGGATACATGCAGAAAGTACTCCGGACTTTACCATGGCAGTAAAAATAGGGGAGGTTTTGTCATTCAAGATGACTTGCTGATAAAATGGAAGATGAAATATAGAACAAAGAGTATTTTGAATATCCCCCTCGGTGTCCATGAGAGGGATATGATTAGCCGAGCCCGACAAAGATGAACGCTTAGCCATGATTGAAAATTACTGCAAAGAACAACTCACAGGGTGGTCAATTCTACTAGGGTGACAGGAAACTAAAACAGGACGCAGTGCAAACGAATCATAAAATATTTGAAAAACAATGCTAATTTTGTTTAAATAGGTGGTGTGGCTTCAAAATTTAATGCTGACATGACGCGCCAACAAGCCGTTGATTCGACGTGGAAGACAGCTGTGAACAACTCAGCGCCCTACGTCACTGCGAGGGCTCTCGAGGTATGGGGGAAAATTTTGGCTGGTGCTCCCGTAATGAATCTCCGCCGTTCATCTCTGTTGTCCTCGCAGTCAACCAAGTCAACTACGGAGGCACTCATTTTATTATCTTGTGTTCTAATTGTGCCCACGGGTTAGGCCTTTTGTTGAAAATTCAAACCATCAACGCTTTCCGCCCAACAAATTGATCGATGTTTAAACATAAATGTGGAACCCACTTTCATTAATATGTTTAAACTTTTAACTTCAATACATCAATAGAAATGTTTTTTATGCTAAAGTATAAGAATTTTAATACTTTAACATTTTTTCAACAATTAAATTTTTTTTTTATACTTTGATGAATTGAAAATAAAAGGATATGCGAATGATCCACAACACTGGACATGATTGTAGCACTTCTAAGGCCGACATTGTTGAAGGGGAAATCACCAAGTCTTCAACAATGTTGTAGTTCTGAGCAGTTCTCTCATGTGGATTTAAAGCTGATTTTTGAAGTACACCTTTAGGAGGTAGTTTAATCACTAGATTAGGAATAGGTTTCTCGATATGAAGTGGATCAGAAACCAAAGGAGATACATCTGGTGTCGAATTAGAATTTCTATCTCTTTACGAGTTACAAGATTTTTACTTCCATAGTCTTGCGATCACGTCGCAACCATAGCCTTAGACATCATTAAAATATATGCCGATGAATTTGAAGAAGATCCTACCATTTTGCTATCTTAAGTAGGAAAAGGATCCTTCAAGACAATAGGTGTGGGTGAACCTTTGATGAATTTAGAGACCTCAGATCGATGTGGGAACTCTTTAGTAAATTGATCCTCGTCACAGATAAGAAAAGGATAATGAGGTTTTTGTTTATCATTAGTTGGTTCATTCTTTTCAGTTTTCTCTTTGGGAGACGAAGTCTGTTTGTTTTTATTCTTTCCTTTCTTCTTATTACCGGTTTTGGATTTAATTGTATATGAGTCTACAACATGAATGTCAACAGAAGTTTCAGGGGAAGAATCTCCTTTTAGTGAATCTGGTAAAGTTATGATATGAGAAGTAGTTTTTGAAGACTTCTTCTTACTCTTATTTTCACTTAGTAAACCAATTACACTGTGTGCAGCATGAGACCCTGAAGGAGTTGCAGTTATTTGACAAAGACGTGGTAAGTTAGGAATTTTTTCGTATAAAGTAACAGACTATGTATATACAAGGTCTAAGTACTAAGCTTGAGCAATTACCTGTTCTTTCGTAACAACCCCTCCCTTAGCCACATCTTCAATGATATTTGGAAGCAATGATTTGATGAACCATTCTGCCAAGATTTGATCCATAATAAAGACTTTCACTAAATGTCTTCTACGTCTCCATTCATGTATGTGATTTGATATGTACGTAGACGTAGATTGTTTTAATGAATTCAAGAGTTCCGTGCCATTGTCGTATCTAACTGGCAACTGAAAGTGTGTTAAGAAAGTTGTTGCTAAGGCGTTGAAATTGTTGAATGAGCCACGTGGTAGTTAAATATATCATTTTGTAGCTAAACCTATCAGTGTTATCTGAAACAGTTGTAATAGAATGGAATCATCAATCAAAGAGTTGGATGCACACCAGAGGTGGTAAGTCATGACATGGTTTGAAGGGTCCTCTCCTGATTTACCTTCGAACTTAGGAATATCACTCGGCAACTTATTCGGCATTGGCGACCAATATGAAAGATAATAGATCGGATCATTCATTAAGCGCGACAAATCAGGTATATCCAAAGTTTCTATGAATGGCAACTGATAGTTAGGGTCCTGCTGAGCAAATTGATAACCTTGTGAAACTATACCAGTACCAGGAGGAGGATATCTAGGATATCCTGGAATAGCCTATGCATTTTGAATTGGAATGCCTCTTGGATAACCAGGATTGGTCAGACCATATTGAGGTTGAGCTGGTATTTGATTCGTGTAACTAGGGTACGGTTGATGCTGGTATACTGGATTTTTTGCTACAGGTTCATATTGATAATTCCCTTGATATAGTTGATAAAAAAAACTGGGGTTGGCTTGTTACAATTGTACTTGTACCAGGTGTTAGTGTCAGCCTTTGCAGCCTTCCTCCAGTGATCAAACATGCTCTTACAAGGTGATTTTAAGGTGTCAAGGTCAAATTTTGTCATTTCAGTGAGTCTTCAAACAAAATTTGGTCACTAGGCATTAGGTCTAGGGTTTGCTTTTACTCCTATAAAAGTTGTCCAAATGTCGGTTCATGTCACCATTCAGCTGAGTGTACCATCATCCAGAGGGTTGTCATCATCATGTCAAGTTCCACTGGGTCATTTTACACCTTGTTCATGCTTCAGTTGTGCCTAGGTAAGGTTCATTTCCCTCTCCTAGGGTTTTGAATGTAATTTCTCTTGGATGGTCAAATCATCAGCCAAACTTGTATCCTGATGTTCATACACCTTCCCCTATCTTTAATGTACCTTATTAAACACTTCCCATCACTGAGATCCCCCAAATTCCTCCTTTTCGCACAAACCCTAGTTTTTTGCTACAACTTGGCAATTTTCTAGGCTAGGCCTGTGTTTTGCCCTTTTGGACACCTTCCTCTCACTCAATCTTTGAAATTCCACTTTCCCCTGCTTCCCAACATCCCTCCCTACTTCCCAAAATTTTCTCAAGAATTTAGAAGCCCCTTATCCCCTTCATTTCGCTTCATTTCGACAAATCCCTTGTTCCACACATCGGGATAGGTTTCACTCAAATGATGTTTATGAGAAATAAAAGATGAATTTGGGAAAAATGAGAGAGGTTTTTGTCCAAAATAGGCCAAGGAATAAAAAATTCCTTCAATTTTTACACAGGTGTCATGGTTTCATAGAAATTTCAAAAATACCGTTGCCTCAGGAGAATTGATTCACCTCTGAAGTGACCTTGGGAAAACCAAAATTTCTCCTAGCTTGGTTGGCCAAATGACTTTATTGATGAGTCAAATGATAACCAGACACAAATATATTTCCAATGATCTATCATTAGCTCAATTTGGAGTTGGGGAAGACCTTCAAAAGTTGACTGCAACAGCACTCTGCCTTGAGGCAGCCTCATTTGGCTCATTTTGACCAGTCTTGGGAGATTTGATCTTTGACAAGGAAAATGAACTCCAAATGGAAAAATTTCAGTTGGGTTGGAAATTAGACTCAATAAGCTTTCCAACGAGCTATCCCGCACCCAATTTGGACACTGGGAAGGCATCCAAAAGCCTCCTGAAAAAGGGCACTACGCATTGGGTTTGTGGTGCAGCGCATAGAGCTGCAAGCCCAATTTCACCATAAACTTCTCCAAATTTTCCAAATGTGCTCAAATCTGTGGTGTGCAAGTAAGTTAAGAGTTTTTTCCATTGCAAGTGAAGATTTTTTCTCAGAATTTATGGTGGTTTAGTGTGCGAAAGCTCGTCATTCAGTTAAAAAAGCAAAAAGGAAGCAAAACAGAGTTTTTGAAGAATGTCAAAGTTTGCACATTACAAAAGTGGGTTTGCCCAAATGAAAAATAAAAAATCCTTGATATATATAAGATATTTCAATTTCAAACTCCAATTGCATACCAAATACATCAAAGAGCCAAAGTGAAAACGTGAAGGAAGCAAAAGTCGGTGTGAAAGCCAAACTCTGGTGAAGGTAACCTGTGCGGCGCACTGGGTGTTGGGCACGGTGCACATAACCTGCGCGGCGCATAGAGCCATTCTATACAGTGTAAAATTGAACGTGCGCAGCGCATACAGTGTGCGCGGCACATTGGCCCGAAACAAATTTTTTTTTCCAATCTTCTCCAAAATTCAATTTTCTTGGTTGCTCTATGCTTGAGTAAGTCAAAGTCATTCCCCTCTTGTCCTTAACTCATGTTTGGTATTGTTTGAGTGAAATATAAAAGTTTGAATGTCAAAAACACAAACCCTATCACTGTGTTGAAATGCCTCCTTAGGGTTTTGAAAGTGGAGTTTTAAAATTAGTTTTGGTGCCAATCTTTTCCATTCCTCACTGTTTATTACTCCCCACCTTGTTTTCCCATCTCCCATTATCTCATTACTACAGTCTATTTCCCTATCCCCTTACATCCTAAATCACTTATTCCTAAGCCACATTTTCCTATCCCTAAGTCACTTCATTCCCTATCATTCCTATTTCCCATTTCATTTGTAAAAGTTCCCAAAACCCCAAATTTCCCAAACATTCTAGTGACTGTCCCTTGTCCCTAAGATTTTCAAATTTCAAAAGGCAAATTATCACTTGATTGAAGTTCATTGTTCCCACTGTCCATATTTCCCACAGTCCCTCATTTGACTTCGACACATTTGGAAATCAAGACAAAGACACCAAATTGTCATTTTTTATCTCATACAAATCAGCATATACTTGGCATAGACTTTCAAAACCATGGAGACGGATGCAGATACATCATATGACAGAGAAACTAATTCCACCACTGAATTGCATGCACCAGGAGGGCACTGAGGAGCCGCAAAAGACATGATCAGCTCTAAATCTTGGCCGAAGCTTATTTGGCTAAGAATAACACTTTATGAGGGACCTTTAGTCCAAATTTCAAGGAATTTGGAGAAAATTTTGTCATTTTTGAAATTTTTTGGTCACAAAACAGGTTTTTCTGCCCGACGCGTAGCGCCACCTTGCGCGCGCTTATGATTGGGAGATCTTCTGGAGGAAAACTTGATATTTTTGGATTTTTTATGAAAATTTATGCATGCTCAAGAATGGCCTAAGTATTTCATCAATTTATGGGTTGCCTAAAGGGTCAAAAACACCTTGAAAATGGCCTTTCTGCCACTTTTTGCACCCAGAGGAACCAGTCTTGGGAGAATGAACTTTTGGAGGGGAAAATGGACACAAAATCCACTTGGGTTGGAAAGTAGACAAGCAGGGCTTTCCAACGAGCTATCATGAGCTCAATTTGGACTTCTAGAAGTGCCTCAAAATGAGCTCCAAAGTTGTGCTACGCATAGAGATTTTGGGCGCGGTGCATAGAAGATTTTGACCTATTTTTCACTCCACAGCTCAGAATTTCGCCTAGTTTTGGCCAGTTTTACTTTTTTTATGTAACTCTTGATCTATCTTGATGTAATTTCATAACCATGATGTAATTTTGGCACATTTTTACTTGTTCTAGAAGATTCATTCACCAAAAGGTGAAATGTGAGTGAATGGATCAGTTTCCTAGCATATAGAGGCAAGTTGTTTCATGGCCTATTTTCTAGTTCCTAGTTTAGATATGGTTGAAACAGCTCCTAGAATGATGAGCTCGACCCCTAGAGGCACGAGAATGGATTAGGCTTGTCTATATTATGTATTTTATCAGACATTTTCAGGGTTGGACATTTGGGATTGCATAGCACTTCATTGTACATTCATTCTGCAATTTTGGCAAAGGAATAGACCAGGGTTTGCAGCCCTCTTTGGGATCCTTGTGGCTCTATGTTTTGTTGGTGTTTTCCTCCATGTATTTTTAAGTTCACTGATGTTTATGTGTACCATTTTCCTACTCCTTTCTTCTTAAATTAAGCAAATCAATGTTAAAGGTAGAATTCAGTAGCTTGCTTTGCTATGCCTTTAATTTTGTTTAATTTTACATGTTTTCATCTTCTTGAGGAGGACTCTTGAGACCCTCTTGCCCTCTTCAGCTCCCCACCAGTCTGATCCATCCATGCAATCAATATAAATCATCGAAACACTTGCCTTCCTCGCCCCAATCAGAACTCTGCAAAAACTAGGCCTAATCCCCGCACCCAAAACTGCCTTTCCCTTTGATCCAACAAAAACTCCCAAAAACATAATCAAACTCCTTCATTATATACCTAGCCTAAAATTAGCTTTTATTTTAGTCATCTCAAGCCCCATTGATTACTTTTCGTTGAGATTGACCCAGGGAGAGCCCTCTCCTGTTCTGGTAGGGCTAGCTACCAGACTGAGCATGGTTTGATGTTACCCTGAACTCTGCCTTCCTTCAGCCTGAGGTAGATTTAGGCAATAACACCAGGTTGTCCCATAGGCATCTGAACAGCAGTATGAACTGTGGGTCTAGGTTGTTGTGCAGTGACTATAGGGATTTTTTGTGATACCTGAGGGGCTGTAGAAATTCCAGGGATAGGTGTGGTAGGTTGAACAGAAGTTGGTGCAACAGTTTGCATTGGAGTTCTAGGTGTACTCGAACCAGACTGCTGAAATGTACTAGGTGCAGATACCTGTGGTATAACTTGAAGCGTAGGTTGGAAAGGTTACTGGATTTCACTGTAACAAATTTACTGACCAGGTTTATTATAAGATACTTGCACTTTAGGTTTCAAATTCTGTTGAGTTTGTGTCGGATCCCACATCATGTTTACTCCAGGATATGGAGGTCCCATTGAAGGTTGTGTTGTATAAGACGGACCATAACCAGGTTGATAATTTAGAATGTATGTTTGATAGTTGGCTGGATAATTCCCACTAAAATATTGACCTCCCTGAAACAATTGCTATTCTGGGTAGAACTGTGGCCCTAAGGGAGGCCGTTGTCCTTGGAAAGACGGTTTCCCTGGCATAGGGTATTTTCCTTGAAGAGGTTGCAGAACCTAAAATGAGTATTGTCCTTGAGGTTGATATTTTCCTTGAGGTATGTATTTTACTTGAGGTTTCCCCCCAAGCAGTAAATTACTACCTTGAGGTCGCCCCCTAGGCGGTAAGTTACTACTTTGAGGGCCAGGGTTAGGAATGTGTCCAAACATCATGTAAATGTGTTCCACTTTCAAATTTTCGGTATGTGATTCATTGGGACCAGATGATGGTATAAGTTTGTCGGGAGAAGGAGCTGCTCCTAAGAAGGTACCAGAAAGTGACTGGTATCTTGCAGGAACAATCATACCACCATATAAATATGATTATGGTGATGCAGAAAACATGGATGACTCACCAGACATGTTTAATGAAGGTCTGTAATTACCTCTTGGTATGGCGTAAAAAGGAATTCGGGGTGGCAACTAGTTTACACCAAAATTGTGTAGAAAGTCTGTTAACTGAGAATACCAAGGATATCGTTTGAAAGGGCTATAGTAAACCAATTCACTAGGCCTAAGATCTAAATATTACTGATGTGAAGGAAGAACAACTTCTTCCTCTGTGTCAGTAATTTCTTCAACGCTAATGAGGCCAGGAGGAAGGTTTTCAGTGATGTGAAACTTCACTCTAGGTGAATCAGGACGACCAGGGGTTGGAGTGATGAAATCTGAAGCAGGCTTAGACGTAGCAGGTTCAGTTTATGGTTCAAAAATTTCAGGCTCAGTAGCTAATAATTCACTAGTTGTGGAAGCAAGTTCAATTAGTTCAGAAATTGTAAGTTTTATTTGAGAACTATTTGTTGTTTGAGGTTGATCTACTTCGTAATCAGGATGAATAATTACTGATGTTTCCTTGTGTTTAGTTGATCCATTCCCTAATGATTGGCCTTTCTTAGATTTATGTTTTTCTAACTGGCTTGGTGTGTACTTAGGGGGTTTCCCTTGCATTCTACGGGATTGTCTAGGTAATTCAGCCACGATTAAAAGCTTTAACACACGAAATCAAAGAAAATTTCAACAAAATATCCTAAAGTATCTAAGGAAACAATAAAATCGATCACACGCCTATAAAATCTAAGAGAGAAATCCACACACAAACAATAGATTCCCACAATAAAAACACTAGTTGGTGATGAAATCTAACGCTGTAGAATTCTAATGTGGAAATGGCGGTTGGAACAGTTACCCTGACAACCTGCTTAACGAAACATTCTAGTGCAAGTCTCTCCAATGATACCATCTCGAAGAGAAGAGTACCCTCTGGAAAGTCCAAGTGAGTCTATTCGACGTCTGCTCCAGGTACAGTGGGACCTTCCCTCCACCATCACCTTGGGAAAAAAATCCTAAAGTTTATAGCCACTAAGGTCACCAATGGGAACAAATGTACCTCGGGGAATAATCTACAATCCGATATACATGCAAGGGCAGAGTAACTAGTTTAATCCCCTTGAAGGCTCCTTGATATAATCCAAGGTTTACCAACAAGTGACCCTAGGCTCCTCAACAATGGTCTATCTAAGTTTTACCATTTTTAATACGTGCACATCTGATATCTTTCCAAATGAGATAGGTACGATTACATCACTGGTTCTGACATGATCTCGTGCTTGAATCTTTTAAGAAGAGCTTCCCAGGGCACAAATGCTACAATTGGATTTTTCCTCCCACAATATTGCTACTTGTTTGTTTGAACTATCTTGGAATGTTAATTACAACCTGTTCCAAGACACTAGCCTAAGCTATGTTGGTGAAAAGAGCCCTAGAAAATGTAAAATATCTAGATTGATTTTATTAAAGCGTTGTTTTTATTAAACATTTTGACTCACGATTTTCACAACCCATTGTTTTTCTCATGGTATTATTTTGTAATGTAGTCTATTTAAAAGCATAAAATTCAAATGATTTTTTCACACGTAAAAATAACCAATTGTGAATTTGTTGTGCCAAATTTGAATCTTTTTGTGTTAGAGATATATATAGACACAAAAATTCGCAAAGTGATGCAAGGATTGGAACCTTGAGTTGTCAATCTTACAGGTGGTTATTATTGGTAAAGGTAAGCCTTCCCCTGTAGAACATAAATAAAATTCAAAAAAATAATTAGGGAATCACATTTTAATGATTTTTATTCATGTATTTATAGTTCTTATGTCTTAAAATTTATGCTTTATTTTTATATAATTATATATTATGTAAACCAATATAGATCCATCTTAACCCTAGATCAATTAAGCATTGAGTGGGATCAAATCTTTCGAGGTGCAAACCTTTCCTCAAGTTTTGCACTCAAAAAAGAGATTTGCACCTCAAGAGATTTGATCCCTCTCAGCGCTTGATAGATCTGAGGTTAAGATGGATCTAATTTGTTTTAAACAAACACGTTATGTAAGTGATCTTCATATATAATTTAAAATGTGGATCATTTGAGTAACAAAATGTTGGTTTGTGGTTTATGGTTGAGGCTTTGTATTTACTTTAAAATTGAAGTATAATAAAATGTTAATAATGTATTATATTAAATTTTACATAATATATATATAGAAAATTCTCTAAATCTCTGTTGAAAACCCTAGTTGTGTTTTGATCTTGGGTCGTTCGCTTCTTCAACAATGGCTTCCCTAGAGGGGGCTCTTCCCCCTCCCTAAGATGAGGCCACAATCTTTCAAGCATTGATCTCGTCTCTCTCGCAAAAGCAAAAACCGAAGGTGAATTCTTCAAAGTTTGTGAGAAGGTTGGAGTTGATCCCCTCAGTGCAAATGCCTCTGGTCCTCTACAGATCATCCCTCACATACTTGGACCAGGCTCTTGTCCGAAATTTCACAGGAATGTGGCCTTCCCATAAGTCAATGGAATTTTGGACAAATAAAAATTGGAAAGACAAGATGAAAGGGAATCTGTGAATTTTCGTGGGTTGAAACGACCATTTTACCTTTTTGTTTGAATTCAAGGAATACAAGATGATCATATTTTGAAATGGGCCATATTTCTTCTGCAGCATAAGAATGTATTTGAATAGATGGAACTTAGACTTCGACCCTGCCAAAGACATCCCCATTGCAATCCCAGTTTGGGCAAAACTTCCTCGACTTCCCTTGTCCTATTAGAGCGATGATTATCTTAGGGCAATCAGGAATGGAGTAGTAAAAAAATGAATTGGGCAGAGCCCAAGGGTGGTTAGTTTTCTTGCGCTAAGATCTATGTTTATTTGGATCTAAAGAAGGGTCTTCCCGTTGAAATACTTCTAGCAATGGGGAACTGGAAGCACTTTCAGATCCTATATTATGAACAAATCCCATTTAAGTGTAGGATCTACCATGAGTATGTAAATTTTGTTAGGGATTGAAATAATGCTCAGGTGGAAGCTCCAGAAAGCCCCCGATAGGGCCAAGGAGATCAATCAGGCCAAAGGCGGGAGGGAGAAAGAGAGGCCAAGTCAACAACAGGAAATCCAAAAATAATTAGGGTCCATATACTTCATCGAACCCATTTGGGGCCCTTCAATCTCCTGCAGGCTCGTTGCTAGATTCCTAGGAGAATCATTGTGGGAAAGAGTAAGAAATTCCTAAAGAGAAACCAATAGAAGAATGGTAAATACAACAGTAGGCAAGAGAAGTAAACAAGGATGATAAGCAGGGGACCCAAATGCTGAATCAAGATGGGGGACCAGTTTTCTATCAGTTGGCTCAACCAACCCCTCAAGAAAGAGGGCAGAAAGAGACTCTCGAGGGACCCCAAAAAATCGTCACCAAAACTATGACACAAGCACAACAAGGTATTGAAGAGAACAAAAATTAGGATGTAGGGAGCCATGTCAAAAATAAAGGAAGGCACTCTAGGAAGGATCTCAAAGAAGCAGAGGCAGATAAAAACAAGAAATTAGGGAGCTAACCTCATATCTCAGAAATTATTAAGGCAACATGATCAAAACGAGAAGAAGGAACAATAGAGGGAGGTTCAAAGTTAAATTTGACCCCCAACTGATGAATATTTCACACAAAATTAACAAGTAAGATTGTTTTAATGGACAAAATTTGACTTTTATTTTGAGGGAAAAACGAGAACCATGTTAGAGATTAAGCTCCATGAAGAATTCAATGTGGAGGGAAGGTAAGAGAACATGGTATGAGAGGTGATTATTGACCAGGATGGCTTTATCATATTTCCAAAGGAGGTCATCATGAGAGTTAATTCAAGAGTCGATGGGGAAGAGGGTAGCTGAAGGTTTATATGGGCGAACCATGGTAACATGGAAACAACTATAAATAAGGTGAATAGTCGGGTGAAAACTGTTGGAGCGGGGTCCCTTGAGGCACAATTTTCAATGCAATTTTGTATAAGTTTGTATGTGCGCTGCGGAAAGGGAGTCAAGGGGATTTGGGGTGGGTCAAAGTCCCCAATTTTGATGTAAATGGGCTTACGGGTAAAATTTGGGCCTCAAACCATGGTTTGAGACCATAATATCTGCGCGTTAGGTGAATATAAATAGATAGATCATGTCTAAGCTAAGTAGTTCCATCGTGTCATGAATTATTGATGTTTTGATAAGTTTAAGTGTCAGTAAGGGTTTTTTGGGTTGGGTTGAAAGGCCCCTGTTGGCTGTGTGCGTAGAGACCTAGTCCTGGTTGTGTGCGGACTTCGCTGGTTGTGTGCGCGGAAGGGTTTTGTAAGGGAGATTTGATGTATTGATTGACAGATCTGAAGCTAATAGAAAGGAAAAATTTTGGAAAACTTCTTATGTTATGAATCTAAGTTGTTTACTGTTTATGTTTTGTTGAGATTGCACTACTTATGTCTTACTTATTGATTATTGGGAAAGGATAGTTGTTATGATTATATATGCTTACTGATGTTTGATAGATTTGTTTAACTATTTGCATTGTTTAAGATCAGGATCTGGTTTTGTTCTGTTATCTGCACGAAGGCAAAAAACAAATATGTGTTATTTTATTTAAGGATTGTGAATTCTTTGTAATTTTGTTGCATATTTTTGTGCGCATATGCTTATGAGTAATATAAATTTTCATTCATTTTTCTGAGGAACATTTCATTATTTTATCCCTCAGGGTGTGGAAACCTGGTTCTAACACCCCCCATACTGCTTCGGGTGATACTTTGGTCTGCGCAAGTAGATGACTACTGAAAGGGACAGTAGTTGGAGGGTTTGTTTGTTTATCCATAAATTCTGAACCTGGGTTAGGACCCCTCAAGCCAACAACAAAAAATTTGAGACTCAGCGGAGGTTAACACAAAATTCAAGCTGAAAAGCTTGAGAAAAATTTAGGTGGAATAACATGTAGATGACAACTAATGAGGGTGATATAGAAATGCATGAAAAAAAATTGAAGTGACTTAACTGTTACACTATAGATATTCATTAGACTCGAAAATCCCTCATGATTATGATAAACCCCTCAACTTGCCTTGATAATTTAATTGACTAACAATTAGAATCAATGAGTAATTGAATTTTTTTTATTAAAATAAGAGAAAATCGTATCACAAAATAACTAAGAAAATATTGGACAATAACTAAAAATATGGGTATTAACAGTGAATGAAAAGATAGGATGCAACGAAAACCCTCCCCGACCACAATTTTTTTGTGGTGGGTTGCAACTATAAACGTATTATTGACACGAAAACCAAAAGGAATCAAATCTAACTAAGGATGAAAAAAAATACTAGAAGAAATAGACTCTACTAAAAAAATACGAAACTACCCTAGAACCTAACTAATTATCCCTTTTCATAGAGCGCTTTAAATAGAAATTGATGAGCCAAAATAGGACTTCAGGTGAGTTCCATTCACCCAACTAGGAAAAACGATGCAATTCAACTGAGAAAGTTTGACAACTCTAGAGTCTTGAATTTACGCAACATAAAAGGGACCAAGCTAATGAATTTAGAGATTACTGGGATGCTTCTTATATTTTATTTCATAATGTAACACATGACATCCAACATAAATTGAATTCTTCTTAATATATCATTCATGCTAGGCCTTTTCTCTTTCTTTCTCGAAAATCTGATGAGAATATACAGGAAGTGTTGCTCATCCAATTACCATAACTCCCGCAACCTTTCTGGAATAGAATATGTAAGTTTTAACCCTGTACAAAAATGACCTAAAAGCTAATTCTTAAAAAACAGAAAATAAACAATGGCGAGAACATAAACATGAAATACATATACACATATATTTTGTCGTGGATCCTGTTGTAGCACAATTTTACTCAGTAAAAATTCGGGTGAAGCTCTGGGCAATTTAAGGTTGCTGAGGAACAATTATCAAAGTAGAACAAGTCAAGGAGACAAAGCATTTGAAAACACTGTGCCTAAGAAATCTGTTATTGGGTGATTTAATTACATTGTAGGGGTAAGACTAATTCTTGCATTTTGGAAGCTCATGAAAGTGTTTTCAGTTATTGGAAAGCTGAGCAGATTGTAATTGGAATTGCTCGTTTGGTGCCTACTGCATGTTACACCCCTTTGAAGCTGCGATGTACCAAAATTTTAAACGCACTTGCTTCTGCTAGAGGAATTTTTATTCCTGTGGCTTTTAGATATGCTAGAGTGTAAAGAACTGAATATGACACCTGCTGGAGGATATGGGAAAGCTTTTGAATTTTTAACAACATTAGAGCTTTCCCTGATCTAGCATTTAAAGTCATTGAACGTTTACTGTGTTTCCATGAAAGAACCAACATTGATAGATTTCAGCGTCAAGTGAAGCAACTCACAGATCAGGTTGAATGCACTGTTGCATATGTGAATAAAAAACGAGAGGACATATCATTCTCTCCCAAGGATGACGCGGCTGTATTCTCATTTCTCCAGGCTGAGAAAGTATCTGGAATGAGTCCCCTCTCGAAATATTACCAAAGTCTTCAACAAAAAGCAGAGCAAAAGAAGACTAGTCTTTAAAACTCCAACTTGCTTGTTTAGGAGGTGAAAAGCAAAGGCATGATAAATGATTAAGCCGTATCTCATGAGGGCTATAATAGTGGCATAAGTGAGGGGCAGGTGGTCTTTAACAAGGATTTGTCACCTGAGAAATCAAATGGAGATGCTGCTTCTAAATAAAAAAAGCAAGAAAAGTCCCACACAGTCACCATTGCTGCGTTTGAAGACAATGCTATTGTTGAACCTTGCTCTTCTTCAGAGGAAAATAATGATGATCTAGATAATAGTGAACAAGATGCTACAGGGCCTGTGATGTTATTCGATCCTTATGGAAAAGAAGTGTCATAAGAATGACAATGGAGCAGCGCAGGACAGATGTGAATGTTTAGACTTTGGCGATGACCTTTTTACCAAAGGCTGCAGGGGAACTCATGGGATTATCTCAGAAAAGCTTATGAATTGCAGGATTGGATGAATGGAAGTGACTTCATCTGTCAAATTGTGCAAGATACCAGGCAAACGTTTGAAGGGTGAAAAATACTTACACAAAAACGCAGACCCTCCCAGGTCACGATTTTAGTTTTCAAATTGTGAGCAAATGGAGGAAAATTTCAAAAAACCGCGACGTGGGTTTCTTGCAGAATATTCTGAATTGACTTCTGCGAGGAAATTTCCCAGAAATCCAAATATGTTTAAGAGATTTTAATGATTCTTCAAATGCCTGCTTTTCCAGAAAACGTTTTTCAAAATTGGGTTTGAATCATTCGACTAAAATTCAGTTTGTGTTTGACATTTTTGTCTACATCAGAGATTGCTGATCCATAAGGAACATATCCAGTGAAATAACATAACTGCTCATCGACTTCAGCTTGGCTTTCTCCTGGATCGCTTTAAGATTCAGTCAAACATCGTAAGAACAATTTGCAGAATCGTATGCTGAGATTTTAGCCGCTCAAAGACCACATTTACCAAGCTCTATTGGGTTCGTTTACTGATTGAACCAGAGTAGCATGGTTATGAAATAACATGACTGAGCTTTACTTCTTTTATATATATATTTTTGACTGCGGATCAAGCGGAGTTTCCTCAATTTGAAGCAGTCTCACAATGGCACAGGGAAGCAACCACATATAACATTGCAGTTAAATCAACGACGTGGATCATTTCTGGCTCAGATCCAACGGTGTGCGGCATCACAAACAGAACGAATTTTAGGAGAGATGGCACCCCCCGCAGTTGACTTGTTGATTGTGAGGCAAATGAAGATTGACGATGAGGATGTATTGCGGGGGGGCAACCCAAGATTTGTCACCGTACCACAGCAGCCCCCGCAGTGACGTCATGTGAAGCATTAGACAGTTGTACATATCAATTCTGGCATTTGATGTGTGTTTGCACGAGCGGTTATTGGTTTTTCAAACCATTGGTGATTTTTGTTGATACGTACGGTGAAATGGAAGACCCAAAAATGCACCATTTGCTTTTTAAACTTCCCTTTTATTTTTTGGGTTTTATATTATATATTTTGTATATAATATTAAAAAAAGTCTTTTGTAATTTGTAATTAATGCCAAAATTTTCAGAATCGGTTTAAAGCGTCATAACGATTAGTTAGAGGAAACATCGGGGAGATAGGAGGAGGGTTAGGTTTTAAGTTTCTCCGAACGGTAATCTTTGTGCGCCGAGTTTTCAAGTGATTAATGAAGGAAATACGGACTTCTAGCATTTGTTGATATTGATTCGTCTCCTAGTTTACATAATGTGTTTTCAGTCTTTGAATAAAATGAAGTATCGAAGTAGCAGGTCTCTTTTTGCATGTGTAAATAAGAGTTAAAACCCTTAATAGGTGCTCCTTCATTTTAACTGTTCTTTACTTTTTATTCTTCTAAAGTCTAAGATGATAGATTCTGTACAGCAGCATATTGTTTTGGGCTTTTTCCTTTTATTCTTCTTCTGAACATTTCATTCTATATCAGCAAATAATAGCATTGTGGATCATTTATAGCATTTGATTTTGAGGATGCAATGATTGAATTCTGGGGGTGATTGAACATGGATCCATATCTCTGTGAAATAGTTATTTGAATGTCTTGAGCACGGATTCCTTTACACAGCAAGGAATTGTTTCTCAAGGTACAACATTAATTGGCGCCGTTGCCGGGGTTAGAAGAAACGAAGTTCATTTCCCTGGGTTTTCTTTTTACTTCCTCTGGTTGTTCAGTGAGGAGGAAGTTTTTGGCTGTGTTTACTTTTTCAGAATTCTCATTTTCAAAAAGCCAGGCGCGAGGTCAAATACCTTGCAGCAAAGGGTTTCATAATCCCTTGTTTTTGATGGTGAACAAGATTCAAATTTGAAGATTGGTTGTTTATTATTCACCTGGCGACTCCACGGATGAAGGTTTCTTTAGATGAAGAATTTTCCTGGCAAGAAGATGAGAAAGTATCATGGAAAAAACATGTATCAGAATTTCCGTTTTTTAAAGGAGGTTCTATTTTTTACTGTCAGTTTAGTGGTTTATTTTCCCTTTTATATTAAAAGGATTGTTTCCTGCTTTATTTTATCAGAAGATTATAAAGCCCAAAGTGTAAATTCATTGTTGGAAAAATATTTTGCTTGTATTATAAATCTTGACACACATGTATCTCCTAAGCATGAAAGGAGGGATGATTGTTGTATTACAATCCTGGAAGATAATCAGTCACAGTCTGGGCATAAAGGTGATGATTCCTCATCTTTGGATGATAATATTTTGCTTCACAAGAAATTGACTGTTTTTCAGTTCAAAAACAGAGAAATCTTTAAACCCTTGAAGCTGCCCGCTATTCTCCATCAATATCCTTCAAACGGATTCAAGTCCTTGCCAAGTGTCTCTGGGAAGGAGAAGGACATTTCAGCTGAATCACATATCTTGGAATTTGAATACTTTCTAGACAAATTTCAAATTATTTATGAAGATGTAGCTTTAAGGATGTTCTGCCATTCTTTAAAGCAGGATGCTCAGCAATGGTTTCAGTGTTTGGAAGCAGGTTCAATTAATTCCTGGAAAGATCTTCAAGATGTATTTCTTACATATTGGGGCGAGAGTAAGTCATATGAAGAGCACCTCTTGGAATTATATTCTATCCAAAGGCGAAGCAATGAATCAATTTCTGAATTTAATAGGAGGTTTCAAAAGATTTATTTCAGCATGCCAGAAGAAATTCGACCTCCAGAGGCAGCAGCTATGGTTTATTATTTGAAAGCTCTTTCTTTTGCCTTGGCTTTTTATCTCAAGGAGAGAAAGTCTAGCACTCTGAAGCTAATGTTTCTCCATGCGCAAGAAATCGAGAATAATGCATGGGCTTGTAAAATTTTTTCCTGCAATGTAGAAAGTCCAAGTTATGTCAAAGATAAGAGTGCTTGTGAAAGGAACATTGGAATTTCTTTACAAGATAATGTGAGTTCAGAGGCGAATAAAAATTTCCAAAAAGTGTCAAAAGGTTCCTATATTGGTGAAAGACAAGAATCTAATCATTTTGAAGATTCTAGTCAAAACTTAGTTGCAACAGCTGAACTACACTATGAAAGCGTGGACGATCATTGTAATAATTTTGTGAGTAGTAAGGAAAATAGTGCAGTTCCTCAGACCTGTTTGCAAGAAGAGGAAATTTTTTGTCAAGAGTTGATGTTATATGAAGAGCATCCGCATTATGGAGAGAAAAACTTGGATTTTTATTTTCAGCCTGAATGCCTGTCTACAGAAAATGGTAGTGAAGTTCCTCACATGCAATTTCTAATTGAAAAGTCAAACAATGAAAGAAGCCACCATGTTCAAAGAAGTCTGCCTCAGCAAACTGTTAAAAAAAAGAAGGTGGCCAAAACCTTATTTCATGAGTTCTATGATCCGGTTGCTGAATATATGGCAAATTTCTTTGGTCAGCAACAAGCTTTTATGCAAGGGTATGTACAAAGTTCTGTAGATGAAAAATTTTCATGGTACATTCCTGTTTTGATTTTTAAATTTCAGCAGTGCGACGGTATTAAATCTGACAAGCAGATGTTGGATTGGTTCCATTGGAAGGTTGACTTCACTTGATTAAGTTCAGCAATGCTTATATAAATAGGAGTTGTACATAAATAAGCTCAGAAGTTGAGCATTCACAGCTGCAGTATTTTTAGTTTATCAATTTCAGTTCAAGAATAAAGATCCTAGAAGAAGGAGGGTTCAAAGAAGTTTTGAAATCTTCAGAGATTTTGGATTGAGAGAAAGTTCAGTCTGACTCGACTCCATGCCCAATAAAGGCTACTGATCTACAAGTCCTCAGCACTTTGCTACCAAAGTACTGTCCCCAATTGGAGCCAGATGTTGTAGCACAATTTTACTCAGTAAAAAGTCGGGTGAAGCTCTGGGTAATTTAAGGTTGCTGAGGAACAATTATCGAAGTAGAACAAGTCAAGGAGACAAAGCATTTGAAACACTGTGCCTAAGAAATCTGTTATTGGGTGATTTAATTACATTGCAGGGGTAAGACTAATTCTTGCATTTTGGAAGCTCATGAAAGTGTTTTCAGTTATTGGAAAGCTGAGTAGATTGTAATTGGAATTGCTCGTTTGGTGCCTACTGCATGTTACACCCCTTTGAAGCTGCGATGTACCAAAATGTTAAACGCACTTGCTTCTGCTAGAGGAATTTTTATTCCTGTGGCTTTTAGATATGCTAGAGTGTAAAGAACTGAACAGGACACCTGCTGGAGGATATGGGAAAGCTTTTGACTTTTTAACAACATTAAAGCTTTCCCTGATCTAGCATTTAAAGTCATTGAACGTTTACTGCATTTCCATGAAAGAACCAACATTGATAGATTTCAGCGTCAAGTGAAGCAACTCACAGATCGGGTTGAATGCACTGTTGCATATGTGAATAAAAAACGAGAGGACATATCATTCTCTCCCAAGGATGATGCGGCTGTATTCTCATTTCTCCAGGCTGAGAAAGTATCTGGAAT
The DNA here is from genome assembly GCA_034641835.2 of Pinus albicaulis. NCBI lineage: Eukaryota > Viridiplantae > Streptophyta > Pinopsida > Pinales > Pinaceae > Pinus > Pinus albicaulis. Next base: position 763,709,813 of record CM076579.1, read on the forward strand.
GAGTCCCCTCTCGAAATATTACCGAAGTCTTCAACTAAAAGCAGAGCAAAAGAAGACTAGTCTTTAAAACTCCAACTTGCTTGTTCAGGAGGTGAAAAGCAAAGGCATGATAAATGATTAAGCCGTATCTCATGAGGGCTATAATAGTGGCATAAGTGAGGGGAATGTGGTCTTTAACAAGGATTTTTCACCTGAGAAATCAAATGGAGATGCTGCTTCTAAATCAAAAAAGCAAGAAAAGTCCCACACAGTCACCATTGCTGCATTTGAAGACAATGCTATTGTTGAACCTTGCTCTTCTTCAGAGGAAAATAATGATGATCTAGATAATAGTGAACAAGATGCTATAGGGCCTGTGATGTTATTCGATCCTTATGGAAAAGAAGTGTCATAAGAATGACAATGGAGCAGCGCAGGACAGATGTGAATGTTTAGACTTTGGCGATGACCTTTTTACCAAAGGCTGCAGGGGAACTCATGGGATTATCTCAGAAAAGCTTATTATGAATTGCAGGATTGGATGAATGGCAGTGATTTCATCTGTCAAATTGTGCAAGATACCATGCAAACGTTTGAAGGGTGAAAAATACTTACACAAAAACGCAGACCCTCCCAGGTCACGATTTTCGTTTTCAAATTGTGAGCAAACGGAGGAAAATTTCAAAAAACCGCGACGTGGGTTTTTTGCAGAATATGCCCAATTGACTTTAGTGAGGAAATTGCCCAGAAATCCAAATCTGTTTAAGAGATTTTAATGATTCTTCAAATGCCTTCTTTTCCAGAAAACGTTTTTCAAAATTGGGTTTGAATCATTCGACTGAAATTCGGTTTGTGTTTGACATTTTTGTCTACATCAGAGATTGCGGATCCATAAGGAATAGATCCAGTGAAATAACATAACTTCTCATCGACTTCAGCTTGGCTTTCTCCTTGATCGCTTTAAGATTCAGTTAAACATCGTAAGAACAATTTGCAAAATTGTATGCTGAGATTTTAGCCGCTCAAAGACCACATTTACCAAGCTATATTGGGTTCGTTTACTGATTGAACCAGAGTAGCATGGTTATGAAATAACATGATTGAGCTTTACTTCTTTTATATATATATTTTTGACTGTGGATCAAGCGGATTTTCCTCAATTTGAAGCAGTCTCACAATGGCGCAGGGAAGCAACCACATATAACATTGCAGTTAAATCAACGACGTGGATCATTTCTGGCTCAAATCCAACGGTGTGCGGCATCACAAACAGAATGAATTTTAGGAGAGATGGCACCACCTGCAGTTGACTTGTTGACCGTGAGGCAAATGAAGATTGACGGTGAGGATGTATTGCGGGGTGGGGGGGAACCCAAGATTTGTCACCGTACCACAGCAGCCCCCGCAGTGACGTCATGTGAAGCATTAGACAGTTGTACATATCAATTCTGGCATTTGATGTGTGTTTGCACAGGCGGTTATTGGTTTTCAAAAACCATTGGTGATTTTGTTGTTGATACGTACAGGTGAAATGGTGGACCCAAAATGCACCATTTTCTTTTTAAACTTCCCTTTTTATTTTTGGGTTTTATATTATATATTTTATTTATAATATTAAAACAAGTCTTTTGTAATTGTAATTAATGCCAAAATTTTCAAGAATCAGTTTTAAAACTGATCATAACAGTTAGTTAGAGGAAACATCAGAGATAAAAACAGAGATAGGAGGAGGAGAGAGGGTTCCGGTTTTCAGTTCTTCAGATAGTAATCTTTGTACTGAGTTTTCAAGTGATTAATGAAGGAAATACAGACTTCTAGCATTTGTTGATATTGATTCGTCTCCTAGTTTACATAATGTGTTTTTAGTCTTTGAATAAAATGAAGTATCGAAGCAGCAAGTCTCTTTTTGCATGTGTAAATAAGAGTTAAAACCCTTAATAGGCGCTCCTTCATTTTAACTGTTCTTTACTTTTTATTCTTCTAAAGTCTAAGATGATAGATTCTGTACATCAACATATTGTTTTGGGTTTTTTCCTTTTATTCTTCTTCTGAACATTTCATTCTATATCAGCAAATAATAGCATTGTGGATCATTTATAGCATTTGATTTTGAGGATGCAATGACTGAATTCTGGGGGTGATTGAACATGGATCCATATCTCTGTGACATAGTTATTTGAATGTCTTGAGCACGGATTCCTTTACACAGCAAGGAATTGTTTCTCAAGGTACAACAGATCCCAAAATTGGGACTACCAAATTTAATTTTCATTATTCCTTTCGATGTTACAATACATATATATACATTATAGAGCATTCATAAACCCAAGTTCATTAACCCTGGATAAGAACATAATCGTAGTTCCCTTGATCGGATCTACCAAATACCATGGACAGAAAACCATCATTCCCAAAACCATGTTCAAAACCTATGAAAAAAACCATACGTAGGTCCGCCCACCCAATATAGGGTTCAAAATTTTTTTCCTGGAGTACCACCCCCTACAAAAACCCCCGAAAGGGGGGGTTTTTTGCCCCCTGTGACACCCCTCGTGCGATCGACACAATGAACATGGCATGTGTGACTAGTCGTGGAAAGAATATAACACACACCCAACAGACTCATCCTCTAACGTCTTAGTATCGTGAGCAATAAAGAGGTTAGTGACTATAAAATCTGCTTCAACCACTACCTCCCTTGTATATACCAACTGAAAAGGTGTATACTTATGCAACCACTTAGATGTAGTACAATAAGCCCATAAAATTGTTGGCATCTACTCATCCTAGTCATCCCTATTCGTAGAAAAAATATTTGTAAGACATTTATCAAAGACCATGTTAAAATATTCAATAGTGCCATTTTCTTGTGGATGATAAGGGATACTCTTTTGATGTTGGATCATGAAGTTCTGCAACAATGCCCAAACTGTCTCATTAATAAAGTGAGAACCTTGATCACTTGTAAGGCTTCTAGGACAACCAAATCTGGTGATTATGTTCTCAAAAATGAATCATGCAATTGTATAAGTAGTACATTCTTTAATAGGAGTTGCGTTTTCCGAATGTTTTAGATAATTTTTTGTGGTAATGATAAATATAGCATGGGAATGATGAGAAGATGGGTTAATAGGTCCAATAAAATCAACTACCCATTTTTCTAATTCCTTCAGTTCCTAAACTGGTTGCAGAGGTAGCTCATCTCGTTGAGATGGTCGACCAACCCATTGACAAACATCACACTTATTTACATATTCCTTGGCATCCTTAAATAAGGTAGTCCACCATAGTACAACTTGTAAAGCCTTTCACGCAATAGCTTTCCCTCCAACATGGCCTCCTGTGACACCAACATGGCATGCGCATAAAACATCGTCCCTCTCGTGATCCAATACACATCTCCTCAGAATATGATCGAGTCCCATTTTATATAACTAGTCCATGGTCAATTGATAATTTGCGACAAAAACAACCATATGCCATTTTTTAATGGATGTATACTCCTCTAGGCATTGATCAGTTGGGAGGAACAATGCAATATACTACAAGTAGTCAGGAACTGCTTCAATCAGAAATAAGCGAGTATTGAGTAGCTAGTCATCAATTGAACCTCTCGATTCTACTGATTCAAGAAAACCCACATTTGATCTTCTCATCTTGACAATGACTTCAAAGGTAAATTCTTGAAATAGCAACAAACAATGACATATTCTCCCTTCAAGCTCTGGTTTATTAACCAACTATTTGAAAGTTGAATAGTTTGTAAATTTTTTAAATGGACCTCCCAGTAGATAGTGTCAGAAATTTTGGAGTGAGTACACTGTTATCACTCTAATAATTATTAAAAGTTGTGAGATTTTTGATTTTGTGTTAAAGAATATTAGAGGTAACCACAAACCTACTTTTAAGGCTTAGGATCTAGCCTTCCTAATGCTCAGAGATGGCTCTCTCTATAAGGTTTAACTTTGTTGATTATATTTGATTTTAGGCTAGTTATATGGGACAAATTGGTTTTGGGGTTTTGATTTGGTTTGGTGGGGAAATCACTTACTAAGATGAATAGCTATAGATCTGTATCCCATTGGGAAAATGGAGTCAATGTGTCAAGTAGTTAGATCAGGATCAAGGTCTAAAGTTAAATGTTTACAAGGCAATATAGCAGAGTCATTTTAGATCTTCAAGGCTGATGATGAAATGGTTTTTATCGGGTAAAAGAGCAATTAAGGGTTCTTAAATCCAGATTAGGAGTGAAAAGGCAGAGGTCAATCAAAATCAGGGAGAAATTAAGGGTTCCCTAGTCTAGATATCAGTAGAAAACATTTAAATGATAATTAGTCAAAACATAGTGATTTTAACAAATTCCGAAATACAATTCCCATTTTATCATTTAGATTAAGAACACATTCATGAATAGATGGAAAACATAAGGAAATTGACAAAATGACAAGTGAAATACTTCACTGTAGTGGCCCAACACATGAATCCTGTAATATGATGCTTTATTTCCTGTGATCCAGTCCGCTAACTTGAAATTGATACAAAAATACCCTTAGGTTCAAAATATTACAGCTACATAAATGTTCAACAATTAATCCACACTCAATACTTCAAACGATGAAGTATTTATACAAAAACTAGTACAAATTATCCTAGAGTAAACTTAGGAATTTTTCTTGGAAAATAAATATCTTCATGCAAGAAGATAGTGACAACCGCCTAACTAATTGCTAGCTGTCTTATTTATAGAAATAAAATATCTTGTTGTTTGGATTTTGGCTGCATCTGGACAACTGAGGTGTCCCTCACGCTGGCGGTTTTATCTTCAATTTGATTTTGTCTTCATTCTTTCATCTGATACACTTTTAACTGAGACACTTTGACTGCAGAAAACTATTTACTGCTAATGTAAAAAACATCAAACTTTGTTTTTATCTTTCATGCTCTTTTTTTTTTTTTTTCCAGGTGGTTCACTTTCCTATGTGCCCGCACACACGTACTGGCTACATCCACGGTCTTAATAAATCACAGTACATCCTCCCTGGGGGATCTATTGTCGGGCCTAACACTGAGGCCTAACCCCGCAGGTGTCAACGAGATTTGATCCTCGGACCTCCCAATCGGGGAGTACTTTAAGCGGGGACTCCACCGATTGAGCTAACCCTTGGGGCTTTTATCTTTCATGCTCTGTCATCACTGTAATTTGATATTATAGTAAATCAGTTAACTTCTCCCATAACTCAGCTTCTGGCAATTTGATCTTCATAAGCCTTCTAAAGTTTTCATCAGCTTCAGTGTATTTGGAAAATGTTGGTTTGTTGAAAAAAATGTGTTTTACTTCATGCTACAACTAAAATAGATTTTCAAATTTCTTATACAAAACCTTCCCTGTTGGGATTCCCTATAAATATGATTTGTTGACCTGTTCTTTAGAAAATTCTCTCATCTTTTTGTCATAATCCTCTTGTTTCATCAATTTTTCATTGATTAACAGTGGATTGGGAAGGCCCTTTCGTATTAAAATATCAAATTTAATCATAAATCTTGTGATTGCCATTTCCATGTTTTGGCACTTTTCCTCTAATTGGTTCATCAAGCTCTTGTTGGATATTACCTTTCTTACCTCAAGTATGGTCTCTGTTCTGTCTGTAATTCCAATTTCATCCAATTCTTGTTTATTTTTGGAATTGAGAAATTTAATAATTTCCAAGGCCTCTTCAAGTTTTTTACCTAGCTCCTCTTTTGTCTTTTGTATTGCTTCTTTTGATGCTTTCAGTAAATATTTCTGCTCATAAATTACCTTTATAGATGGCCAAGTATCATTGATTGCTTCAATGATATTGGACCATAATTGGTTCTTAACATGTGCCATAGGTTCTTTTAAGGTTAATTATTTTTCTAATTTCTTAGGCTGTTCATTCAACCTATTAGCCTTTTGCTCTTCATTCTTGGCATTAATCTATGCAATATTTTTGTCATCTTCTAGATTTTTAATTTGTTCCTTTAACCTATTTATTTCATTGGTTTGGATGGACATGTACTGCATTTTCTTACCAATTTACTGGCCTCATCTGATTGCTGGGCTGTTGTTGCTGAAGACATAGTGGTAGAAGTTGTTGATGAAGTTACTGGGACTGCTATAGCCATTAGAACATTTGGAGCTAGTGTTTCTGCAAGAGTAGATGGCATTGATGTTGCAACCACATGAATTACAGTGGCAGGGATTTCCTGTGCTTTGGTGGCTTCTTTTTCTTGTACCAATTTGTCTACCTTAATCTCCATTTCTTTGATCTGGGCTGTCAACTAAAAAATAAGATTCGCCATTTCATCTTTTTGATTAAACTCCTGCAAAATCTCCTTAGCTTGAGGATGCTCAGTGGGAGGCAGTTTCAACTGTTTCTTAAGAGCAACAATATCAAAATTCTTCTTTTTAATCAATTCCTCTGCAACTTTTATGTTTTGAGGGTCATACCCTACCTCAATCACGAACTCTTCCAAGGATTTTATTCTGATATCTTTTGCATATGATGAAGCTTTCTCCATTTTGAGCTGATCTCTTACATTTATCAAATTATTTTGAAGCTTTTGAGCACTCATTGCTTTAGTAGTCACTGTGGAATAAAGCATCTGTCCTGCTTGTTTATGGAATTCAATTTGGTCTAGAGGATGAATATCCTGGACTAACACTTCAAAATCAACATTTTTATAATAAAATGGTGTTTTTGGAATTAGTACTGTGGGCTGAAGCATTGTCATCAACCTTTTCTTGTTTTTGTAATCAAAAACTGAAAGTAACCTGTTTTGTATGCTGGGGGTCTGCTTTAAGTACTAAGAGTATATTTCATTTTTTATTTCTTCATTTTTAGCTTTAATCTCCTTGTAGTTTTTCTTGATTTCCATATCCTTTTCTTCTGTTTGCTTTGATGATGACACTTCTATACTATGCTGTTTTTGAATCAACTGTGTATTAGAAGTGGTAGGCTGCTGTTCATTTTCAATTACTTTAGGAAGTATAATATCTTTCTCTGGAATATCTATGTCAGTGATCTCAATTGTCTCTTTTTCTTTGCTTGTAAAATTAATCTTTGGTTTTTTGCTGTATCTGAGTTTAAATTTGTTTTCTATAGTGGTCTTAGCTGTGTAAGACCCTTCTTCCCTGTTTCTTTTCATACTTCTATCTTCCTGGGCTGGAGTCTGCAAAATGTGACTAGTATCACTTTGCTTATAAGCTTCTACTAGTGTATTATCTAACCATTCTGTTTGGTTTGAGAATTTCTCAATATCATGCTTCTTTTCGTGAATGTATGGAGTTAATTTACATTTAACTCTCATATTGCTGATTATATTGAAGGGATCATAATAACAAAGAAAAATAGTGCTGAATTTGTACTCTAACAACTACTTTTTTGCCTCTGGACCTACTTCTCTGTTATTATATATGAATGGACCAACTTGATTCTTCAATCTAAACTGGGTTTTCTTCTTTTTAGCCAAGAAATTTATAACATCTGAGTTTAAAATCTGTTTTATATACTCTAGAGCAAACAACCTCATGGGGAGGTGTTTTGGTAATTTGTAAGGAATTAGATTTGACCCATAGACTCTGATTTCAGTTTGATTCTGGTATATACACCAATCACCTATCCTGCTCTGCTCAAACAACTGTAAAACTTTCTTGATTTCATTACTGATCCTGGGCTGAATACTGTTGTTTAGCAAATTTACCAATGGATGGATGAAAGAATCTATAAACTCTGAATAAGTAAATTCATTTGACTCTTTCCTTATTAAGGAAGTCCAGAATATGAAATATTGGGGATTTCCTTCCACATACATCTTCTGAAGAGTTATAGGAAACTTTTCTGACTAAAAATAAATGAACATGTGGAAAAGAAATGAAGTATACCTAAAGACACCTTCAGTAGGCAGTTTGACTAGCTATTCATTGATGCTATCAGCAGTATATTGGGCAAAATTGAAGATAACTGTAGGGGACTGGCCAGGTACAAAAATGGACAAGAAACCAAGTACTGATGCATCAACATGTTCATCTGTGATATATCCAAGGATAAAAGATAACATGGAAATAATCTGTCTGGTTCTTTATGAGAATTTAGAAGAGGAGTATGGAGGGTTGAGCTTAGGAATCTCCATATATGATGGCATGAAGGTTTGAAAATTTTCAAATCTCTTGGGAAAATCCAAGTCCAAATAGAACTTAGTGAGGGCTTCAATTGATAAAGGGACTTCATTAGGTTCAGGCTGTAATTGAAGCATTTGGTTAATAGATTCAGCTGTAATGGTAAACAACACTTCTTTTTAAGAATTCACAATGTCTCTTCGATCTGGAGAATATAAAGATTGGCATAATCTGATAGCTTCTGGGCATTGATGAGTGTGAGGGAAAACATATTTAGGAAAATTTGATTCCCAAATAAACACATCATCTGCTTGATCTAAGGATTTCTCTTGGCACCAACAGTGGAGCTCAAGGAAGTTAAACTCTGTCACAGGATCTATAATTTTGAAGTCTACATCTGCCAAGGGAGTATGTTCTACTTCTACAACAGGAGTTGTAGAGGATTGATCACAATAGTGCTTTTAGATGCCATTGATTGGTTTGATTTATCAATTTAAACACTTTTGACCTTTAAAACACTGATTTTAGGCCTATGAAATATTTCTGTAAGTTTAAACAGTTTACAGAAAGATTTAGATATGACAAGGTTTCTATATTTGGCCTGCAAAGGGATATTTTTGATAATTTTGACTCGAACTAAAAATTATATATCAAAAAGAGCAATTTATTAACCTTATAGACTCAGCAAATGATATATAGGGTTTACAGTAAAATTTCTGCAATGAAACAATCCTAGAGCAACAAATTTTATGCAGAAAGGATTCTGAGTACTGTAGAAAAGGTTTTGGAGATCTTCGGATGGCTTTTTAAGTCTGCAGATGGTTTAAACTCAATAAGAATTTGTTCTATAATAGTTCAAGGCTTCAGAGCTTGTGAAAAATGCTCAGGGTTTGTATATCTGAAGAATTTATGAAGCAGAGGGGTATATTTTTGGCATACATGCTTCTAAAGGATTCAATTAATAGTATAATTCTTTCAAATTGATGAATGAGTCTCTTTTTCTGAAGAATACATGTGAAATCAAAATTTCACTGTGAAGAAGGGTTTCTTGGGGTTGGAAAGCTTTCAAAAGCTTGTTCTGGCCTTTATATGCAGTTTGATGGTTCTTGCAGTGTTTGTAGCAGTTGATTTCGATGATTTCTGTTAGTTTTTAGGCTAAAATAGAGGCGACAATGTTCTAATCTCAATTTAAAATTCTCTTGTGCGCATAAGATGGTAACAGAAGGCTCAAATGAATGCATTTCGAGCATTTTATAAGCAATTTAGTGAATAGTAAATGCATTGAACACATGTCATTTCAAAAATAAAGGTGGTTTAGGTGCGGGGGAGGGAATAACTGTTAGGTGGTTTTCGCATGGTCAAAAGGTGGTAAGTGGAATTGGGATGGTCGATGCTATCCAGTAGAATCAGGGCACGTGGAGGGGAGATAAAATCTTAAAACAAATTTTATCGCAAGATTTGGATTCGTTATTGATCGTGCAGTGAAGTATGCGATGTGGGTTTATCACCGTTGGATATGGTGGATAGGAGCGAATGGTTGAGATCTAACGATGAAGTTGTGGGGTGTTAGGCATGGGGCCCAGGATTATGTATGTGACGATAGTGGATTATATATTAAAACATAAGGTTTTAATATATAGTTTAGGTGTGCTTTATGATGGGCGGGTTAAAGTTTTATTTAACGAATGCAATGAATATAAGTGTAATGTTAACATAGGCGGTGTTATTATATAATAGAAATATTTTAACCTATGGGAGCGGGAAAATATATCACGTGGGGAAATAAAACATAGGCTAAAATTTAAAATATGGTTGGGAATAATATTAAAATGAATTAATATAATACGGGCTTAAAGGCAAATAAGGAGCTAATATAGAAAGTTAATGTTTAGTAATTAAAGTGTGATGAGAAAGGAAAAAATAAACTAAGCTTAATGTAAAACGTAAAAAAGATATAATTTGATTGTTGAGAGTCCAAATATAATACTTTTTACATTAAAACTTAGGATAAAATGTTTTTTGGGTTTTTGGGTATTTTTTGGGGTAAAAGGAGAATTAATTAAGGGTTTTACTTTCCCTAAGTATAATGAATTTTACACTTTAGGAAAAGGGGATTTTTGTAAGGGAAACTGAATGATTATGGGAAAAGGAAAAATGAAGGGAAAAGAATAAAAATGGGGGAATTAAGTATTTTTACAAGGGAATGACTTTTTTGAATGAAATTAGTGACTGAATTAACCAATTTTCTACTTATCCATGAATGTAAAAACTGCTTCTGCCTACCATATGCTACCCTAACATTTTTTCTTCATTTACCTGGGTGCATTTGAGCTTGCAAACCCTTGTTTATTTTTATTTTAAAACAACAAACTAACTAATTCTATCCTTATTTCTTCTAAGGGCTCAGATTAAGCTGGTGAGCTCCTTATTTATTCTCTACCTAACTACTGATCAACCAAGATTAAACTGTTTGGCTAGATCTTTATTCTCTATCTAACAACATGAAATTTAAAGCATGAAAAAGTCAAAATTAAGCTATTTGACTTATCATGGATTATGGAATTTTGAACAAGCTGCAAATAATATTTATTTTGCAGTAAAAAGTAAATAGTAGTGGCATTTGGATTTGCATCACTTTCATGTTTTATTTTTATCTCTTTGTTTTTCGGTCCATTTTTCTATTCTTTTTGATATTTTTTCTTTCAAGTCCTTTGATTTTTATTTTAGTACTTATACCCTCTTTACATTTTATTTTTTATTTTTCTAATATAGGAAAACAATTTGCAAAAAGCAAAGTATGTACATATTACAAGACTAATCAAAGTCAGTTAAAAAATTATGAATCCTATTATAGGACCTTAACAATGGCTCTACATGGGGATGGTATTTCCTGGTGAAATGTCAAGAACTTTGAGACTAGTAGCCTTTGAATTATGACCGTGCTGGCCTTGGAAATGTTTTATGAGCTCTGAAATTATTCATATTTATGATATTTTATCCTTCAAAGCTTAGGGCCTTCTCTACAGGCTTCAACTTTGCTAGGAAAAACATCCAATCAAATCTAAAATCTGCAATGTTATGTACAATGAGTAAAGTAAACAAAGTGGACTATCTGTTATTATGATGAATAGTAATTCTTCAACATTCTACCATTGACAGGTCCACCTAGCAGATCTGATCCATCCAACTCCTTCAAAAAGAAAGCATTGTTACCTCTGTAACCATAAATAACATAAGGTCCTTTCCACAAGAAATCAAATTTCCCATGTTTACCTTTCTCTTCTCTCCTTGAATCCCACTTTAAAACTTTGTCGCCTATATAGAAATCATATTCCTTAGTCTTCTTTTCAAATATCTTTTTAATCTTTTCTTGGATAACTTGAGACTTAAGATAAACCCCTTCTCTGGTTTGTTGCAAGTGTATGGTTTGGTTAATTCTTCTTTGAATATCCTTGGTTTCAACTTTAAATTATTGAATTATCTTCATTACTGGTACTCCTAAAGAAGATGGAAAGACAACATCCATCCCATATACAAGTTGGTAAGGGGATGTACCAATGTATTTCTTTGTGGTAAGTCTATTTACCCATAAGGAATTCACTAATCTTTTGTTCCAAGTTTTCTTGTTGTCTTCTAGTAATTTCTTGATGATGTTCACAAGGCTTTTATTGGAGGACTCAGCAAGGCCATTACCTTGAGGGCAATATGCAATGGAATGGCCAAGGGTAATGTGATATTTATGATAGAAGTCAAATCAATTTTTTTGGACTTGAATGTAGCTACATTATCAATGATTATCTTTTGGTGGAATCCAAATCTTGAGAGTATGTTGTTTTCTAAAAATGAGATTATGATAGTGTCAGTGGCTTGCCTAGAAGGTATGGCTTCTATCCGCTTAGTGAAATAGTCTGTGGCTGTCAAAATCCACTTGTGTTGGGCTGAAGATGGAGTGTGAATTTCACCAATGAAGTCAAGACCCCATTTATGTTGAGATGGGTTTTAAGGGCAAAGGTAGAAGCTTTTTCTTTCCTTCAAAGATTTGGCACTTGTGACAAGAGGTCACATACATTTTTACATCTGCAAACAAGTTAGGCTAGTAAAAACCAACTCTCAAGATTTTATCTGTAGTAGTCTTCTAGTAGAGATGTCGTCCACAGTCACCTGCATGAAACTCTTCCAAAAATTTATCAGCTTCTTCTTTACGTAAACAATTCAATAAAACTCCACCATGATCTTTCCAAGACAGTGCATTGTCTATGATACAAAACCTTATTGCCTTTAAATTTAAAAATCTAGCTTTAGTTCTTGATAATCCAGGAGGAGCTTGTAAGTTTAGTAATACAAATATAATATCTGCATACCATGGTGAGTCTGAAAAGGCTTCATTGATCTCTGGAGTCTCCATCTCTTCCTGATCATCTATTTGGGCAATAAAATTAATATCTAAAGCATGACAATTTGATTCAGCCATGAGTTTGACTAAACCTTGACCTTTTATGAGTTTGGTGGGTTTTATTTCTATGTCATACTCCAAAATTGTGGCAATCCAGTTGCCTCTTTTACCATCAGGCCCATTCTGAGTCGTAATGTCCTTTACAACTACATTTGGAACATAAGAAATGATATGTGAATAAAGGATGTACACTCTAAAGTCCTTGATACCTTTCACTAAAGCTAGTGCCTGCTTTTCCATTATGTTATACTTTAAAGTGGCATCTCTAAGTGATTTGTTGAAAAAAGAAATGGACTGCTCATACCTTGGTCATTTTTCTGCAGTAAAACTGCAACAATAGTGTGTTCTGAAGCAAAGAAGAAAATTATGAAATCTTTTTTAAAGTCAGGACTTATAAGGATTGGTGTTTTTTTCAAGGCTTGTTTAATTGATTCAAATGATTACTTGGCCTCCACAGTCCATTTAAGTACTGAGTCTTTTTTCAACATATTGTTAAGTTCTCTAATTATTTCAGCTAGATTTGAGATGAATCTTCTAAGAAAGTTGATTTTACCTAAGAAAGCTTGCAATTATTTAATATTCCTAGGAGGAATAATGTTTAAAATGGCCTCTATTATAGCCGAGTCTATCCTAATTACTTCTTTATATATGATATATCCTAATAATTTACCTTCTTCCAATCTAAATAAAGTCTTTTTAGGATTTAGAGAGATGCTAAATTTCTTGCATTTAAGAAAGACTTATCTGAGATGGTCTAAATGTTCGTTGTCAGTCTTTGAAAATACAGTAATGTCATCTAAATAAATCACAAGAATTCAAGAATCTCTTTAGCAAAGGCTATATCCATAGCTCTTTGAAAAGTGACTCCTGTATTCACATACATGAAAGTGCCCCAAGGAGTAGTAAAAGAAGTTTTAGGTTGGTCTTCTAGTTGAACTAGAATCTGGTTATATCCAGAGAATCCATCAAGTAATGAAATTTTGGAAGAAACAACCACCCGCTGTAGAATGTGATCCATCTTGGGGAGAGGGTAGTTGTATTTTAAGGATACTTTATTTAAATTTATGAAATCAACACACAGTTTGATTTCTCTGGTCTTTTTCCTAGTGGGAACTAGATTTGAAACCCAATCAGAATACTTGATTGGTGCAATTTTTTGGGCTTCATAACATTCTCTTAACCTCTTTCTAAATTAAAGGCATAAAAACAATATTGATCCATCTAAGCTTTTGTTTGAAAGGTTTTTGATATTATTTTATGGGTATTTTATGTTGTATTATACTAGTGTCATAGGATTTTAAGTCCTCATAACTCTAGGAAAATAGATCCTGAAATTCCTTAAACAAAGCTATGTATTTTACTTTTTCTTCCTGAGGTAAAGCTTTTGAAAGTTTAATCAGCTTAGGCTTTAAATCTGTTCCTATATTGCACTCTTCAATATTAGATCTTAATGGCTCCATCTTAGGTATCCTTGCAACGTCATTAGAGTCAAAAAGATCTTCTAAAGGGGCTAATCCCTTAGGTAAAAAGTTGTCCTTGAGGTTTAAAATGTCAGAATCATCATCTAATAACTCTTCAATCTCTACTTTCTCTAAATTATCTATTTATACTTGAGTAAATTTAGTGGGTTTAGCAAAATCTAAGTTATTTACATTTACATTGTTTAAATCAATCTCAATATCTATGTTATGATCTATTGTACAATATGTGTCTATATTACAACCCTGAAATTCTCCTTCATTGTTCATGAAATGATAAATCTATTCATCCGGTGAAAATATTTGCCAATATTTAAGATTATCTGGTATTGTAGGTCTGTGTTTAACTTCTACTGTATATTTGTGATTTGGTTGAAGTGGAAAATTACAAGTACTAGCAAAAGTTGCTAAGCTGTGGGCTTGTAGATTTTGTTTTCTAGGAATTGTGTAGCAAGGCCACATTCAAGTAGTTTCTTAATCAGATCTAAAACAATATCTCTATATCGGCTTAATCTTGGATTATATACAAAATATTCTCCTGTTATTTGTTTCACAATTAACTCAGAATCTCCCATGATTGACATTCTTTTGGCTCCTAAATTTCTAACAATCTGCAGTCCTAAAATAAGAGCTTCATATTCATCCATGTTGTTTGTACGTTTGAAATTTAATCTAAAAGCATGACCTTCTACATGATTTTTTTCCATATTGTGTATCCAAACTCCTGATCCTGCTCCTAATTTATTAACTAATCCATCAAAATCTAAGTGCCACAATTATTCATGGAAAATGTTATCACTATCTAGTGCTTTGTTTTTTTGTTTTAGTTCAATATTTTTTTCAATGCCGGTTTTAGAATTACATAAAATGAATGAATCCATATTAGTAGGTGTAGAGTAAATAGGATAGTTTCTAGGTATTTCTACACTACTAACCATGTACTTCATTAACATTTCTCTGTAAAGTTTCTTGGGTTGGCCAAAAAATAATATTGTTGCATAAGACATATGTAGAGATCCCTGCATTTTAGCTCCCCATGAGCGAGATAAGAGCATTCCATACTTGGGAGGGATGTTAGCTACTAAAATGTCCATGACTATGCTTTTTCTAGGGTATTGAACTAAAGTAACACATAAATATTTAATCAAGCCTAAAAATTTCACTTTGCTGGAATCAAATGAGAAGAGATCTTTGTAAGGTCTAGTGATGTCAAGATTCAAGGTTTCCATTATTTATTTTGGCATCAAATTGTGTGAAGCCCTTGAATCTAGCATTGCATTATGTAAAATCTGATCATGAATAGTTAAGCTAATGTAGAAAGGTGGAACTGTTCCATCTTGGTGTTTCCCCTTAACATCGGCACCAAAGATTAATTCTGGTTGATCATCACTCAAATTTACTGAATCTTCTCCATCATTCATATTTAAAGTCTCAGTGATAGGTGTTTTGTATAGGTCATGTTTTAACAACTCTGTCAAAGGAATTGATATCTTCAATTTGGAAATTTCAGCTTGGATATTAAATGGTGCCTGTGATTTTCCCAATTGGATTATCTCTTCTTTTGTAATTGTATTTTGGGTGGGTTTGTCTTCTTTTTCTATAGTTGGTTTCTCATTCTTTATTTGTATTTCCACTGCCTTGCTAATTTTAGTTTTCTTTTCAGGGACAATTTGAGATGCTGTAGAAGTATTTGTAGATTTTGTATTTTCAACAGCTGTTTTAGCAGTGGCAGCTTTAGGATCAGCAGTAGGTGTTTTTGAGTCTGAAATTGCTGTTTTAGCAGAAAGTGTTGTCTTGGCAGCAACAAATTCTTGAGAATTTGTTGATGTTTGGACAACATCATCAGTGATGTCAATAATTTTGGGACTTGGGTGAAATTTTTGGACTTGAAACTTTCTGAGTTGAACTAGAGTTTTTCTTGGTTTCCCTAGGAAGAATTTGCAGAACTTTAGTGGTAGGAGCCTCGATTTTTTTCTTTGTTTGTGTTTGGGTAGATTTATTAATATAAGACTCTACATTTTTCTTGCTCCTAAGGTTATATTTCTTATGGAATTCATTGATTGCAAACTCATAACCTTGCTTGTAATCAAAAGACTCACCAGAATCTAATTGTAGTAGTTGTAATTCATATAACTCTTGTTCTTGTTGTGTAAGAAAAATGGTGTTATCCTCGTTAATACCCATTAGATTAATGGTATATTCATCATCTTCATTTTGATGAGAATTTTCAAGATAGTTTTCTTGGAAAAGGTGGTCTTATTTTTTGGTCAGGTGCTGATTCTCTAGATTTTCCAGTATTGTTGTTTTTCCTGAAATTGGGATTTCTAGTTTGAGGTCCTTGTTGTTGGTTATCCCATCGTGGCTTCCTTTCCATATTATCTAAAATATCCATTATTCATTTCTAATGTTTTTTTCTAATTGATCGATTTTCAAATCTGAAGTAAATGTTTCTTTTTTTATTGTCACTCTCCTTTCATTTCTTAATCTAGCTTTCTTTGCCAATAAATTTGCCTCTACATTAACAATATTACTTTGCATCTGCTCTAAGGTCTCTAGATTTCTCTCTCTCAGTTGATAGGCTATATTTGTATCAAATCCATCAGGGAATTTGATAAGGACAGAGTCTGGAGGAGGTTTAAGGTTAGCAGGAATTGCATTGTAAATACTGTTATATCTAGTACAATAATGTTGAATTGTTTTATTTGTGCTCTTTTCATACTTTCAAATTCAGATAATATTTGTAGTGGATTTTTATTCTTTTCCCATCTATTAAGAAATAATCTATGAAAAACTGCTAAATCAACAATACTACCAGCATTTAAACCTTTAAACCATTTTTTTACCCCACCAGTTAAAGTTTGAGCAAAAGTCTCATTTGGACATCGGCATCATCTATTTCATGTAGTTCAAAATAGTTTGTCATCTTATTAACATGTTGTTGGGCAGTGTAATGAGGGTTGCATAAAATTGAGGAATTTTGCTTTGATGATCCTGGGGCATGTCATGTAACTGTGCTGGTAGGACCAGGGGAGCATATCTGGCAACCATGGCTTGGATTCTAGCTTGGCTAGGAGGTAAATTTGAAGTACTTGGTGAAGAGCTAGAAGTACTTGCTGATGTAGTTAAATAACTTGCAGATGAGATTGGAATATAAGAGGATGTGTTGGAAAATGTGGTTGAGATACCAAAAGATGAAGTTGGGATATGTGAAGAGGTGCTTGGGAATGAGAATGATGTATTGTAAAATGCAATAGAAATACTAGAGGATGAACTTGAGGTGGTGGAGGATGGGAATAATATTTTAGGTTGAAATGGTTGCTTAGGAAAGAATGAATCTATGGAATGAAGTGTGGTGGAAATAATGGATGAAGTGGTAGAAAATAGGGATGAACCTACAGATTCTATAAGGCTGGTATCTAAATGGATGGTAGAAGGCTTAGGGGTATAGGCTGATAAAGCACTCAATTCAACTGAATGTTGTAAATAAGCTTCATCTATTTCTTTAATCAAAGTAGTAGTTATGGCATCAAGCTTATCATAAACTTCAAAAATATTTTCCTTAGAATCAACTGAAACAATTCCTTCTTAGTTTCAATGAATGAAATAAAATTAGGATCTATAATAGTATTATGTAAGTCACTTTCTGATTTGGTTCTAAATAAAGATTGTTCAAAATTTAAATCAAATTCTATGTCTTGTAAACTTGATAGTTGTTTTGGAAGGGAATTTTCTTTGACTAATGGAATCTTATTACCTAAATCTTCTACTCTTTTGTTTTTCTTTCCAATTCTGTCAGGATTATCTACTATGACATCAGGTTGTGGATTTGGATTTGACCTGGTATAGTAGACTCTTCTGGAAGCCAAAATTACAATTTTTATGAAAATATACTCACATCTTATTTAAAACAATCTTAAGGTGAAAAGATAAATGAAAAGATTTCCTTTAAGATCTATTTAAAACACTAAGGATTGGTTAGTTCCCCAGTGGAGTCGCCAATATGTTATCACTCTAATAATTCTTAAAAGTTGTGAGATTTTTGATTTTGTGTTAAAGAATATCAGAGGTAACCACAAACTTACTTTTAAGCCTTAGGATCTAGCCTTCCTAATGCTCAGAGAGGGCTCTCTCTATAAGATTTAACTTTGTTGATTATATTTGATTTTAGGCTAGTTATATGGGACAAATTGGTTTTGGGGTTTTGATTTGGTTTGGCGGGGAAATCACTTACTTAGATGAATAACTATAGATTTGTATCCCATTGGGAAAATTGAGTTAATGTGTCAAGCAGTCAGATCAGGATCAAAGTCTAAAGGTAAATGTTTACAGGGCAAGATAGCAGAGTCACTTCAGATTTTCAAGGCTGATGATGAAATGGTTTTTATCGGGATAAAAGAGAAATTAATGGTTCTTAAATCTGGATTAGGAGTGAAAAGGCAAAGGTCAATCAAAATCAGGGAGCAATTAAGGGTTCCCTAGTTTGGATATCAGTAGAAAACATTTAAATGATAATTAGTCAAAACAAAGTGCTTTTAACAAATTCTGAAGTACAATTCCTAATTTATCATTTAGATTAAGAACACATTCATGAATAGATGGAAAACATAAGAATATTAACAAAATGACAAATGAAATACTTGATTGTAGTGGCCCAACACATGAATCCTGTAATATGATGCTTTATTTCCTGTGATCCAGTCTACTGATTTGAAATTGATACAAAAAAACCCTTAGGTTCAGAATATTACAGCTACAGAAATGTTCAACAATTAATCCACACTCAATACTTCAAATGATGAAGTATCTATACAAAAACTAGTACAAAATATCCTAGAATAAACTTAGGATTTCTTCTTGGAAAGCAAATATCTTCATGCAAGAAGATAGTGACAACTGCCTAACTAATTGCTAGCTGTCTTATTTATTGAAATAAAATAGCTCGCTGTTTGGATTTTGACTGCATCTGGACAATTGAGGTGTCCCTCACGTTGGTAGTTTTATCTTCAATCTGATTTTGTCTTCATCCTTTCATCTGATACACTTTGACTACAGAAAACTATTTACTGCTGATGTAAAAAAAACAAACTCTGTTTTTATCTTTCATGCTCTGTCATCACTGTAATTTGATCTTATAGTAAATCAATATTTTTTTTTTCTCCCAGAACTCAGCGTCTGGAAATTTGATCTTCATAAACCTTCTGAAGTTTTCATCAGCTTTAGTGTATTTGGAAAATGTTGGTTTGTTGACAAAAAGGTGTTTTACTTCATGTTGCAAGTAAAACAGATTTTCAAAATTCTTATACAAAACCTTCCCTGTTGGGATTCCCTGTAAATCTGATTTGTTTACCTGTTCTTTAACAAGTTCTCTCTTCTTTTTGTCATAATCCTCGTGTTTCATCAATTTTTCATTGGTTACCAGTGGATTAGGAAGGCCCTTTTGTCTTAAAATATCAAATTTAATCATAAATCTTGTGATTTCCATTTCCATGTTTTGACACTTTTCCTCTAATTGGTTCATCAAGTTCTTCTTGGATATTACCTTTCTTACCTCAAGTATGGTCTCTGTTCTATCTGTAATTCCAATTTCATCCAATTCTTGTTTATTTTTGGAATTGAGAAATTTAATAATTTCCAAGGCCTCTTTAGGTTTTTTACCTAGCCCCTCTTTTGTCTTTTGTATTGCTTCTTTTGCTGCTTTCAGTAAATCTTTCTTCTCATAAATTACTTATATAGATGGCCAAGTATCATTGACTTCTTCAATGATATTAGACCATAATTTGTTCTTAACATGTGCCATAGGTTCTTTCAAGGTTAATTATTTTTCTAATTTCTTAAGCTGTTCATTCAACCTATTATCCTTTTGCTCTTCATTCTTGGCATTAATCTATGCAAGCTTTTTGGCATCTTCCAAATTTTTAATTTGTTCCTTTAACCTGTTTATTTCATTGGTTTGGATGGACATGTCTTGCATTTCCTTTACCAATTTACTGGCCTCATATGATTTCTGGGTTGTTGTTGCTGAAGACTCAGTGGCAGAAGCTGTTGATGAAGTTACTGGGACTGCTGTAGCCATTGGAAAATTTGGAGCTAGTGTTTCTACAAGAGTAGATGGCACTGCTGTTGTAACCAGAGGAATTACAATGGTATGGATTTCCTGTGCTTTGGTGTCTTCTTTTTCTTGGACAAGTTTGTCCATCTCAATCTCCATTTCATTGATCTGGGCTGTCAGTTGCAAAATAAGACTTATCATTTCATCTTTTTGATTAGACTCCTGCAAAATCTCCTTAGCTTGAGCATGATCAGTGTGAGGCAGTTTCAACTGTTTCTTAAGAGCAGCAATATCAACATTCTTCTTTTTAATCAATTCCTCTGCAACTTTTATGTTTTGAGGGTCATACCCTACCTCAATCACTAACTCTTCCAAGGATTTTATTCTGATATCTTTTGCATATGATGAATTTTTCTCCAGTTTGAGCTGATCTCTTACATTTATCAAAGCATTTTGAAGCTTTTGAGCACTCATTTCTTTAGTAATCACTATGGAATAGAGCATCTCTCCTGCTTGTTTATGGAATTCAATTTGGTCCAGAGGATGAATATCCTGGGCTGGCACTTCAAAATCAACCTTTTTATAATCAGATGATGTTTTTGGAATTGGTACTATGGGCTGAAGCATTGTCATCAACATTTTCTTGTTTTTGTAATCAAAGGTTGAAAGTAACCTGTTTTGTATGTTGGGGGTCTACTTTAAGTACTGAGAGTATATTTCATTTTTTATTTCTTCATTTTTAGCTTTAATCTCCTTGTACCTTTCCTTGATGTCCATATCCTTTTCTTCTGTTTGCTTTGATGATAACACTTCTATACTACACTGTTTTTAAATCAAATTTGTATTAGAAGTGGTAGGCTGATGTTCATTTTAAATTATTGTAAGAGGTACAATATCTTTCTCTGGAATCTCTGTGTCAATGACCTCACCTTTCTCTTTTTCTTTGCTTACAGGATTAATCTTTGGCTTTTTGTTGTATTTGAGTTTAAATTTGGTTTCTGTAGTGGTCTCAACTGTGTAAGACCCTTCTTCCCTGTTTCTTTTCATACTTCTGTCTTCCTGGGCTGGAGTCTGCAAAATGTGACTAGCATCACTTTGCTTATCAACTTCTACCAGTGTATTCTCTAACCATTCTGTTTGGTTTGAGAATTTCTCAATATCAGGCTTATTTTCATGAATGTATGGAGTTAATTTACATTTAACTCTTATTTTGATGATTATACCAAAGGGATCATAATACCAAAGAAAACTAGTTCTGAATTTGTACTCTAACAAATGCATTTTTGCCTCTGGACCTACTTCTCTGTTATTACATATGAATGGACCGACTTGATTCTTCAATTTAAACTGGGTTTTATTTTTTGCAGCCAAGAAATATACAACATCTGAGTTTAAAATCTGTCTTATATACTCTAGAGAAAACAACCTCATGGGGAGGTATTTTGGCAATTTGTAAGGAATTATATTTGACCCATAGACTCTGATTTCAGTGTGATTTTGGTATAAATACCAATCACCTGTCCTGCTCTGCTCAAACAACTGTAAAAATTTCTTGATTTTATTACTGATCCTGGGCTGAATATTGTTGTTTAGCAAGTTTACCAATGGATGGATGAAAGAATCTGTAAACTCTGAATAAGTAAATTCATTTGACTCTTTCCTTATTAAGGAAGTCCATAATATGACAGATTGAGGATTTCCTTCCACATCCATCTTCTGAAGAGTTATAGGAAACTTTTCTGACTGAAAATAAATGAACATGTGGAAAAGAAATGAAGTATACCTAAAGACACCTTCATTAGGCAGTTTGAATCGTTGTTCATGGATGCTATCAAAAATATATTGGGAAAAATTGAAGATAACTACAGGGGACTGGACAGGTACAAAAATGGACAAGAAACCAAATACTATGCATCAACATGTTCATCTGTGAAATATCCAAGGATAAAATATAACATGTAAATAATGTGTCTAGTTCTTTCTGAGAATTTAGAAGAGGGAAATGGAGGGTTGAACTTAGGAATCTCCACATAGGATGGCATGAAGGTTTGAAAAATTTGAAATCTCCTGGGAAAATCCAAGTCAAAATAGAAATTAGTGAGGGCTTCAATTGATAAAGGGACTTCATTAGGTTCAGGCTGTAATTGAAGCATCTGGTTAATAGATTTAGATGTAACGGTAAACAAAACTTCTTTTTTAGAATTCACAATGGCTCTTTGATCTAGAGAATAATAATATTGGCATAATACGATAGCTTCTAGGCATTGATGATTGTGAGGGACACCATATTTAGGCAAAATTGATTCCCAAATAAACACATCATCTGCTTGAACTAAGGCTTTCTCTTGGCTCCAACAGTGGAGTTCAAGGAGGTTAAACTCTGTCACAGGATTTGTAATTTTGAAGTCTACATCTGCCAAGGGAGTATGTTCTACATCTACAACAGGAGGTTGTAGAGGGTTTATCACAATAGTGCTTTTGGATGCCATTGATTGATTGGATTTATCAATTTAAACACTTTTGACCTTTAAAACACTGATTTTAGGCATGTGAAATACTTCTGTAAGTTTAAACAGCTTACAAAAGGATTTATATATGAAAAGGTTTCTATCTTTGGCGTGCAAAGGGATATTTCTGATAATTTTGACTCAAATTGGAAATTATGTATCAAAAAGAGCAATTTATTAACCTTATAGACTCAATAAATGATATATAGAGTTTACATTAAAATTCTTGTGATGAAACAATCCTAGACAACAAATTTTATGCAGAAAGGATTTTGAGTATTGTAGAAAAGGTTTTGGAGATCTTCAGAGGGCTTTTTAAGTCTGCAGATGGCTTAAACTCAATCAGAATTTTTTCTATAACAGTTCAAGGCTTCAGAGCCTTTGAAAAATGCTCAGGGTTTGTATATCTGAATAATTTATGAAGCAGAGGGGTATCTTTTAGGCATACAAGATTCTAAAGTCTTCAATTAACAGTATAATTCTTTCAGATTGATGAATGAGTCTCTTTTTATGAAGAATACCTGTGAAATTGAAATTTCCCTGTGAAGAAGGGTTTCTTGGGGTTGGAAAATTTTCAAAAGCTTCTTTTGGCCTTTATATGCAGTCTGATGGTTCTTACAGTGTTTGTAGCAATTGATTTCGATGATTTCTATTATTTTTTAGGCTAAAACAGAGGCGACAGTGTTCTAATCTCGATTTAAAATGCTCTTGTGCGCATAAAATGGTAAAATAAGGCTCAAATGAATGTATTTTGGGCGTTTTATAAGAAATTTTAGTGAATAGTAAATGCATTGAAAACATGTCATTTTAAAAAGAAAAGTGGTTTAGGCGCGGGGGAGGGAATAACTGCCAGGCGGTTTTCGCACGGTTGAAAGGCGATAAGTGGAATTGGGAGGATCGATGCGATCCAATTGAATCAGGGTGCGTGGAGGTGAGAGAAAAGCTTAAAACAAATTTTATCGCAAGGTTTGGATTCGTTATTGATCGTGCAGTGAAGTATGCGATGTGGGTTTATCACTGTTGGATCTGGCGGATAGGAGCAAACGATCGAGATCTTACAATGAAGTTGCGGGGTCTTAGGCGTGGGGCCAAGGATTATGTATGCGACGGGAATGGATTATATATTAAAATATAAGATTTTAATATATAGTTTAGGTGTGCTTTATGATAGGCGGGTTAAAGTTTTATTTAACGAATGCAATGAATATAAGTGTAATGTTAACATAGGTGGGGTTATTATATAATAGAAATATTTTAACCTATGGGAGCGAGAAAATATATTATGTGGAGAAATAAAACATAGGCTAAAAATTTAAAATATGGGTGGGAATAATATTAAAAGGAATTAATATAATATGGGCTTAAAAGCAAATAAGGAGCTAATATATAAAGTTAATGTTTAGTAATTAAAGTGCGATAATGAAGGAAAAAATAAACAAAGCTTAACGTAAAACGTAATAAAGGGATTATTTTGATTGTTGAGAGTCCCAATATAATACTTTTTACATTTAAACTTAGGATAAAATGTTTTTTGGGTATTTTTTGGGGTAAAAGGAGAATTAGTTAAGGGTTTTACTTTCCCTAAGTATAATGAATTTTAAACTTTAGGAAAAGGGGAATTTTGTAAGTGAAACTGAATGATGATGGGAAAAGGAAAAATGAAGGGAAAAGAATAAAAATGGGGGGATTAAGTATTTTTACAAGGGAATGAAATTTTTGAATGAAATTAGTGACTGAATTAACCGATTTTCTACTTATCCATGAATGTAAAAATTGTTTCTGCCTACCCATATGCTACCCTCACATTTTTTCTTCATTTACTTGGGTGCATTTGAGCTTGCAAACCTTTGTTCATTTTTCTTTTAAAACATCAAACTAACTAATTCTATCCTTATTTCTTCTAAGGGCTTAGATTAAGCAATTGAACTCCTTATTTATTCTCTACCTAACTACTGATCAACCAAGATTAAACTGTTTGGCTATATCTTTATTTTCTATCTAACAACATGAAATTTAAAGCATGAAAAATTCAAGATTAAGCTATTTGACTTATCATGGATTATGGAATTTTGAACAAGCTGCAAATAATCTTTATTTTGCAGTAAAAAGTAAATAGTAGTGGCATTTGGATTTGCATCATTTTCATGTTTTATTTTTATCTTTTTTTTTTTGTGGGGGGTCCATTTTTCTTTTCTTTTTTATCTTTTTTCTTTTAGGTCCTTTGATTTTTCTTTTAGGACTTTTACCCTCTTTACATTTTTTTATTTTTATTTGTCTAATATGGGAAAAAAATTTGCAGAAAGCAAAGTATGTACATATTACAAGACTAATCAAAGTCAATTCAAAAATTATGAATCCTATTATTACAGGACCCTATCATACACCATAGAAATATCTTCTCTTTCGGTAGTGGTATAATTATTCTCTACAATAGAGAGTTTTCTACTCGCAAAATATATGGGATGATCCAAGTTTCCTTCTCCTGGTTGCATCAAGATAGATCCTAACGCAATTCCAGATGTGTCTATATGAACATAGAATTCCTTATTCCAATAAGGATAAACCAAAATGGGTGCACTTACAGGTTTTTCTTTGATAGTGTCAAATGAAGAATCACATTTAGCAGAATAAACAAACCCTTCTCATTTCTTTAAAAGCTTCTCCAACGGTGTGGTGATTAAAGCATAGTTCTGGATGAACCTGCGACATTTTTCGGTATGTCGTAGGGTCAATCTCAACTTCTTATTAGTATTTCGAGGTGGCATATTCAATATCACCGCGAGTTTAGCATGATCTACACATACTCCATCCTTGCACACTATATGACCCAATAAAGTTCCAAAAGGGAAAAAAATATGCATTGCTTCAATTTTAGTGAGATTTGGAGCTTCCTACATCTGTCAAAATTAACTCTTAGCAAGATAGAATGGTTCTTTAGAAAAATATAAACTATCCAGTCATCGATGTAGACCTAAATAAACTTATGAATGTATTCTGGGAAGGCATCTATCACAATTCATGAGAAGGTTGCAAAAACATTCTTTAATTCAAATGGCATGACATTATATCCATAATAACCCCATTTGGTGGTAAATGTGGTTTCTTCTTGTCTTCCTCTACAATCATAACCTCATGATATCCAAAAACCCATTAGTAAAATAATAAGCCTCATTTCCTGCAACATTGTCTAAAACTTCATCGCTGAAAGGAGTGGGGAACAGATTATGTACACAAGTATTTTTGAGACTTCTATAATCAACACACACCCTAATATCTTAGGAATATTTCTTATCTTGGATGAAAATGGGACTTATCCACTCAACCTCATCAACCAAAATTATAAGTCCAACGTCCAACATATTTTCAATCTCCTTCTTCACTTTCTCTTTTACCCTTGGATTTAGCCTGTAAGGTCGATGCTTAACTATTATTGCATCTGGTTTCAAAGATATTTTCATCTCCCCAAGACCTAATTTAATTCCTTTTAGTTCAGAGACTAAAGCATGAAATAAATCCTCATATTCTTTGAGCAGATCAAAAAAATCCTTGGTATTTTTCTCATCCCAATAGTAACCAATGGAGGTGAGCTTGAGTTTCTCTTTGGTCCAAATATTTAACTTCTTCAACTTAAGTGGCTGCAAATGTGGTGCATTGTTAGGTCCCTATATCACTAGTATAGTCCTTTATTATGGTTAGTTTAACCCCCTTATTGTTATTATTGAACCCTTGTAACCCCCATTTTGTTATTATTGTGCCCTTAAATTATTATTGTTAGGTCGGCTAGGATTACATTGTGGCCCACTAGGATTACATTATGACCCCATGGACTCCTATATATAGAAAGGAGGTTTTGTAAATTGTATCATCCAAGAATTGTTCATTTATGTAATGTATTGGAGGTTTCCCCCTCGAAGTGGCTTATTTCTAAGGCGTTTATATCTCTTTTCTTCTATTTTTGAAGCTGGTTACACAACATTTGGTATCGGAGCTTTGGGATTCTAGGGTTTCGCTGCTCCAAACAGGTCATCGTGGAATTTTCGCTATAACGTTTTTTCTACGAAGCTTCAGAAGCTGAAATTTTTAGGGTGCGAAGCTGAAATCTTGAGGAAGTTTGTATAAAAATTTCAGAGCTTGGTTCGCAATATTTTCGGAGATATGATCTGTGAAAGTTAGGTATTTTTTCAGGCTCCTAAACAGGTCATCGTGGAATTTGCGCTATAAAAAAATTTCTACGAAGGTTCAGAATCTGAAATTCATATGGTGCGAAGCTGAAATCCTGAAGAAAGTCGTCAAAAAATTTCAGAGCTTGGTTCGCAATATTTTTGGAGATATGATCTGTGGAAGGTAGTGTTTTTTCAGGCTCCTGAATTTCATCTCAAAGAGGTGATCGTGGGAAAAGTTCAATAACTCTCTCTCTGGGCATCGGATTGGAGTTCTGTAAAAATTGGTTGCAAGTACACAGACCGCAGTTTCTTGGCTATCAATTTCAGAGACGAAGGACAAAACAGTGACACGTGGCAATCCGTACAAGTTCACTCTACTGAACCAGTCCAAAGTTGGGTCATTGTGGGAGATTGGAAATAACTTTGTCTTGAAGAATCCAAATCAGATCATATCTGTGGCATTTGAAAGACAGTTTAGAAGGCTACTACAGCAGTGAATTTCAGATATTGAAGATTCTCAATTACAGATATAATTCAATTTCAATACAGAGCTCCTAAAAAGCAAGTAAAAGGTGTGTATTTTTTTCCAATTGCATAAGTCTTGTTTGAAGAATCAAGTTGAATTGATTCCAAGGGAATATTGTAGAATAGATATCAGTATTGGATTCTAAAATGGCCCCTAAAAAGAATTCAACTCCCATTAATCCTTTAGAAGGCTCTACTGTGACTCATGAAGACGAAGAATGGAAACATGACATATCAAAATTACAAGAGCAAGTGCAACAAATTTCGCTCTTGCAAAGAACAAAAAAAAATGAAATGGAAGTTTTGAAGAAAGGCATGGAAACTAAGATGGATGGTTTGAAGAAAGGCGTGGAAGCTAAGATGAATGGTTTGGAATCTAAGATGGATGGCATGGAAGTGGGCATGGAAGCTAAGATTGATGACATGGAAGCTAAGATCAATGAAAACATGAAAGACAACATGGAAAACATGAAGAATGATCTAAAAGCATACATGGAAGGCTTGATGACAAGCTTAAAACAAGAAACGATTCCTAATGGCGGAAATCTAGTAGAAGAACCTCATGATGAGAACAAAATAAATGTTAATCGTGATTTCATAACCTCTAATGTTGGCGGGAAGAACCACCATATTCCAAAAATGGATATGAGGAAGTTTGATGGAAAGGATCCTGTAACATGGATACTACAGATGGAGCGATATTTTGATCTCCATAACGTGCAAAACACACAAAAGGTACGCATTGCAACTTTACATTTAGAACAAAATACATTTGTATGGTATCAATGTCTTTGCTCCCGTAAAAAAATTGTCACTTGGTCAATTTTTACGGAGGAAATGATAGCACATTATGAGGATACAAAGAGCAACACCTTCTTTACCCAATTGATAAATCTCAAACAAAAGGGTTTAGTGGGGCGGCACATTGAGGACTTCCAAAAATTGAATATAAGGGTAACTGATCTTACAGAGGAACACAGGATTGATCTCTTCCTAGGCACTTTAAAGGATAACATCCAACATGAAGTTCGCGTTTTGGAACCTGATTCATTGGAGAAGGCATTCGGGTTGGCAAGAAAAGTTGAATGTAAAATTATGGCAACAAGGAAGCCTACCACTCAATTCTATAAAGAAGGAAGTGTTGCTACGCCTAGATTTCCACAACCTACAAGGTTGACACCACAACAATTGGAAGAAAAAAGAGAAAAAGGGCTTTGCTACGATTGTGATAGAAAATACACTAAAGGTCATAAGTGTGCTGAGAAGAAATTATTTTACATAGATTGTGAAGAGGAAGAAGAAAATGAACAAGAAGAGGATATACACCAGGAACCGACCCTAGAAGAGGAAGAAATGAATCCGACCATATCATGTAATGCACTGGCAGGAATTACCACTCCTCAAACTCTCAAGATAGCAGGACAGATCAAGAAGAAAAAGGTAATAGTGTTGATTGATTCAGGTAGCACCCATAATTTTATTCATTGTAAGGTAGCCGAGGAATTAAATTGTTTCCTATACCCAGCACCAGAATGTCAAGTGATGGTTGCAAATGGAGGAACTATAAATTGCTCTGGAAAATGCCATAACATCAAGCTAACCATGGGGGAATATGTGATGACTAGTCCAATGCTTTCCATTCCTATGGGAGGTGCTGATGTTGTACTAGGAGTACAATGGTTACAATCTTTGGGGACGGTAGCTTTTAATTTTCAAGAACTTTTCTTGAAATTTTTTTCAGAAGGAAAATAAGTCGAATTGCGAGGTATTGAAGGGAAGCCGGGAAGGATAATAAGCTCTAATTTCATGACAAAGCTTCTAAAGAAACAACAACGAGGTATAATTGCACAATTATGCTCACTAGAAGTTCCGACATCAAAATCATCTATTTCTGCAGATCTCCAACAAGTCTTGGACAATCATTCCAAGGTGTTTGAAACTCTGAAAGGACTCCCACCTATTCGCGATCATGATCATGCTATTCATTTGATTCCAGGAAGTGTTCCTCCAAACATCAGGCCTTATAGATATCCTTACTTCCAAAAGAGAGAAATTGAACGTATGATTGCAGAAATGTTAGAGGCGGGTATAATTCAACCTAGTCAAAGTTCTTTCTCTGCTCCTATAGTTTTGGTACACAAGAAGGATGGATCATGGTGAATGTGTCCGGATTATAGGGAGCTCAATAAGCTCACCATTAAAGACAAATTTCCCATTCCTGTGATTGATGAATTATTGGATGAATTACATGGAGCAATTTATTTTGCCAAGTTGGATCTTCGTTCAGGATATCATCAAATTAGAATGAAGACTGAAGATATTCCAAAAACAACATTTCGAACTCATGAGGGTCATTATGAATTTTTGGTCATACCTTTTGGTCTTACCAATGCACCTTCTACATTTCAAGGGTTGATGAATTCCATTTTCAAACCCTTCCTTAGAAAATTTGTGCTAGTATTTTTTGATGATATACTAATCTACAACAGGTCTTGGAAGGATCATGTTGAACATGTTGACGGGGTGCTCAAACTATTGCAGGAGAAACAATTATATGCAAAAAAATTTTGTATCTCACGAGGTGTACAAAGTAGAACCTAACAAAATTAAAGCCATTAAGGAATGGAAAGTCCCCACAACCCATAAAGAAGTTGCGGAATTTCTCGGTTAAACGAGTGTGCCATAGGATTTGTTAATAATTATGGAGAAATGCCTCTAACAACATTGTGAAGAAAGATGCATTTTCATGGACTCTTGAAACGCTAAGACTGAACGTCTGCCAAAGGCAATGTGCCATGCACGGTCTTAGCTACGTCGGACACAAAAACCTTTGTGTAGAATGTGATGCCTCGGGAAATCGGAATTGAATGCAGTTTGATACGGGAAGAAGACCCATTGCTTTTGAAAGTCGTCCATTGGAAAATATTTACAGAAACCTATTTATGAGAGAAATGTTAAGCAATCTTGCATGCACTAAAGAAATGGCGAACTTACCTAATGGGGAAGACACTTCAAAGTGGCGATCATGATAGTCTTAAACCCCTTTTTGGAACAAAGACTATCATCATAAGAGAAACAACAAAAAATGGGTCACAAAGATGTTGGGTTATGACTTTGAAATAATCTACAAAAAAAGGAAAACTAATGTTGTTCAGGGTACTCTCGAAAGAATAGAAGAGGTGACTTGTGCTGCGCCATTCTATTATCCAGCAGATGGATAAAAAAGCTGAAGCAAGAGATGAATGGAAGAAGGACAAAGATGTATGACCTCATTCAAAAGTTGCAGCAAGATCCAGTACATCGATACATTTAGTTGGAAAAAAGTTCCCACATGGTACAAAGATCGCTATATCTTTGCAAGAATTCCCAACTAAAACAAAGATTATTACGGTGCACACTTCTCAGCTGAGGAGGGACACTTTCCGAGATTTTTAAAAACTTATCCTGCAGGTGAAGAAAGAATTTTTTGGGATGGCCTTAAATCTGATATTCAAAAGTTTGTGGCGGAATGTTTTGGTTTGCCGGCAGAATAAAGTGGAGACAATTAAGACCCCGGGACTTCTACAACCTTTATCCATTCCAAGTCAACGTTGGGAGGAGATTTCAATGGATTTTATCCCGAGTTTACCTAAGTTCGAAGGAAAGAGTGTCATCATGGTGGTAGTTGATAGACTTACCAAGTATGCACACTTTTGTGCATTATCTCATCCATTTAATGCAAGTACAGTTGCTACTACATTTATGGACAGAATTCAAAAGCTACATGGAAGCCCAAGGGTTATTGTGAGCGACAGAGATCCCATTTTTACTGGAAATTTTTGGACGAAGTTATTTTCTTGTTTGGGTACTCAATTAGCTCATAGCTCATCTTATCATCCTCAATGTGATGGTCAAACTGAGATAGTAAATAAATGTTTGGAAGGATATCTTTGTTGTTTTGTATCTGATAAACAAACACAATGGGTCAAGTGGTTACCTCTCGCCGAATGGTGGTATAACACTTCCTTCCATACTGCAGCAAAAATGACCCCATTTATGGCACTTTATGGATATCATCCACCATCCATCACATCACCTTTAAGGGAAAATTTGAAGGTTCAAGCAGTGGAAGATCACATCGAGCATCAGCAAGAAGTTCTCCAACTCTTAAAGGATCACCTGAATTTGGCACAAAATCGAATGAAACAACAGGCAGATCAACATCGCAGCGAGAGAAGTTTTGATGTAGGAGATTGGGTATTTTTACGGCTACAACCATACAAACAAATGTCCCTCAAGCAAGCTAAGAAGGATAACAAATTATCGCCAAAGTACTATGGTCCTTACAAGGTGTTGCAAAATATTGGTACTATGGCATACAAATTGGAGCTTCCCGCTTCTTCACGAGTGCATCCAATTTTCCATTTTTCATACTTAAAGAAGGTTATAGGTGAAAATCTTCCAGTTCAAACAATATTCCCCAAACTTTATGAGGAAGTAAAAATCATATTGGAACCTGAAGCAGTCACGGAAACAAGAACTCGACAGCTACGAAATCGATCAATTTCAAAGTATCTCATCAAGTGGAAGAACTTATCCACTAAAGATTCTACATGGGAGGATGAGAATTTTATATAGAAGCACCCAGAGCTACTCAAGTGTTGAGGACAACACTTTTTTGAAGGAGAGGGGCATGTTAGGTCCCTATATCACTAGTATAGTCCCTTATTATGGTTAGTTTAACCCCCTTATCATCAAGTGGAATAACTTACCCACTGAAGATTCTACATGGGAGGATGAGAATTTTATACAGAAGCACCCGGAGCTACTCAAGTGTTGAGGACAACACTTTTTTGAAGGAGAGGGGCATGTTAGGTCCCTATATCACTAGTATAGTCCTTTATTATGGTTAGTTTAACCCCCTTATTGTTATTATTGAACCCTTGTAACCCCATTTTGTTATTATTGTGCCCTTAAATTATTATTGTTAGGTCGGCTAGGATTACATTGTGGGAAACTAGGATTACATTATGGCCCCATGGAATCCTATATATAGAAAGGAGGTTTTGTAAATTGTATCATCCAAGAATTGTTCATTTATGTAATGTATTGGAGGTTGCCCCCTCGAAGTGGCTTATTTCTAAGGCGTTCATATCTCTTTTCTTCTATTTTTGGAGCTGGTTACACAACATGCATCCATAACAGGGTCTTCTTTTATCCCTCTCCCCCCTTCGGATTCTTTGAATGAGAGATGCCTCAATTCTTCTAAGTCATCATCATGTTCTTTATTAATTCTCCCTCAAGCTACAACTTCATGAAACCCTGACTCATATTGATGTGAAAAATATACATATTTGTTGCATTCTTCTAAAGCACTCACATATGGGAATAAAACCTTTTTAAAAGCCTTGAGAGCTTCAATTATCTTCTCATTAGTGTCATGAAATGAAAAATATTTAGAAAAATGATCATTCATTGTATCCCAATATGTTGTTGGTATTTTCAATTCCTCCTTCAAATACTAGTATTGCGGAATAGTACCCAATGTATGAATGAAATGATGTGTCCACATCACAATTGGTACACCCGCATATGTCCAAATGTAACAAAATCTTGTATATGTTTTTGCGAGCTATTAGATCCATCATAAATAAGAAGCTTACTAAAGGCATTTGTTGAAGGTGATAATCTATGTACCATAGTATTTTTAATAGTATCTATTGAAAATGCAACAAGAAAGACACAATTTTGATTTTTTGCTTTTAATTAAAAGTGAAGAAATTTGAAATTCCACATCAACATACAACTTGGTGGAGTTAAATAAGGTGACATGGCTCTTGTGACTCAGTTAAGAACACATAATTCGAGTTAATGAGTTCAATTGTAGTTTACTTGAGCTGATTCCTAAAGAATAGGATTATAGCTCAGTATTTCGAGTTAGGGGCATTAAGTTTAGTTGTGTTTAGTGGGTTCCTAAATTTTAGGATCCTAGGTTGAGTTAATTTAATTTGTAGCAATTTAATTCAGTTAAATTGATTTACGATCAGTTAAACTAGTTATAATTGTTGGAGGAACTAGCGAAAGGTCAAGTTGCAGTGTAACTTGAATCACACACAGTGATCATCTAGATAAATAATCAAATAGCCTAAATTATCTCATGCATGCAAAGAAAACAAATTTCCCATTTGTGGTGGAGTTTCAAAGGCAGTGTACACTTAATTATATATTATATTGAGTGTATATTTCATTTTATTTGTCAGAGGATCAAACCAGAGGAATTGAGAAAGAAAATAAGGGAAATTTATATTTAATAGGGGCCTATTTCCTCAAGGAACAATGCAAGGAAATAGGATATTGGAGGGATTAAATTGGCTAAGTATTGGCTAGGTTCAGTCAGTCAGTCAAAGGATAAAAGATATAGGTGCAGATTGTGCTGAAGGTTGAGTGAGGATATTATATTCAACCAGATCCTTTGATTTATCCAATAGAGTTAGCAAGGGGTTTTGAGTCATTTATTTCCCCTAGATAAATATTTTTTCACGTGTGATGTTTCTGTTGGGTGTGGAGCCTGATTATCTTCTTTCCTTAGATGTATCACAATGTTGGACCCCTGCTCTTAATGGGGCGACAACGTTGCCCGTAATTAAACGCTGCTTGGGGGCTCCAGGGGGGGTGACTGTGACTTCATGGAGCCCCCCCCTGGACCCCCCGAAGCTAAAAACAGATGTAAAATTGCCTTGTAAAAGTATTGTAATTTCTAGTCAATCTGGGCCGTTCATTAGGCAGATGATATGACGATAGAAGTTATGTTTAGTTTAGGGTTTTTTTCCCTAGAAGGCCACTCCTCGTTTTTTACGAGGGTATTGTATTGTGGCTATGTATTGTATGTGTATTCTCAGAGTGAGATACTGATAGAGAGACTATGAGAGAGAACAGAGGATATTACAGTGGATTTGCTGTAGTTTGTGTCTCTTCATTTTTTTGGATAATAGAAAGGAAGGACTGGGTGTTTGGGGAGGGACGTAGCCCAAACTGGGTGAACCACGTATATCTGTGTCTCTCTGGTTTTATGTGTTTGTATTTTTCACATATTTTATGTGTTGCATTGTATGTAATATATAATTTTCTAACAATTTCCTTTTGCATGTTAATGATATATGTTCTCGATCCTGAATTTTCTTTCGCACATAAGTAGAGTAGCTTTTGATCTTGTGATTTATTAAATCTCATGATCAATTTAGAATCTACACATTAATTTCTAGATGGTATCAGACCAATATTCACATTAGAACTAGTTCTTGAAGTCCTCATGTAAAATGATCATTGAAGAACTAATGAGATGCTAGGAGGCAGATTTGATGAAGCCCTAGTTCACGAAAGATCCAGAAGACCCTATGTGTAGACTTCTTAATGGAGAATGAAGGCTAATAGTGGGAATATTAGTGAGCCTATTTTTATGGACACAAAAAGGAGCTGTGATCATTGATATTGGTAGATTGAGGGGAAGGGAGATTTACCATAAGGAGATATATACTTAGAGGGAGTCTAGTTTCAGAGGGATCAACCCTATGGAAGCTTGTAATCCAGGATCTGGCGAGATCAGACCTATTATTGTAGTAGTTGTAGCAGAAGTACGGAAGAAACAATAAAGAAGTAGCAACAACAACATGAGTATATCATATTTCTCCATGCATGAAAACATACCTCTAGGAGTGAAGGTGGGGAGATGTAGAGCCCTAGTCCTAAGAGTTGCAAAACAATTTGGGTAGGGTCCATTGAGGTGTTCTCCTTGTGAATAATTAACTTGCTAGGAGGGCCCATGATATTTAATAGAATTATGATCAATGTTAGTAAGATACTGAGGAGTGTAGATGAGTGTTTACAACTGAGTAGGAGACTCAGTGGAAGAATCAACAACAACATAGTTTTCCCATTAGATAGTTGCAGACATAGTTGATTCAATGTTTTCTTTGGATGCTTCTGAGTTGCAGATGTTGCAGTAGCAGAAACAACAATGAGAGGTGTTTCATGTTGTACATTCCACGGGTGTAGTAAAGGGGTGGTTTATAATCCATTTCTTTCTAAGAGGGAGTGTTGAAAATGCAACAAGAAAGTCTCAATTTTTATTTTTCCTTAATTAAAATTGAAGAAATTCAAAATTCCACATCAACAGACAACTTAGTGGAGTTA
This sequence comes from Pinus albicaulis, assembly GCA_034641835.2. Classification (NCBI taxonomy): domain Eukaryota; kingdom Viridiplantae; phylum Streptophyta; class Pinopsida; order Pinales; family Pinaceae; genus Pinus; species Pinus albicaulis. Next base: position 763,745,273 of record CM076579.1, read on the forward strand.
ACTGAGGTGGCATGGATCTTTTCACTTAGTTAAGAACACATAATTCGAGTTAATGAATCCAAGTTCAGTTTACTTGAGTTGATTCCTAAAAAATAAGAGTCTAGATCAGTTAATTCGAGTTATGGGCATGAAGCTCAGCTGTGTGTAGTGGGTTCCTAAATCTTAAGAGCCTAGGTTGAGTTAATTTTAGTTGTAGCAATTTAATTCAGTTAAATTGAGTTATGGTCAGTCAAACTAGTTCTAATTGTTGGAGGAACTAGTGGAAGGTCATGTTGTGTAGTGTAACTTCAATCACACTTAGTGATCATCTAGAAAACTAATAAATCGACCTAAATTAGTGCATGCATGCAAAGAATTCGAATTGCCCAGTTGTGGTGGAGTTTCTAAGGATGTGTAAAATTAATTGTATTCTAGATTGAGTGTATAGTTCATTATATTGGTCAGATGATCAACCAAGAGGAATTGCGCAAGAAACTATTTAATGGGGGCTTATTTCCTCAAGGAACAAAGAAAAGAAATAGGAGCTTTTAGGGAATGAAAATTGGCTAAGAGTTGGCCAGGTTTAGTTATTATGGAAGAGGATAGAAGATAAAGGTGCAAGTTGTGCTCAATTTTGAGCAAGCATATTATATTCAACCAGATCCTTTAGTTAATGCAATACAATTAGTAAGGGTTTTTTAGTAGTTGGTTTCCCCTAGAAAAATCTTTATGCATGCGTGATGTTTCCTTTTTCATGTTAATGACATGTGATATCGATCTTGAATTTGTTTCTACAGATCAGTAGAGTAGCTTCTACTCTTGTGATTTAGTAAATTTCATGAGCAATTTAGAATCTACACATTAATTTCTACAATATCCCAATCATGAATTTGGTCACAATGGTATTCCCACCATCTTGCAGGGGTTTCTTGTAATTGAAGATAATTGATCTCCCTGCTTCTAATCATCCATTGCAATATTGGACCCTACCTCTACGCTTTATGGATCTGACAACCATGGTATTAATGTAATCCTCCATGTTATTGACACTAATCTCATATAACTATTCTACCAAATTAGGTTCTTCAGCATTATCTATAGTCTTGGTAAACATTGGACCTTGATATGGATCTAGTGGTTGTATGATCTAAACTCCATCCACCTCAAAGGTCATACTTTCACATTTTAGATCAATCAATACATAATTTTCAAATTCCCAATAAATTCCTAATAAGGTTGGATATGGATCCTTTTCACCCATAATATCAATTACTTATATGCATAAGTCTTAGCAACTGCAATATCAACCTCGAAATATTCCAATCTCCCAATGGGGAGAATACAATACTGATTTTCATGCATAATTTAATGGGTGAAAAGACCAATTTGGATTTCCTGAGTGCCTCCCAAGCTTTTCTTCATAAAATATTAACATCTAAGTCGAGATCTAACATGGAATTCTTTATGTGATATCCAACAATCTAAGAATCAACATGGAATTCTCTTTCTGATCTCTTCTTATTTCGCTAAATCCACCTAGAATGTATTTCAGGAAGATTAATAGAGGTAGATTCTTTTGAAAATGGGTCATCCTTCACAACAACTTTTAACTTTTTCTGCAACTGACCAACAAGTTTCTCATCATCCATAATTTGTAAAAACAACTTAAACCATTCTAAGATTGGTCGATATATCTCTTGTAATGTTCTGGGAATTTTAGTTTGTACTTTTTATGGTTTTTCAATCTAAGGTCCTTTAGAAGAAATTATTTTTTGGAATAATTCAGCTACATCTATATAGTATTATTTTTGTTGGTTTGAATCATAAGAATTTTTTGGTGATACTCACCTTTTGAAAGTTGGTTGCTCAGAGGTTCCAACATCAAACCTAGTTATTTTTCCTCCTTTGGTCACAATATTAATATTCAACTGTGCCACTGGTTTTGGTTCACATAATTCAACATTAATAAAATTAGCTCCCTTCATCCAGTTACGCTCTTCCTATCGGGTAATAAGCCTTGGAAAATCTTCTGCAGCATGCGTATTAACCTGAAAATGTGAAAACCAGGGTCTTCTCGACAATGGACATTCCCTTGCAACATGACCTTATTGGTCACAGTTATAACATCTTATTGGACCTCTACCTCTTGTCCTCCATCCCCCTAGGGGCTCCTCATCCTCGCCCTCAAGGAGCTTCATTAGCTCATAAATTTCTATGATCCAAGCGATCATACAAAGAATATAAGGACTGAAATTAGTCTGTATGATGTGTGGGTGAGCCAAATAATTCACAAAATAAATTGTTGGACAGATTGGAATACTTTTGAAAAATAGGACATAAACAAGGTGAATGGCCAAAGCAACAAAAAATTTCAAAAAAATCGTTCATAGAAATACCTTGATGAGGAGGGAATGCTTGATATTGAGTCAAACCTTGAAATGGCATTGCTAAATAAATTTTCCCAACTTTGGGATTTTTTGGTGGCGGAAAAGAAGGTACCATAGGAAAACTATATGATCATGGGCTTTGAGCTGCAAACATTCTGTGACATGATGTCCTTCGACTTGGCAGTGTGTGCACCAAACCTAAGGTCACATGGGTCACGAAGGAGCAAGATCCTTCATCCTCTCATTACTATTGGTTATTTGATTCCAGAGTCCCATAATAGCAGGACCAATAGAAGGAGAACCCAATTTGAAATCTTAAGGATATACCGCAACTACCTCAATCTACATTTCCTGTTCTAACACATCCTGGTGTCAATATTTTGTTGCGACAACGGAACCCTATTCATTGGTATAAAATCCTTAATAAAATTATCCCTCTGCTGATGAAGATAGATAAAGTATGATAGTTTGTTGATAGCATCTTTGAATCTATGCATGCACTACCAAGTAGATTCTCCTTCTTGTTGAAATATATCCAATAATTCCACCAAGCCTTACTGATTACATAGTGGTAACTTAAATTCTTGAAGAAATTATCATTTGACAATGTCCATAGTGACATTATGATTTTCATAAATCCACTTAATAAACCATCGAAGTTTTTAATACCTTAGATTAGTTTGGAATTCAATAAGCTTAATGCCATCAGGAATCTGTCGAGCCCTCCAAAAAAATTCACATAGGTACCAATGTTTTTCAACATATTTTCGACCTCGTGCTAAAAATTATGGATATCAAATAGACCATTTGGTCATATTTCCAACCATGATTGTGTGCGTGAGCTAAAAAATTATAAATCCCTAGGAACCTGACTGAAATTGATTAACTTAACTAGACTAAACACAAATGTTGGAACTACTTCCTCCACTAGAACTACCAACACTATATCTAGAATGTATCTGTTAAAATTTTATAGTCTTAGTAAAATTAGAAAGGAATTTATTAAGATTTTGATAAAGTACCGGGGAAAGGTTAGAGAGAGGACGAGTTGTACTGTTAAGTTGCACTTTGTTGTGAATAGGGATTAAATCATCTTCAAAGAGAAATTTCCTCATTACGAAATGCATATTATCATATACGAGAGTATGCTCCCTAGACATCATAATCGACTACACATATGGTTTAGGCGTATGAAGTCCTTTTTAATTTTAGTGTGGCCTACCAATCCCAACTAAACTTTCCACAAAAATATTGCTAACGTCTCGTACTTCGCTAGACGAAGATCCCTAATACTCTCTTCTTCTCCACAACCCAAGGATATATATATTATAATTCTGCGAATCTAAGCTTATCACCACTTCTCCTATCCTTTTTAACTCTCTCCTTATAAACCCAATCTCTCATAACTTACTTTCTCTCCACTCATCAATTATTCTCTCCCTCTGCAATGCTCTAAAATCTCGTTCCTTTCACAACTCTTCTTGATCCATCGCAACAGCCCCTCATTAACTGGAAAACATTCCTCCTCGTAGGTTTGAGGGTTTTATGAAGCCATTCGATATTCTTGGAACTGTAGAATATTTTATTCTACCATCAATACCTTGATCTAGAGGGAAATCTGATCAGGTGATCATGTCCAAGTGGAAAAAATGCTCAAAAATGGAATTGCTCAGAATTGATTGAAACTTGAACGACTAGATAGGCCTTGTTGCTGCAATTCTGACGCCGTGAATGGCACTAAAATCCGATGTCGTATGTGAAAGTTATGCAAGCTTGAAGTTTTCAGTATCCTTCAAAAAATCAGTTGACCAAAGTTGATTTTTGACTTTGGAAATAATAAAAAAAGAATATTCCAAAGAATATTCCACACAAGCGAATGGAATTCTGACAAGTGTTAAGATCTGATTCGAATTTTGGTTGACTTGGAAATTTTTGGGCCTATCATGGGCTGCCACGTGGAAGGCCCGGAGGCCATCACGTGGCCCCAGGCCGGAGGTGAATGGAACATTTAAAAAATTTTGATAGTCCGCAGGAATTGAACAACATACCTCCCGCATGTTATGCCCGCGACTTACCGTTGTGCCACACAATTACTTCTTAACATGAATGGAATGAGTGTTGTATTTATTGTTCAAAATTCTATGCGGAGGAAAAATTAAGGGGCTAGCTCCTTAGGGCTATCCCGAACACCCATATGCCTCAGCACTAAGGACTAGGGGCGCAACACTATCAGACTTATCCACCCGACGGTCACGACTGGCAGTTATGCCATGTGGCTAACCCACATACAAATAAATGCCACGGTTTTGGTGGTGGTTCCGGCAGGTTTGGAACATGTGACCACCACTCCAAAAAAATAAATGCCACAGTTAGGAGGTTGGCGGTTTTTTTGGCACGCCCATAAATTTGGCGGAGTTTGCCACTTCTAACTATAGATAACTCTATTTCTCCACATTTAGTGGAGGTTTTCAAGGGGACATTGGGCAAAATTTTGTTTTTGTCATAACTTCTTCAATATTGAACCAATTTGGATGAAATTTTTGTCAAGTTTGGGTATTCTGAGCATTATGGAGAGTTTGGGATAGGTTTCAGAGCAAACATAGGTGTTCTTCAGCCACTTTTTCTTCAGGTAATCTTGGAGATCCATCAGGGCCATCGGGGAAATAGAGGTGTATTGGGCTATACTTCACTGTTTGAGGTGAAACAAAAGAAATTTTTAGCTTATTTATGTCTTCTGAATTCAATTTCATAGCTGGTTTTTCCTGTTTAGGCATATTTCTCACTATATAACCAATTTGAGCAACTTAATAGAGCAAGGACATGCCCATTAGGAGCCTTGGACCTGACAGATGTAGCCCAGGAGGGGTGAACTGCCTCATCATGTTGCTGTGTGTTGTTATGGTGAAGTTTATATGCTGTGTATTTATGATTTAAGATGTTAAACAATAAATTTAATTAACATTCCCTCACACATAAACTCAGAAATAGTTACCAAAAACACTTTGTTTAAATTGCAAGACATGGAGAATACTTTGCACACTTAATTTAATGGAAATGGATACTTTGCATATAATTACAAATAGAAACATTTTCAGATTAGATGGTATCAGATCTTAGGATTTGAGCCTTAGAAGCTAGAGTTTTACTCATCATTTGTTTTGTGCAAAGATATAGTTGATTGTTTGCAAGTTTTGTTGCTTACTAGGCTTAAACTCAAGAGAGGTGAAGGACACTTGGTTAGTGCACAAATTAATCCACAACCAAGAAGGGCCAGAGAGCCACCTCCAAGAGTCATTGAAGAAGCCTCAAGCATGTATTCAAGAGAAGGAGAAGCTCCTGAAGATATTGATCCCAAAGAAGGGGAATGGGTATTCCGAAAAGCTTTCCTAGACATGACAGAGATGGTGAGGATACTCTACCAAGAAAGGAATGATAGGCTTGCAGAAGAAGGGTCTAGACACCAGAAAGAAGGAGAGAGTTCTTCAAGAGGAAATAAAAGTGATGATAAGTCAAAAAAAGGACACGGAGGAAATGGTGATCCACCATCCCCATCTTCATCCTCTTCCTCTACATCGTCATCCTCAACTTCGGTGAATCAATCTCACAAGTCTAAAATCTTTGGTAAAAGTCCATTTTTAAAGCTTGATGTTAAATTTGAGTTGCCTATGTTTAATGGTGAGGTCAATGCAAAGAAACTTGAAAATTGGATAAGACAGTTGGAAGTTTATTTGAGGATACAAAACCTTCATGAAGACTACACCAAGATTTAGTTAGCCTCTTTAAGAATGGAAGAAGTAGCATTGGTATGGTGGGAAGCCAAGACCAAGGATGAAATTAAAAACATGGTAAGATCACTTTATCATGGGCTGAACTTATTTCTGTAATTAAGCATCAATTTTATCCATTAGCTCATTTACAAAAGGCTATCATGAATTGGCAAAGTTTTAGACAACTTAAGGGACAAAGTGTTCAAGATTACACTCAAGAGTTTAGATGAAGGGCTTTATTACTTGGAATTGATTTGCATAGTCAATATACTTTTCTGAAATATATAGGTGGTTTTCACAACTATCTTATACATACTATCCTTATGTTCAATCCTACTAGTCTAGACGAAGTTTGTGTGCAAGCTACGCATTTAGAGGCTAGAGGGAAACAATATTTTGATGGGAATATGGATAGTGAATTTAAAGGCAAAGGGAGGAAAGAAAAATGAAAACTCTAGGAAATAAAAAGCAAAGTTATTTTGTAAAAACTGTTCCAAAACAAGCCACGATGAAGACCATTGCTGGAAACTTCATCCATAGCTGAAACCAGAAAAATTTAAAACCAAAGATAAGGCCAAATAAAAGGAAAAAAAGGTTGCAACTGCTGAACAAGACTTAGGGTCTGAATTAGGTGATGAAAATAAAAGCATAGCCATGGTACTAAAGAACATAAAGGGGAAAGAGGTTTTAAAGGAAACAAATCCCAGTTCTAGCACTTTAAACTGTCACATAGAAGCTCCAAATGAAGAGAGGAGGATATAGCTGTTTCATGTGAGGATCATAGCCAAAAAAACAAAGATAAACACACTATTTGACAGTGGGTCTCAAGCAAATATCATCTCAGAAGACTTAGTCAATAAGTTGAAACTTGAAACCATTCCACATCCAAGACCATATCCACTTGGTTGGATTTGCAAGGATGCTAATTTACAAGTCCCCAGAAAGTGCATGTTGCGCTTCGCCATAATAACTCATTATGTTAATTTGGTTGAATTAGATGTGGTACCACTTGACATTACAGGTGTGGTGCTGGGTAGTCTGTATTTATATGACAGAAAAGCGATCTTCCATCTCCATGAGAACAAGTACCACTTGTTCAAGGATGGTAAGGAGTTTATTGTGAGAGCACATCGGAAGAAGCTAGAATCGTCTTTAGTGGATGCAGGGAAATTGAAAAGGCTTTTCAATGGAAGTCAAAATCTGACTTTGTTGATGATTAAGCAAAAATATTTTGTACATAATCCTTTTCATGTTATTTCTGATGTAAATGATGAAATGTTTCAGTTTGAAAGCAGGTCGTCTTTGGAACAAGATGACAAGATGTTGCAGAAAATTCCTTTGGTGTTGATCGGTGTAGAGAAAAAAGTGTCGGTGCAAGGTGGTGCAAGAATCCAAGAGAGGGTAAAGCATGCAAGCAAAGAGGTCACAAAGTTCAGCATGGGTCATTGCTGGTTACAGAATGGCATATTGGTATGGCGAGAAAACTTGGTCGGAATTTGACACAAGTACATGGCTCATTCGGAAAAAATTCGCCATGAGGACAATTGGAAAGGCGAATCTCAATTTCAGTTTCCTTTGAAGGTAGACCATTGTAGGAGCAGTATGCTTTATGCAAATTATAGTTGCTATTCTGAAAATTTCAAAAATTTTCATCATGACTCAGTCAAGGTTAGCAACAGTCGGTTAGCAGATTCAAGGAAGAATTTATCTTTTTATGAGAAGCTCAATTTGATGAAGTCAGGAAGATTTCAGTGGTTCAAGGTTGGAAGAGAGGAGAATCAGTCTCCCCATCTTCAATTTTTGTAAATCATAGAGCTTTTTGGGTCCAAAAGCTTCCCATTTGGGAGGTCTGATCAGGTGATCGTGTCCAAGTGGAAAAAATGCTCAAAAATGGAATTTCTCAGAATTAGTTGAAACCTAAACGACCGGATAGGCCTCCTCGCTATGATTCTGGTGCCATTAATGGCACTCAAATCTGACGTCGTATGTGAAAGTTATGCAGGTTTGAAGTTTTCAGTATCCTTCAAAAAATCAGTTGACCAAAGTTGAATTTTGACTTTGGAAATATTAGAAAAAGAATATTCCAAAGAATATTCTGGGAATAATCCTTGGAATATTCCCTAGAATATTCCACATAGGCGAATGGAATTATGACAAGTGTTAAGATCTGATTCGAATTTTGGTTGACTTGGAAATTTTTGGGCCTATCATGGGCTGCCACGTGGCAGGTCCAGAGGCCGCCACGTGGCCTTAGGCCGGAGGTGAATGGAACATTTAAAATTTTTTGATATTCCGCAGGAATTGAAAAACAGACCTCTCGCATGTTATGCCCGCGACTTACCGTTGTGCCACACGGTTACTTTTTAACATGAATGGAATGCGCGTTGTATTTATTGTTCAAAATTCTATGCAGCGGAAAACTTAAGAAGCTAGCCCCTTAGGGCTAGCCCGACTACCCATATGCCTCAATGCTAAGGACTAGGGGCATGACACTGTCAGACTTATTCACCCGACAATCACGGCTGGCGGTTATGCCATGTGGCCAACCCACATACAAATAAATGCCATGGTTTTGGTGGCGGTTCCGGTGGGTTTGGAACATGTGACCGCCACTCCAACAAAATAAATGCCATGATTAGGAGGTTGGCGGTTTGTTTGGCACGCCCACAAATTTGGCAAAAATTTCCACTTCTAACTGCAGATAACTCCAGTTCTCCACATTTAGTGGAGGTTTTCAAGGGGACATTGTGTAGAAGTTTGTTTTTGTCATAACTTCTTCAATATTGAACCAATTTGGACAAAATTTTTGTCAATTTTGGGTATTCTGAGCATTTTGGAGAGTTCGGGATAGGTTTCAGAGCGAACAGAGGTGTTCTTCAGCCACTTTTTCTTCAGGGAAGCTTGGAGAGCCATCAGGGCCATCAGGGAAATGGAGTAATGTTGGCTATACTTCACTGTTTGAGGTGAAAAAAGCCATTTTTAGCTTATTTATGTCTTCTAAATTCAATTTCATAGCTGGGTTTTTTTGTTTAGGCATACTTCTGACTGTATAACCAATTTGAGAAACTTAATAGAGCAAGGAAATGCCCATTGGGAGCCTTGGACCCGACAGATGTAGCCCAGGAGGGGTGATCTGCCTCATCATGTTGCTGTGTGTTGTTATGGTGAAGTTTATTTGCTATGTATTTCTGATTTAAGATGTTAAAGAGTAAATTTAATTAACATTCCCTCACACATAAACTCAGAAACAGTTACCAAAAACACTTTGTTTAAATTGCAAGACATGGATAATACTTTTCACACTTAATTTAATGGAAATGGATAATTTTCATAGCATTATAGATAGTTCCATTTTCAGATCAAAATCTCTTTCTGCAATCTTCCCCACAACCCAAACATGAAAATTAATTCTTCTCTAGAATAGGACTAGTGGTATTCAATTATAAAGGCAATAATATAACCTTATATTGTCACATTCACCTAGAAATAAAAAACTCTTGTTAGATCTATATCCAATCAGTGGGGTTCATCCAAATCAACTTTCGAACAATCTCTACAAATCCAAGACCAACTTCCAACCCTTGTATTAAATCGCAATTGTTTTAACCAATCTTGTAGCTTCTCAGGAAACTCAAACCAAAATATTTTGTATTGGTAACAATTAGGTTCAACATAAAAACATCTATTTTAACCCAGTCCAGGTTCTTTATCCTTAGCTGAGCTTGTTGCAAAATAAAATGATCATGCCACTAATTTTGAATACCTTTGCAAAAAATTCTAGATACCATGGTCGATATCCCTATTAAGATTAGGGTCCTGGAAACGTAACCATTTGTTTGTGAAAAAAATTTAAGTGATAGTGACCCATGTTTGGCCCAAGTTTCCAACAAAAGAGGCCATTGTAGTCTATCTTTTTGTCGATATTTTCAGTCCCTATTGACAAAGGAGCATCTCATGCGAGGCGAGCGAGAACAATTAAATTGATTGAGGGATCTAGAGTAATATCAAAACATTATTTGTGTCATTAACCTTTTATTATACACACAAATATACTATTAATAAGATATGCATTCATCACATACTAACCATATACATCATTCATATAAAAGAAATGAGAAATTTTAAAAGGGGCCTACGCATTCATTAAATCAATGACATAGAAATTCCCAAAACTATTTTTGTATTGGGATTTCCAACCATTGCATCATAGATGAAATGGATTTGTGAGACTCTCTCAAATAAAATATTACATCGGACTTTACAACACCTAGATTAGAAATTCTACACATATACATATTTCCGTGGAAACCACTAACAAGAAACACATAAAACATAATCTCAGTATATGTAAAACGCTGCTTGATTTGTCCCTCTATATATTCTCATATAGAATCACTCACTTGATCTAGTCCTCATAGAGGTTGATTTATCCCACCTTTGATTTGGTATATTTTTCTAAAATTCTTGAACCATTTCCCTTTTTCTTGTTCATCCTTTCAAAATTGATTCCACTTTCCTATTTTTGTGAGCACGCTTCCTTGTTTTATGGCTACGTAGGTCCAAATGTTTTAATTCTCTACCATGTTTAAACTTTTGGTTACCTTATTTTGATACCTTTATCCATTTATATTTTGCAACTTTTGTTTTTCATATTTTTCAAAAAATGAAGGACCCAACACATCTCCCACAATGCTACGGTTATTTCTCTCAGCCTCGTTATTATTTTGTGTGTTGTTGGGTGTTTTAAGTTCTATTTGAATAGCTTGTTTTGCATATAAATTATTAAATTCATTTAAAATATGCTCACCTCCATTATCACTCCTAATAGCCTTCACCTTCTTGTTGATTCTTTCTCAATCAGTGCCTTGAATTTTACGAACTTGGGGAATGTCTCATCCAACTTCCGCATGAAGAAGATACAACACTTGCTTGAGAAGTCATAAAAAAAAATGACAAAATGTTTGTGTCAGGTAGTGCAGGTTGTCCAGAAAGGTCCACAGAAATTAAAGTGGATCCTTTCCAAGACTGCATGTGCTTTTTTGTCTCGGTCATGGAATGTGGATTTTGCATACTTCCCTAGGGCACATACTTTCGAGACATCCTGAGGCTAAAGTTCTCCTTCAAGGAGGCCATTGGTTATTTTTTTCATGATATTCAAGGCACCATGATGAAAATGACCAAGTATTTTGTGCCAATGTTCACCGACATCACAATTATGCAATTTCTTTGCCCTAGTGCTTAATGTAGCACAATATTCCACATCTATCTTATACAAGTTCTTCACCTGAACCCCTGATCTACTTAACATTTCTCGTGGCTATGTGTCTCTTAGGAATTATTTTCCTTTGTTGAATATCACATCATAATCATAGTCTACCAAAACTGCCACATAGATTGGATTTTTCTTTAGGCTTGGAACAAACATGACATCCTTGAGCTTAAGAGGGGATCTCGACTCCCTCTGGAAGGTGATTGTACTAATAGTGGTCGCATTTTACCTTCCTTCATTGCCAAACTCAATGTGCATATGGAGATATTTCTCCTTTAGGTCACTGAAAAACTCTCTACACCTTGTCATGTGGAATGATGCACGTAAATCCAAGTACCACACACTCCCCATTATTGTGTTGGCCATGCATGTGATAAGGGTGAATGCAATCTCAAACTATGAAGCCAAGGCTTCACCTACTGCTCCTCCTAAGGTATTCTTTCTCAACTTTTTGTTTGGACACTTTGTGGCATAGTGCGTGAATTCATGACAATTGAGGCATTTAATTCTGGACAAATCTTTATTCTTTCCCCCTTTGCTTGATTCTAGTTTGGTTTGAGTTTTCTTCCCTTTTACCCTTATTTCCATTTCCATCCAATTCAAAATTTTCTTCATCCTCACCCTTGGATAAAGTTCTATCTTTGGTGTTCTATGTTATCTCCTATTGTACCAAATCAAACCATAAGTGTTCCTAATTTGGTAATTTCTATCTCCCATTCACTGAATCTTGATAGTTGTGCCAACCTTTGGGAAGGCCTAGGAGTGTTAGGATTACCAAGTCATCTTCTACAAAATTTACACTGACCCTGCCAAGTTCATCGTGAACTTGTGTAAACCTGCTTATATGCTGCAAAATAGTGTCATTCTTATGCATCTTGATATTTGGAAGTTTATCCTTAAGCGCTATTTTTGGTCACGGCTATTCGCCAACAATTTTGTCAGTGATTTACACATTTTTATAGGAGTTTCTCTCCCATGTATATTTGAGACAATGTGATCTCGTGCTCCCTTCAATATTATTATCCTCACCTTGGTTAAATATTCCTTCCACTAATCAACGTTCTTGGCATTTTCTGATCATGTTTTTGGAATGTATGTCTTGATATATTCCAAAAATCTATTGTCATCCAACACCGCCTCCATGTGACCCTTCCATGCAATGAAAATTAGAGCTGCCTTCCAAGGAATAATCTAGTCTTAGCCCATTTAAGACCATCTTCGCAACTTTGTAGATATCCTGCTATACTGAACTGCAAATTTGATCCTCCTAAGAAAAAAATTCAAAATTTCTATTCTAATGTGAATTCAATTATAATACCATGTAGAAATTATGGTATATAATTGAAACTACTCATGAAATTTTGATATAAATCGCAAGACACAATCCTACTCTACTTCTTCGCAGAATTAAATTCACAATTTAGAACATCAATAACAAACATGCAATGAGAAATAAAACACATGCACATAGTATTTTTTCAGGGGAAATAAATTTTCTAAAAACCCCTTTGCATGCTTGCACTAATTTTATGAATAAAGATGTATTACAATTGATATCTCATTTTGAGCTCAACTTGCAAGTGAATAACCTATCTCTCTTCTCACTCAGAAGCTTTGACTCAGACTTAGTCAATTTCTGCCTCTTCTTGAGCCCTTATTTCCTTGCACAAATCCTAAGAAACTAGTCCCTTATTATTTAGGAAATTCCTCCAAAATTATTGTGCTATTCCGAAGGTTGATCATCTGCATGAAACTACTATACACTAAATGCTATTTTACAACTGATTCTACACTACCTTGGTGTTTAAACGACACCCAAAGGGGGCTTCTAGTTTAATTTTCCCTTAATTAAATTGGAAGAGAAATTGTAATTTCATCTCATGACAACTTGTTTTAGTCAAATAAGTCATAATCATTGAGTTAGATTAGAAAATTTGATTTGAGGGTCAAATAGGGGTCATGTAGAGTTATATCATGACATAAGGGGGTCCAGTTACAATTATTTGTGAATTGTAATTAGTTAACTCAGTTAATTGATTTAAAATCAGTTTAACTAGTTCTAACTAAGAGATGAGCTAGTGAGAGGTCCAATAAATTAAATCTGATTTAAATCACTAGTGATTAATGAGTTAACTGATAATTCAATATAAACAATTGTTTCATGTCAATTCTAAGGAAGGCCCAGTTTATACTGAGGTTAAAGGGATGATAACTATTAGTTGTACTATTAGAAAATTGTACAAGTCAATTATAGAGTCATGTGGAGGCCAAGGATGCATTGCAAAATCAATTCAAAAAAAATTCCTATTTAATATGGTGATAATTCATCCAAGAATGCATGAGCAAGGTACAATGAGCAGAGGATGAGAATTGGTTAAGTATTTGACAAATTTTTCCTAGATCAGAGTGAGATAGTTGGCAGAGTGCATGAGTTTCTCTCAAAGAGAAAAGTGTTGTATTGTTTCATGGTCTTGACTTTATAAAATATACATATAGTGAGGCTTTAGGAAGTTTTCTGTCCTCAAATACATCTTGTGTTTTGCGATTGATTGTCTCTTTCTCTTAATTGTTATGTGATTGTGTGATCATGTTTTGTTTCCGCAATTTGTAGAAGGATTTATTATCACAAAAAAAATAATTCATTTTTTGATTAGGAAGGTCATTAATCATAGGTTTTATTGTTTGGGTAAATTAATTCATGAAATTGATAAAATTTTGTGAATTGGTAATGATATTAAGTTTGAAGAGTCCCACATGTCATGTCATCATGGTCAAATCCATAAAAATCTATCAAAAATCTCCATGGATTGGTTCAAAATTTGGTTTTAGCCACCTGCCTGGTTTTTCTTGAGTCTGTAGCAAAATCAATTGAAAACAAGTTGTTTTTGCTATGGACTCACTTGACTAGTCCATAGCGAATCTATCAAACTTATAACGGAAAGTGCTACGAACTCATGTTTTTTTGTACCGGTAAGGGAAAGGGTGAGGTGTCGAGTTTTTATAGGTTAGAGGTCAGTCTGAGGTCACGTGATCAATTATTTGGAGTCATGTAACATGAGTAATCATCATTGGTCATTCATCATTTCACTTAACCTCTCTTATTTTTCTTCATCCCTCTCATATTTGAAACTTACCTTTTAAATTCATCCTCGAGAGCTTTTGTCTGTCATCTTTCCCTCTCACCTTTGAGTACTGTTGCTGTTATCATATTTTGAAAGGTCCATATTTTTTTTGTAAGCGCCTTGTTGTTCTAATTTCTTCTTTGCAGGTGTCATACAATCAAGGATGCTAGTGCTATGTTAAGAGAGATGGTCATTCATAAAAAGACTAATAAAGGGGGCTCAGTTGTCAGGTATGAGCCCATGGATTTAAAATTTTTCAATGAGGATCATAGCTTTGAAACAGCCTTCACTAGTGCTGGTTGCATGAGGTTCTTCCAGAAATTACAAGGTTTTCATGTCCAAGTTCCAAACGACTTTGTAGTGAATTTTGTGGGCACTGCATCAAAGGTGGGAGTGCTGAGTTTCATGGTGTCTCCTAGAACAATTTCCCAAGCTACAGAGATTCCAAGGATGGGAGAAGAGTGGTTTAAATCCAATAAATTCAAATTATATAACTATGATGAGTTCATGAAACCTGAACACATTGGAATGGATAATACATTAGGGATCCCACGGAGCTGCCTTAAAGAAAATTACTTTAAACTCATGTTGGTAATTCAGCAATACTTCACATGTGAATGGAGGTTCCATATGATTTATCAGTATCACTTCAGACTCTTGCTACATTTCACTGGTAAGCAACCTTTAGACCTCCCCTTCTTCTTATTTAGAAGCCTAGGCAAGATGGCAGATAAATTTCAAGCTAGGCCTAAAGGTAGTGACACTTCATTTTTTCATCATGGATTAATCAAGCTACTGGTTTTGGAGGAATTGAAATAGTTAAATAGAGATTGTGCCACATTCTTGTTTGTTATTGGTTATTAAGTAGATGCATTAACACATAAGAAGAAACCTAAACCAAAATCTAGTCCTTCAAGCAAGAATGATAAACGTATAGCTGAAGAAGAGGGTGTACATGAAGAGGAAATGGAGCCCATTGTAGAGCCCATGGATATTGAAATAGAGTATAAACATGAAACAGAGATGCCTCAGCCCATCCCTACAAGCAAAAAGTGTTATAGGTCAATTTGGGCATCATCCCCCAAGACCTAGTCAAACTGGACATCATCCCCACGACCGATGAATAGGGTCTATCATCCCCTTAATATCAGTTTCTATATGCCCTAAGTGAAGAAAATTTCATTCATGGCTTCTATTGTGATATTTCCGAGGTTTGAATTATATGTTATATGACCCAATGACTCACCAACTCTCCCCTGCAAGGTACTAAATGTGTTGGAGTACCAATTCCTCCATGAAGGGTGCACTGTAGTGAACTTCCCGACATTCAAGAGTGCGTTGGTCATCTGGGAGTGAACTTCTCATTGTTCTAGGAATATCCACATGGCCGGTGCCTTCTAGAAGAGTCCATAGGTGTCATACTTCAAATCCAAGTGTCCATCTAACACCTATGAACTTGGAAACATGTCTTGCCTATTATTAGAAAGTCATTCATTAAGAAACTACCATTAGTTTCCCTATAAATTGAGCACTCGTCCTAGTGCTAGGGAGGAATAATTTTGTGCAAAGTTATGCTGTTGGATTCTAATTTGATAAGAGAGTGAAATTACTGATATGCTACTGAGATGATGCTAAATGTGATGAGGCTGGAATGAAGTTGGAGAAGGTTGACAAAAAATAAATCCATTAGTTGTAATATTCTCCTCCTACTCTCTAATAAAGTTAGCTGTTCATTTTCCCATAAATGTATCTATATTTATTGTGCAATGTATTCTTGAATGATGTATGCATTTCAAATCTAATCGATTTGATTTGAGTAAGATAAGTAGATATTTGTATATTGTATGTTGTTGTTGTTCTCTGTTTGTGTTTGCAGGAATTGATCTAGCTGCTTCAGTTGGATTGAGAGCAACAAAAAAAATCACATAGGGAGAAGGAGAAGCGAAAGAATCACAAGTAGGCTCTTTTCCCAATTTGTATATATGCTTGTTTTAGAGAAAATAATAGTTATTCTTTCCTATGTTTTTCTAAGTGATAAACACCACACTCAGGGAATTTGATTTATCCGTAGATCACAATTCCAGATAAAAAATTGGCGACTCCACTGGGTAGCATCCCGTCATTCTTGGTGTTTTTTCCTATGTTTATATTCACCAGTAGCATCTAATTTCTGTTTTCAGTCATTTTAATGAACAAATTGCATTGGAAATGTGTCTAGCTACTTGATTTTTTAATCTTAGCTGTGCCCAACGCATTGTTGGTCAAGACACAATGCAATGTCTCCCATTCAGGGGTGCTCTGCAATGCACTCTCTCCATTCAGGGGTGCTCTGCAACGCACTCTCTCCCCTTAGAGACTGAATTTCCCCCCCATCCAACCAACTTCCATCAAAATGTGTCATTGCTTTCAGTTTTAGTCATTTTTTGGTTGTATTATTAGATCTCCGATACATCTTAGAGACTAGTAAGATTTCCTGTTCTTCCCCCTTTGAAAAATAATTTGTTCAATGTTTCTGTTAGAAAATTAAATATTACAGAGCAATGCAACACATAAAATATGCGGAAAATAAAAGCACACAAAACACATAAAACTAGAGAGACACAGATATATGTGGTTCACCCAGTTTGGGCTACGTCCACCCCGAACAACCAGTCCTTCCTTTCTATTATCCAGCAAAAATGAAGAGAGAAAATCTACAGCAGATCCGCTGTAATATCCTCTGTTCTCTCTCACAGTCTCCCTCTCTGTTTCTCGCTCCGAGAATACACATACCATGCATAACCGCAATACAATGCCCTCATAAAAGCGAGGGGTTGCCTTCTAGGGCAAAAAAACCTAATCTAAACATAAATTCTACCATCAGATCATTTTCCTAATGAATGGCCCAGATTGACTAGAAATTATTATACTTTTACAAGGAAATTTACATATGTTTTTAGCTTCGGGGGCGCTGCCCCCGAAAACCTTCGCCAGGGGGGGGCTCCGAAAAGTGCTGCCACCCCCCCTGGACCCCCCACGACAGCGATTAATTATGGGCGGCGTTGCCGCCCCTTTTAAGGTACAGGGGTCCAATGTTGTGATACAAAGTAAACAAGATAATTAGGCTCCACACCCAACAATTTCATTATTGTTTTTATTTATCATCGGAAAATAAAATTCAAAGTAGTTAATTTCTACATTAGTTCAATTTTTTTTCGAAAAGGAAATTTTTGTTTCATTCCTCGCTTCCTGAAGGAAAATTTGTAGCTCCATTCTTCATTTTTCCTAAGAGAAATTGTTGTTTCATTCCTCGCTTCCTGAAGGAAAATTTGTAGCTCCATTCTTCATTTTTCCTAAGAGAAATTGTTGTTTCATTCCTTGTTTATCATAAGAAAACATTTGTTTGATTGATTTATGCATCTAGTTTCCTTTCTTTCATTCATATTAAAGGGAGCTGAAAAGAAAAACATGCATGTGCATATAGTGAATTGTGTGTGTTGCATAGGAACAAGTAAGGAAAACTTCATTTAGTTTGTGCTCTTTGTTGTTTGCTCAAAAATTGATTGCTCTTTCCCCTAGTAGCTAGGATTTTCATTGAAAAAGCTAAATTGAAAAGTTTTCTTATCATTTAGTTTTCATTTTTAGGAATTTCCATTACATCATGCGGTGAAAATCAAAGGAAAACTTTTAAACAAGATCAACATAAATTTTACATCAATCAACATAAGAAAATATTTGAACATTAACGATAAAATTTAGAAGGTCTAGGCTAGAGACGTGTTTCGACGTCGTTAAACATAGCAGTTGTTGCTAACTTGTTTGTGATGCATTCTGATTGTGATACCTCACTCCACGTACATAAGTATATCAGAGCTCGTCCACGTACCTTCGAGTATATAGGGCAGTGTTCTAGTACGAAAAATATAAGGGGGTGCTCTCACTGTGCGGTTTCGCATTAGACAACGCTAATATGGACTTGGGCCTCTACGTACCTTCAAGTATATTTGGGAGGAAAAATTTAGGTTTCTATCCATCCATAGGTAACCGATTAAGCCACCTTGTAACTTGTGATGCACCAAACACAACATTCGAGGAAATTGCCTGCCCGTACTTCTTGGTTCACCAGGAGGTATTCTGCAGTTCAAAATTACTTGGCAAACCTTTTTCCTAGAATTACCCTTTTATTTTTTTTTGTCATAAAATGAATCAGTCATTGTAGAATAAGAACATCCATTTCCCCATCATTCGTGTAGAATAACAATTAAACCACCTTTACCACCGGAATCCATTTATGGTCGGCGAAGGCGACATCGTTCCACCGAAACTAGTACTATCAGTACCTCTGGTGCGATATCATCATCACATATACCAAAGTTGTCTCTAATTGTTTCTACAAATCCTGGTTCATCCACTATTGTTGAGACAAAGTCCTCACAAATACCTGTGGTAATGATCCATCCAATCAGTGAGACCATACCTCCCGAACCCGACCCTGTCTAACTAGAAGTTGATCCAGATCCCATCGTTATTTTAACAGAACATCTAGATCCTGAAGTCGAAAAACTAGAAGTTGTTCCTATATCAGTCGCTCCACAGTTGATTGTAGCCATTGAGTCTCTCATATTGTGTAGTCAACCACCTGAAATATATCTCGGGCCTGACGGTGAAATTCTACCACCTAGTTTGATTTCGATTGAAGAAATACCACACGAACAAACACCTTCAACTCCAACTCATTTTGGGGAGGAGCTTTATCTTTACGAGTATTTTCCTCAATCACCTCACATTTCTTTCATTGATCCTATGTCGATTCGAGTTCCAATAGATCCTATAGGGTACGCATTGGGTCGTATGACCATGGCTGAGTCAACATCTCTGGTTGTACCATTTGTTACATTTGCGACAACATCTATTTTTTCTACCTTGTCGATGTTTACCACATCACCAGAGTCACATCTATATGGTGGCCCTTCCGTCCCACCTGGTTACCAATATTTATTTGGAACCTTCTCTGATGCATCCTCAAACCCATGGACTTCAACCATGTCATCGTCTAGTATTCTATGTGGTACATCTCTAATGAGTACTAAACAACTTGATCCTTTATATACATCTTCAATGAAATATCAAGCTGGTCCATATGGGTATATTCCATCTAGTACAATCTCAACTAGACTCCCAACATTTGGAGAAAAATATTTCCATCTTATTATACTCCTCATGCTGGGGGGAAACCTATGTTCACCCATTTTGATAGTACTTAGTCATTATATGGTCATCCTAATGTTGGAATGATTGTTTGTTAGTTGCAACTTATTATTCCCGTTCAACCACAAATGGTTGTGCATTCATATAAACCGGTTCACCCTGTTCCACCCACAACTTCTCCACTTGTTAATACATCATTACCCATGTTACAGGCTTATATTGATGTACCTCAACTGCCTCAGGCAAGTCCTTGAGCCCAATACCCTCAAGTATTGGGCCCTCAGACTCCAACTCCTTCGACTGGTTTAAAACAACCACCTGTATCCGGAATCCTTTATTCACAAGATGGATTACCCTATTATGGGATGTCACAGGCACAAAAGATCTTACCTATTCACAACCAAGTTGATGTTATTCTAGTTTGGGCTATAATATTGGTGGACAAACACCTTGGCAACCAAAACTGCAAATGCCACAACCCTCATTTTAACAACAAGCAGCTTACCCATGTTTTGGTCAACATAATCCTCAAGCGTTTGGTTATCAAAATAACCCCTCTATGAGTTACCAAAAACAATTCCTTATTTTGGTGCTCAAAGGCATGTTGCCTAAGAAATTCCATCATATCTTGGCTATGCTCAACATGAATTAAATCGACAGTTGCCTTTTTTTGCAACTTTAAAATTACCCGATTTAAATCGGCTTACCAACAATCCAATCAACTATGCTCCTTGGTCGCCAGTGATACCACATAAATTACCCTTGGATATTCCTAAGTTAATTGGAGACCCTGGAGAAGACCTGTTGATGCATGTTATGGCTTATCATTTTTGGTGTTCATCCAACTCCTTAAATGATGACTCCGTTCAACTACGTCTTTTCCAGCGTATGCTCACTAGTCCGACGCGAATTGGTACATTGAGTTACCACGAGCTTCATTTGATAATTTCACTACCTTAGCTACTACCTTTATAACCCACTTCCAGCTACCCATACGATATTAAATTGGAATGAAACTCTTGACCAATTTCAAACAGACTAATGCTACTCACATTTTTGATCATATTCACGAGTGGCGTCGTCATCATAGGATGGTCAAAACATTTTTTCCTGATCAACTCCTTGCTGAGTGGTTCATTAGTCCTTGCTACCCTATATCATTGAGGATGTGGATAAGGGTGGCATTGTCATTGAAGAGCAGGTCATTTCTCTTTCCAATACTTAGATTTTATTTATACTCAGTCTGGCACGCTCTATGAGAAAATTCCCAACGCACCGCGCTCTAATTTTACTGTTCCTCCTCCATCTAAGGACTCTCATGCCGACCACATTATGATCGGTACTGTAAGCACACATGACTCTACTACATATGATCCTGCACCTTCTTCTGAAATTCATGTCATGTCATTTGACAAAGGCAAAAGTGACAAGCAACCTGGAAGTAAGAAAAAGGGGCAAGCGAAGAAAAATAAAAATTCAACCCCACAAGAACGATCATCTGATCAAGAAACTGGAAACAATCAGAAACCTCGTTACCCTTGCATAATATGTAATGAGGAGCACTTTTTTGGATACTGTCCTCACTGCGTCGAAGTCTCAAAATTTCTTAAGACTTCGAATGCATCTGGTGTGTTGACATATCCATTTTCGAATCCAGACACAAATGTGGTTGCTATGGATCCAGCTTCTAGTTCCCAAGTGCTTATGTTATCCATCACAAAGACAAAAACTAATGTTTTGGTGTCAATGCATAAAAAATATTATGGTAGTCAGGCTACTAATCAAATTACTACCTCGAAAACGAATCCGTCCATGGAATCTATTCCGCCAACTCCTATTCCTGAGTTAACGATAAAGCCACCGAAGGGAGTCATCCATAAATCAAAATTCAATCCTCGAGCTGGAGCTGCTCAAAATTATAATATAGTTGAAGATTTGGCTTAATCCCATTCATCTATGTCGATGCTTGAGGTACTTCAAAATTGTCCCTCCCAGAAACAGGCTTTGTTGTCAACAATTGGTGGAATCGATCCAACAGATTCCAATCTTGTAGTCTTTAATCATACGGGCTATGTGCCGCAATTACCAACACAATTAGCATTCTCCATAAAACTAAATCTTCTCAATCACCTCGTTCATCGTACTATTATTAATGAGGGAGAATCTACCTGCATTATGTCTCTAGACTATTGGAAGTCACTTGGTTCACCACACCTATGTTAATCAACTATGACGTTGGAAGCTTTTGACAATCGTACATATAAGCCTTGCAGTATCATAAATAACTTGCATGTTGAACTAGGGGAAAAACAATAAATTTTGAAGTTGAGGTTGTTGACAGACCCCTTGACTACAACATTTTACTCTTAAGGCCATGGGTTTACGCTATGAATGCAATCATCTCTACATATTTTAAAATGATCGCCTTTCCACATCAAGGTGTTATCACAATCATCAATCAACTCCCCTTATTTGCCTCCAGTTCGCAGGTAACTGTAATCATTCTGTTAGTTCACGCACCCAAGCTAACACTTCAAAACATAGGTGTAGGACTCATAAAGGATTCTTCCCTAATGTGCACCTTTGCATTACCGCCGCCTGCAACATCATCAAAAATTTCAAGAATAGAGGCCTTTTACATGATATCTTCCACTCCATATGGCTTAGGGAATATTATGAATGATTCTGAAGTTGTTAAATTGGATTAATTTTTTCCGCCCAACCCAATTGAGTTAGCACAGAAATCAATCTACATGGCTTGGGCGGCAAATCTGAAATCATCATCACCGATCATTTGGGTAGATCGTTCATTATATTCTAGTACTCCATCTAATCATTTTTCATCCACTTTCTTGACTGATGAGAGCATTTTGGAATCCATGATGTTAGAAGGAGAACCATGGAAAGATCATCATCATCATTCCCATCTTCAGGATTACGAAGAAGATAATCTTATTGAATTATATTACCCATCGATCTAAACTTTCTTTTCAAATTATTTTCCCATTAATGCAATTGAATCTGAGCAAAATTTATCAAATATTGAAGAAACCATTTCTATCGATATTTCGACCAAAGCCGACATTGTAGAAAACATTCATGTCGGCGTGTCTTGTTCTCCATCAGAATTGAAAACTTATTGCTCTCTCTTTCATGAATTTCGTGATATATTTGATTGGTCTTACAAGGAAATGCTAGGCATAGATACTAGTATTGTTGAATGCACCATTAAAATTTACCCTGATGTCAGGCTGGTACATCAAGGCTTTTGTCTTGTTCATCCGAAGAAGGCTGCTACCATTAAAGAAGAAGTTGAAAAACTTTTGCGTGTTGGTTTAATTTACCTTGTTCCACTTACTAATTAGGTTTCCAACATTGTTCCTGTCATGAAGAAACAAGGGAAAATCTAAGTGTGCGTCGATTATTGAGATGTCAATCTTTCTTGTCCAAAAGAAAACTATCCTACTCCCTTTATCTACTAGATTATTTATGATTGTGTCGAATTTAAAATTTTTTCGTTCATGGATGGATTCTCCGGATACAATCAAATTAATATCCACCCAGAAGACTAATATAAGACAAAATTCATTTGTCCCTATGGAACATTCACTTATGGTAAACTCCCATTTGGTTTAAAGAATTCTAGGGAAACATTTCAGAGAGAAATGGATTATTCTTTCAATGACATCAAACACATTTTTCAACCTTATCTAGACGATTTACACACGCATTCATGAAACCGGACTAATCACCTGATGCATTTGAGAGATATCTTTCTATGTTGCCAACACTACAAAATATACCTCAATCCACACAAATGTGTGTTTTATTTTGGTTCTGGTCGTTTTCTTGGATTCTTCGTCTCAAAATAAGGAATTCGAATCGACCCATTGAAGGTCCAGGCCATTCTTGATTTTCCCGCGCCATCAAATTTACTTCAGCTACAAAAAATTCAAGGAAAGGCTAACTTCCTGTTGTGGCCAGCAACAACCCCCCCTTTTTATTTTGTATTATCATTTAATGCTAAATAAATGGGGACCCTTATTCAAAAAATTTAAAAAATATACATTTTCTTTTTAGAACTTGTTTTTCCTTTATTCAAATAAAACTTACTATCATAAACTTAGGAAGATATTCTTTGAAAAAATCTAAAAGAACTTAAGTTTTATGATAAGTATAGAATAAAATCACTCTTTAAGGAATATCACATCGCAAAATGGTAATAAACATCTCTTTATGAGCGGAACATTTAAAATTGTGAGATTGCGATGCAAAACTATGCATTATGAGGACATTCATCGCATCGCATGCTTAGAAGATCATATCTTATGCTGAAAAACCTTAAACCGCCGATGCGCGATAACATATATCGCAAATCGCATTTCGCATAAAATACATTAACTAATGTTTATCATATGTCATGTCTTGCGATTATGCGATATTGCGCTACAACGATTTCGCGATGTTACAATATTGCGCTATTACGATTTCACAAGGTTGCGATCTGGGATATTGCGATATTGCGATATTGCGAAGCAAATCGCAGATCGCATTATCGCAGATCCTTAGGGCTCATTATACGAAGAAATATTTTCATAAACCGAGACCCATTATGCACTTTAAAGTTTAATCAATAAATTGATTGTCACTCATTAATGAAAAATGGTTTCGTTCTGATTAAAGAAGTGATTTCACGTAATGTGATATATTTCATAGCTCTTCAGCATTTAAAACTTTCCGTCACCTTTTTCATATCATTACTCACTTAATTCGTAAAATACAGGAGCGAAGAACTGAGAACTATACAAAGCAATATTCGGGTATTATGGGAAAGAAGGACAAAGCTCTGAGTTCTGAAAGTAAAGAGATGGCGTCCTTGTACACAGACACTGCCTGCAACAAAGACACTGGTATCACTACTTGGGATGGTATGCATAATATGCTTGAGGAAGAAAACCCTAGAGTAATGGATGTTGCGGCTACTGCAGGATCACTTGGATCTTCCGAAGCATCTCTTACAGAGCTGGCTTGTTCATTTTTACACCGGATAGCTGCAAGACCTAAAATTATTCCATATACAGACATGATTAAATGGGTGCTGGATAGCACTGATATTATAGACAGACAGTTCAAGACTCAGGGGCAAGAACTCATCGGTTCATTTACTCCAGAAGATTTGAGGCTTATGTATCATTTATCGGAGCCACAGGCAACCTACAACAAACAGTTCATGAAGAGCTTTGCCAAAGAAAATCAGAACCTAGCAGAATGCACCAAAGATTGGTCCAGGAGAGATGAACCACTGAAGAAAAATAAAAACGGTATGTAAAATACTGGTTCTCTCACTTCTCCGTATTGTTTTGCTGCTGCGATGCTTTGTTGGCTTTTTGGAAAGCCTGACATTAATAAGTTTTCGCCTGAATGGCTACCGTTGTTGAATGCTGCTGTTAATGCTACTATTATGGATTGGGCTAAGATATTGTCTGATAAATTGGCCATGGCTATTTTGAATTATCGATCTAAGAGGACTGTCTCTCAGAGGATTTATCCTCCTTTTTACTTATCTGCCTATGTGATGGATTCAATCTGCTATGTTTCTAAATTTCCCTTAATGGGTTGGCAATGGACAATTCAAGATCTCCTACCCATTCATGTTTATCATAAAGAATTGTGGGATTCAAAGTTCATTCCTCATTTTTACAAGATTTTCCATGGCATCATGTTGCCCCTGTACAGAACATTGTATAATAAGGATGCTCCAAGGTTTTCCCCTGAAGCAGAAGTAGACATTCTTCTTGTCGCAAGATGGTTTGGTGAAGAATTGTTTACTTATGTTAGGGTTTTTGGAATTTTTGCTTCTCCTCACGTTTTACCTTTATATGTTCCGGATAAACTTATGGCTCAGAAAATTGCGTATCAAACCTGCGGAGAGGGAGGTTTGAAAAAAAAATTAAAGGATAAAAAGAAGGCCATCTGACCACAATTTCCTGTGGCCTGCGGAGCATTTTCATTATTTGATGTTGGTCATGCATTTGAAGAAGTAAACAATATTACATGTTTACAATTGTTCAAGTTTTCGAGAAGGATATTCGAACCGTATGATGTTGTTAAGAATTTCACCACTGCAGTCAAGGTGAGAGTATTTTCCAGAGAAGAGGATATTTTTGATGATATGTTCCAAGAAAAATGCACATTTAAAGATATTCTATATTCAGATCAAACACGTTTTTCTTCAGAAGAGTTCCAAGAATTTAAGATGTACAGAGAAAGGAGGTTGACCACTATTCCTTTGGATAATTTTCTCTTGGAACCCTTAAGGGAACCAACTCCTAGTGTCAGTCTCAGTGGCAGTTCAAGTACAAAAAGGTCTAAGTCAAAGTTCGGAAAAGAAATTTCTGAACGTTCTAAAAAGTCTGATAATGACCAGGATAAAAGTGAAGGGTCAGTAAAGGATACTGCCCAATCAAAAGAACTCTCACAGCAACAGATTTAAACCACTCCGCAGTTAAATCTTCCCCCTCTCATTGTATAGCAACCATCCGTCAGAACTGAATTAGATAAGGAATGGGAAACATTTAATGATTTGATTAATGTTGAAGGACAGAACACACAGACTCTTGTAAGTAATGTACATGCAACAAAAGGTTTAGTTACAGGAATAAGTGGCAATGTCACAGAAACATAACATATACCCATTACCCCCTCTTTTGAGCTTGTACTTAAAATAGAGGAAATTCCTCCTCTGGATATATTCTATAGTCCACAACATAAAGTAGTAGTAAGAAAACAAAGAAGAAAAGGAAATTAGAAATTGTAATCTCTCGTGATGCAGAACAATTGGATGTTTTATGGCAAGATCCTACTACTAATCCAACTGAAAATCTTGCTAAATTATCTCAGATTACAGGAGCATATGCCTCTACAGCCATCGATAAAGCATCTAAAGTATGGCAATTACTGAATGAAAAAGAAGATCAAATACAGGTTCTGAAACAACAACTGCAACAAGCCAATGCTAACAGTGAAGCACAAAAACAACTTGAAAAATTACAACAGGAGTTTCAACAAATGCAAGTTGGATATCAGAAAAGTTTAGCTGAAAAAGAGAAACAACTACAGGTTATGCAAGAGATACACAAAGATGATCCCAAGCTCACATAATTTATTACAGAGTCTATTTCCTTAAATAATCAACTACTGCAGCAACAGGATATATTATGCCAAAAAATTTCACAGCGGAACTTTTTTTGTCAAGAAAGTGATAAAATCACTAATCATGTCGTAGAATTACGACATGATTATGATTTAACTAATGAAAGAGTTAATGACTATTTTACTTGGCAAAAGACAAAGGAGGGAAAAAAGGCAGGAGCACCAATCATCAATGACAGTCATAAAGAAATGCTCTTCAATAATTGGGATGCACAGATCAAAATTGCAGAACAAGCAGCGGAAGAAGCAGCTACAACAACAAGCAATATTACTGATTGTGTAAATGAAAGTTTTCACAAGGCTAATTTGATTTCAGAAACTATTCCAGGATACCTACCACAAGCACAGCAACTGCAGACAGAATGGAAGCAGAAAGCTGAAGAAAAAGCAGAATCAATTAAAGGATTGACAAAGTTAAATTGGGATTCTTACTGGGAATTTCTGGTAAAACCACACAGTCAATGCAGCGCTCTCAATTAAATCATCAATTCTGCCGAGAAGATGGCACCAGCACTCGCCGATTCCGTTTTCTCAGGACAGTTAAAATTTGAAGTCAGCCAGCCTCCTCTTCTCAAATCAATGCTGAATGCTTGCAAATTCAAAGATCAAATTCATAAGTAGTTAGTTGATAGTTTTTAAATTTTAGATTTAGTATTAGTTTTACTTTATTTTTTCCTAGAAAAAGGACGGTCATTTAAACCGTATCCTACATTTTTGTAATAAGTTATTTTTAGATTTAGTTAGTAGTATTTAAACCCTTCTCATGCATTTAGAGAAGGGTCCTGAAATTTGTCAAAAAATTGTCCTCAGAACATGCACTTTTGCACCCTCAGAGGAGGTTTTGATAAATGAATGGAACAAGATTTATTGATATCTGCGTTTAATATCTGCTACTGATGTTGCACTTCTATACTCTTAGTGGATGTTGGATTAAGAAGAGATAAGTCATTATTGCTTCTAGCTCATGAGTAGAACTAGTTATAAATGGTACTTTTATCTCTTAACTATTTCTGCCTCCGTGTTAAAGTGATATTCATGTTCAGTTATTTATATATTGATGTTTGAATGCTTGAGTTATCATTTGGCATTTTTGTACGGTGATAGCTATTTATTTATGCTTAATGTATGAATAAATTATTATGCGATATGTTTTTCACAACTGTTTCATCTAACTTTTTATATGAAGTGGTTTATCTTTATTGAATTCTTTTCTTATAACAGTTGAATGATATTTATTATCAATTGTTATTTGAAATCATTTTAGATCGCATAAATAGAAATATTACATCCCGGGCTAGTTTAGAATTAGATATTTTTGTTTAAATTAGAATACAATTTGCATGTTATTAGATTAGAAATAGAATAAAAGCATTTCAATTAGGAACTTTTAGAAAAGAAATATCAATTCTCAACACACACACACATATTGGGAAACTGGTCCCATTATCCCCAGTCGGACCCACTACACCAAACGGAAAAGGAGCTGCTAACCAAGGTCCGAACCGGGTGGGTATCCCCCTTTTTGTAGACCCAATTTTCGGGGCTTCAACACTTCCTAAGGAGGTTCATACCCAACTATGCCGAAATGGCTAAAGGATTTACTCATATCTTGAAAAAGGGGATTCCCTTCCATTGGGATAAGGTTGTACAATTTTTTTTTGATGTTTTCAAGGATACACTCATCTGGGCATATTTAATGTATCCTCCCAATTATCAGAGTGATTATTTCTTATATATCGTTGTAGAAGATACAACCATTGCTATGGTATTGGTCCAAGAAGAGTATAATTAATTGCTATGAGTTCTACTCCTTATTATCCACAATCCAATGGAAAAGTTGAAGATATTAACAATATTATTAAGAAAATGCTTCAACGAATGATAGGAGTTCATAAATGAAATTGGAATTTAATCCTCTACTCGACTTTGTGGGCATACCTAATGTCTGTGAGAAATGAAACTGGATTTACCCCCTTTTAATTGGTGTATGGTATAGAAGCTATCTTGCCTATCCAATGTAAAATATCGTCATTAAAACTCGTTGTTGACTTGTTACCTGACACCTCTAATGAAGAAGTGAGTCTTTTTAACCTCGTCCATCTTGATGAAATGCGTCGTGAAGCCGCATTGGCCAACGAAGCGCATAGGAGACGAATCAAGGTGCAATACGACAAACATGTCCAGCCTCGCATCTTCTCATAGGGTGATCTGGTCTTACTTTATGATCGGAAAGATGATGTAATAGGTACATGAAAATTTGAGCCATTATGGCATGACCCCTATCTTTTCAAAATATTTCTTGCTAAGGGCACCTACGAGTTAGTAGATTATGATGGAATTCCATTGGCGCAGCCCCGAAATGGGTTGTACCTGAAACATTACTATGTTTAAACATGAGTGTAGTAAAATTTTGTATTATATTGTATATATGATTTTGATTTGTATTTATTGTCTTAGTTTGTTTTTTTAGAGTTTTCTTGAAGTTAGTAATCCACTTTACATTTCATTGCAAAGGTCTTAATATTTGGAACCATTTGTTGGATATGTTGATGGTGCTAGTCGTAGTACGCAAAATCTTCCTCTGCAGCATGGGCCATTTTCATTCCGAGCGACGAGTTAGTGAGTTTTCAAGGGATTTGTATCGATCGATCTACAAAAAATATTGCTGATTATAGTGCATTTATTGAACTTCTATTTGATGCCATTTCATTTGGTATTAACCGCATCATCATTAGGTTAGACTCACAACTTGTTGTACTACAACTTACTAGAATTTATACTGTTTGAAATCCAACACTGTATCATATGTTCCTAAGGTTTATACTTTTGGAAAGACATTTTGATTTCATTCAATATAAACACATTTCTAGAAATTTGAACACATTAACTAATTCCTTAGTGAATTGTGTTTTAAACAGACATTTGCAACACATGTCAAGACATATTTTCAATTCACATCACATAATTTAATAGGATTGCACAAAAAACATAGGAAAACATTGAAAACAAATAGATAGATATTTATATGTTTTTACAAAATTTGTGCCCAATACACATCAGTCATCTGACCTTAAAATGTATGCAAAATTTCAAAGTAAAATAGTGATGCTCGTGATAACAAACTACTGATCTAGCTATCCTACGCAATAATTGCATTCAACGGTTAGGAATGCCAATAGTGTGGCCCTGCAGTCTCATAGGTAAATCTTCGATCCGAAAATCCAGAATCCCAAGAGTAAATCCATCCACGTGCTAATGTAGCTTAGAAAGAGTCTCAGTCATATCTAAATCCCGAAGGAATTCTCTCCCGGCAGCCCTCTTTGCTGGCTCATCTTCCTCCTGCTCTGGCTGACCCACTGGTCGAACTCGACCCACATCTGCATACATAAAAAACTTTAGTTTAGTCTTGGGAAACATCAAAATAAAAAAACATGTATAAAACTTAGAAAAAATAAAAAAACATGGTAAAAAAATTCTTACCAATTGCACCCCATTGAGCGTCATTTGGTAGAATCAAGTATGGATCTCCTCGGAAATTTACGCCTTTGTATGCATAATCATCAATGGTGATCATCTGTCATCTGAAACAGGCAAAGAATGCAGTAGAGAATACGATGGTTGATTGACCAACATGTCTAGACATCAATTCAACCCATCTCTACATCCGTGGATCTCTAGGGCCAGATATACCCAGTGTAACATGTAGGGGTTGCATCAATGGAATCCTCTCTCAGGCGAAGGAAATCCGGATCAAGCCATAGTTGAAATTATTCTTCCTTCCTCCATTTTCTTTGGTCAGTCGTTCTTTCATATGAAAGAGGACAACTTCATCACAGTTAAATAACGTTGGTTCTAAACAATCCAGTGCATACTACATATATGATCTATTTGACACATGTAGTGTAGCGGAACCAGCAAGCTTTGCGATAGTAAACATAATGGTCCTTAAAGGAAAATCACGTGCATCATGGATGTTTATTTTCCCATCCTTACTTGGTTCAATCTCTGGATGGCAGTGTTGCATTATGTAATCTCTCACTGTCTCTCCTCCAAGAGCAGATCCTGAAAGAGAAATGGGAGAAACTCGTCTCGATAATCCTGTGAGAAAAAAAATATCCTCCACTAATATTGGGATCACTTTCTCCCTGTTGGCGAGAGAACAGGTCTCGCAGAGAAGGCCCGGGTTTAGGTTAAGGGCCAACAAGGTTTTCCGCCGTAGTCTAGTTTCATGCCGGCATTTTCACCTAGCTCTGAAGAGCCGAGAGTCTCACTCGAGGCATGCTGCGACCTTACTATGGTAAGGAGTCGATCGGTCTCACAAAAACAACAACATTGATAGGGTTGAATCAAAGTTATGTTGAAAGTCTAAAACAACCGTAATACAATGTTCCATAACATATATCTCTCAGAAATGCATTCAGACTTGCAACAAATAAAATTTTAAAAGTGTTTGCAAAACCATTCATTAAAAACCATAATAGATACTTGAAACAACACTTCTGATTGTATTAAGCATCGACTATCAATGACAAACTATTACAAGGCTCAACTATGTGAGCATGAACATAGCAGAATACAAGAAGTCCTATTGGACAGAGAGAAATACAGAAACACAAAGGAATTAAGAACAATACAACACAGACAGAGCCCTCTTGCGGCCCCTGTTGCCCATTCCCATCTGAACCAACCCCCTATCTACTGGCTGCCTGCCTATTTGTTCTGCTGCCAGCGCAACTGACAGTTCCTCCTTTCTTCTCGCTCAACTGTCTTCTGTTTCTTTCTGTTCATCGGGAGTTCCACTGCTCGTTTCCTTCTGTGCTCTTCCGCCATGTGTGCTTGCTCCCTCAATAGTCGTGACACCTGTCCTTTTCTCCTTCACAACCTTGACATATTTCTGCCTACCGAGGTTGCGTTCTGCCATGTACTCGCCGCAACTCAAAATCTGTTGAATTTCAAAACAAGGGCCCCAACACTCCCCAATGTGAAACGCTCGTAGAACCAAATCCCATGAACAAACAAGGAAATATATTAGTTAAATTTTCTGCCTCATACCCAATAGTCTGAAGTACTTTAGCATCCTGCAATATCTGAGGGCTCTTACTGTACCTGAATCATTTAGGGAAACCATGTTATGTTCTTAATGTTCTCTTTCCCTCCATGTAATTGTCATTTTGATCTGATGAATACCTGAAACACAATCATAAGCTTCATTAGGATCCATTTCATGTAAAAAATTTTGGGCACACAACGAAAAACAAGATTTAGAATTGCCCCCAATGCACCCCAGGTCAAGGGACAGAGCGTTGTAGTGCATCTCGCCTTCAATTTCAGTGCATTGCAACGCACCGTTCGAAATTCAAGGGTGTGTTGCCCTTTGATCGTAGTAGATTTACCCTAAGGGGCTCAAAACCATAAAAAATTACCACAAAATGCACAATAAATGATACGAAAAGAAAGAGAAGGTTCATAGATCCAACCTAGATCGAACGACGAGAGAAATTTTCCACAAAATCTATCGCAATCAACCGCTGAAGTTTGGGAGAAAAAACTGGTTCAAAGCTCCTAATTTTCATATGGTAACTTTGGAATGATAAAAATGAATGGTAAAAACTCTTTTGATTAGTCAATTTGATTATTTCAAATCATATTTAATGCTGTGACTATGGTTTTTATTCATTTTTTCTATGAAACATGTATTTTAATTCGTTTGATGGTTTTCTAAACAGGATTTACAATTGATACAACATATTAGTTGTGCACACATATTCAATAACGATTTGACCACAAAGCATACTTTTTTCTTTATTTTGCGATCTTTGAAAAAAATTAAAAAGGAATTGAAGCGTGCTTTTATCTCTTTTTCGAGTTTCAATAACTGCGAAAAAGGAACCCCCTGGAGTCTTATTTTATCTCTTTTCAGACTCTGATAATGTGAAAATATTGTCGCACACTTGTCTTTTCAAGCTTGTAAAAGTAAATGAAATGACATCTATTCAGTATAAGTTTAACCCTTACCCGGACTGAGATAGATTATTTACGAAAAAGGAAAACATTAGTCGAACATGGCTAAGAGGTTTGCTAAGAGGTTTTCTCAGGTATCATTTTACACTTTTTCAGACCTGAGAAACAAAGTTACGAAAAAGGACTCATGGAGGATTTTTTTTTCCTATTTTTCATACTCTCTAAATATGAAAAAGGACCGGGCTGTCACTGTCGTTAGGCTCGTTAAAACATAAAATAGCGACAGACTTGTCGATCATGGAAAGATTCGAGTTTTATTAATCTCTAGACTTTTAAATTATTAAATAGCGATGGATTCACTTTAAGGATCAAATTATAGATCAAGCATATGTTACCCTCCTCAAGCTTGTTAAAAAATAAAGAGGTACTGGTCGACAAATGACCGGGGAAAATTTGGGAAAAAGAACATAACACTTTATGGTAGCAGGTCACTCTTGAACATGACACTTTCACTTCATCACTGTGAATTTTAGGTTGGGTAATCTTCTTGACTGTTCATTCATACCTATGGTTCATTATACCTTCAATTCGGTTTTGGGTCAATGCTTCCAAATCATCTCAGTGTCGCCAATATGTTTAAGAGAATTCATCCAGTAAAATCCTCATTTCTCTGAGAAACTTATAAACCTTCATTTTCATGACAGTCATCCCTTAAAATTTCTATATCAAGTCACATTTTGTCTCCGAAATTAGTAACTCCTGTTTCGCGATAAAGTTGCTTCTTGTCGACAAAAACTCATCATCCAAAAAGTTTACTTAGAAACATCTTCCAATACCCTAAGGCTTGTTACATCATCGACAGGTTTCTCGCTTCCAGACCTTTGACCAGAAGATTTTGTTTGGAATTAAACATCAAATCATCTATTCACGCTTTGAAAATTGTACTATAGTACCTTGAGAGCCATTAACATCAATGGTTTTTTTCTTGCATTTGTTAACATTTCACATCATTGGCTGGTAATCAGACAATGTCTTCCCATGTTCGACTTCAAATCAAATATTTGCATGGTTAGACTTGTACCTGAACGATCGAGTGAACGAGATAAGAAGACTCATGATCTAGTTTCGTCCATCCGGGTTGCGATTTAAGGATTGTTGTACACGTCATATGTACGATGGATTTACATAAATATCATCATCCAAACATGGGCCTACATCTGTAGGCATGTATATATTGGGAAACATTCGAATGTATACCACTTTATGAATTATGTAAATGTTATTAGATAGTTTATGTGCTAATCATGGGAATGAATCCCTCAGTAATTCATAATCAAAATGAAATATATCATGATGTAATGTATTGCAATATTGATGTAGGTCACCGTCCGCTTTAGTTCCTACTCATCTCATCGTAAAGCATCTCATTTGAATACTATTATTATTTGACTTCATGATTTAGGGGGCAACTGTTATAGGTCAATTTGGGCATCATCCCCCAAGACCTGGTCAAACTGGACATCATCCCCAGGACCAATGAATAGGTTCTATCATCTGCTTAATATCAGTTGCTATATGCCTTAAGTGAAGAAAATTTCATTCATGGCTTCTACTCTGAGATTTACAAGATTTTAAGTCTATGTTATATGACTCACTGACTCACCAACGCTCCTCTGCAAAGGACTAACTACGTTGCAGTGCCAATTCCTCCATGCAAGGGTGCATTGTAGGGCAATTCCCGACATTCAAGAGTGCATTGGTCACCTAGGAGCGGAATTATCATTGTTACAGGAATATCCACATGGCCAATGCCTTCTAGAAGAGTCCACAGGTGTCATACTTCAAATCCAAGTGTCCATCTAACACCTCTAAAGTTGGAAACATGTCTTGCATATTA
This sequence comes from Pinus albicaulis, assembly GCA_034641835.2. Lineage (NCBI taxonomy): Eukaryota > Viridiplantae > Streptophyta > Pinopsida > Pinales > Pinaceae > Pinus > Pinus albicaulis. The sequence goes on from CM076579.1 coordinate 763,780,054, forward strand.
TTAGAAAGTCATTCATTGAGAAAATACCATCAGTTTCCCCATAAATTGAGCACTCATCCTAGAGCTAGGGAGGAATAATTTTGTGCAAAATTATGCTGTTGGATTCTCATTTGATAAGAGAGTGAAAGTACTGATATGCTACTGAGATGATGCTGGATGTGATGAGGCTATAATGAAGTTGGAGTAGGTTGACAACAAATCGATCCTTTGGTTGTAATCTTCTCCTCCTACTCTCTAATAAATATTGTTGTTAATTTTCCCATACATATGTCTATATTTCTTGTGCAATGTATTCTTGAATGATGTATGTATTTCATATCTAATCGATTTTATTTGAGTAAGATAATTAGATATCTGTATATTGTATGTTGTTGATTTTCTCTGTTTGTGTTTGCAGGAATTGATCTAGTTTCTTTAGTTGGATTCAAAGCGACGACAACAATGACAAAAGGAGAAGGAGAAGCAAAAGAATCAAAATTAAACTCTTTTCCCATTCTATATATGTGCTTGTTTTAGAGAAAATAATAGTTATTATTTCCTCTTTTGTTCTAAGTGATAAACACCACACTTAGGAATTTTATTTATCTTTAGATCACAATTCCGTATAACAGCAAGCCAAAGCCCAACAAAAAGAGTCATGGAAGAATAACAAGGAGAAAAACACTGGGGAAAGGTAACCTTGGGGACTTCTACAAGCTATAGATATAGAAGAAACTCCAGTGGTCAAAGATGTGGATGTCAAAGGAAGAAGGAAGAAAAATTAGGGCTTGGCTGCCAAAAAACTTGACTTCTCAAGTGAAGATGCAGGTTTTGTATTCAAACTAAAAAAACCACTCACTAGATTACAACTTGCCAAAGGTATCAAGCCTGACAAAAGCAGTAAAGTGACAGAAAAATGAAAACAACCTATGGTAGAATACATCATTGACTTATCTCCAACTAAGGAAGAAATCATTAAGCGGAGGAAAGGAAAAGATAAAGTCATTGAAAAATCTGAAGTGTGGATTTTAAAGGAGAAGTTGAGGGAAGCCAGGGAGAAAGTTATTGAAACAAAGTTGGAATTGGAGGAAGGTAAGCTAGAAAGAAAAATGGCAGAGGAGTTCAAAGAAAAAGTCGATGAGAAAATTAATCATTATGATGAGGCTTTGACCAATGCAAATATATTTTTGAAGAGAACCCTTCCTCTAGGCAGGGTGATGAAACATACAAGGAAGAGGAATATTTGGTTGCATGCAGAGAGAAAGAAGCTTAAAGGTCAAGTGAAAGAGTTATAGCTGCAAATGGAAATGATATAGTTAGAGCTTAAGAAAAAGGGTTTAAAAATAACAGTCATAGATGAACCTGTGGAAATTGAAGCCTCTGCTGCCAAAGGTGAAGCCTTTAAGGTTTGAAAAGGGGATAAAATACCTTTTCAACATTTTTTGCATCATTTTAGGTCATCACTTGCAGAACCATGGGAAAATTTTGAAGAAGGAATGCAATTTTTTCAAGTTTGTTGTCAATCAGGTAAGTTTGTAGCGTGTCTCAGGCTTAAAGCCCAGAAAATGCTACGAACTTGCTGTAGATTATTTTTGGCTATAAATGATAGGTGTTATCTTGAAGGAGGCATGTAAAGGCTTGTGTTTAGTTATTTTGACTCATTAAACAACCTCATATGAGAAAGGAAGCTGATAGTTTACAAAAATGGTCAAATTCAAAGGTGTTATGAACTCTCGCTACGGACTTGCCTAAAGTTCCCCGTTTCTGCAACGAGGAATATTTTGAAGATTTTTCAAGTTTTGATTTTATTTTTGAGGTAAGCTAGCCACGTGGAAAGTTCAAAGGTCATCAGGTGAATTTTTTGATGAAGACATACTCTTCGACAAAGCCTTTCATATTTCCATCTCATCATGGAATCTTCATCAACAATTATGACACCACCTCCTAAAATTTCAGAAGACAGGTCTCCTAACTTGGTGGGAGTATTTATGTTTTCAGTCACGGTCAGTTCCACCTAGGCACGTGACCTTCTCGATGTAAATATGTAGCTTTAAAACTTTGTTATTGTAATAAATATGTTTTAGAGTCCTATTAGGTTTCTAAGTCCTAAAATTAGTAGTTGTCAGTTTTATCCCCTTTTAATATGCTTTTGGTTAGATTAGGTGTCAACATAAGTGTTCGAAGGTCTAGCCTTGTTGGAAGACTCGATGTAAAGAGGCCTAAACTGATAAATAGGCATATTTTTGAAGGAGAGAGGGATGATTGATTTTACTATAGACTACTATTGTAGAAATTTTCATCACTAATATATAGTGGCAACTTGCTTCTCTTTACCTGAGATTCATTGATATTCTCATGAGTATTTTTCTTCTCTGTTTTGCAATTTTATATTCAGTATCCTATTGTTTGGTTACTTATAATTCATGACTTACATGCTATAACTCCCTTCAAACACTTAGCCTATTGTGAATCTTTTATTTTCATCAGAATATCTGTATGCCTCAGCTTCCATGAGAGGAGTTTCACATGTCATTGAGTTATTTACACTGACTCTATATGCCCAATGGTTGTGATTTTTCCACATCTTTCACCTACATAAAAAACACACTTAAAACACAATTTTAGAGTTAGTCATCTATTGAGATTCATTTACATAATATCATTTGTATCCTTGAGAGAGCCCTCTCAGGCTGAAAAGGAAAATTTTCAGCTAAAGGTAGGTTTGAAATAGTTACTCTAGGTTGACTATTGAAGCAGCCCATTAGTATTAAATTTAGTGATAACATGATTCAATATATTTTTTGAGTAAATTACGAGATAAATTTGAATCCCGTTGTTAGATTTTCGACACTTGGACTCTCTACCATAGTCGTGGAACTAAAATTATTTATATGTACTATATTTTTTAGGTTGTCGATTGATCAGTTAAATAGATGATCACTGAGTTAGACTGAAGTCCCATTGCACAACTGACCTTACATTAGTTCCTCCAATAGTTAGAACTAGTTTCACTGAAAAAAACTTGAAATAACTGACCTTGATTGCTACAAATTAGTAATAACACATGCTTAACTGAACTCCATGCCCTCTAACTAAAATTTACTAATCTAACTGAGTGAAAAGAGCCATGTCACATTAGTTAAATGCATCCAAGCTTTCTGCTGACGTGTAAATTCAAATTTCCTCAATTTTACCAAGGAAAAATCAAATTGAGAGTTTCTTGCTTCATTTTTCAGCACTTGACACAAAGGCCAAGTGATATGAGAGAATAAAAATCATGAACTCGTGATAGAAATTGGCAAGACCAAGAAATATGTGGAACTTTAATAGGTTGGGGCTGGCCAATCTTGAATAAATTGTATCTTGTTTAGGTCTACATGCACACCCTGTTCATCAATGATGTACCCCATATATTGAACTTGGTCATACCAAAAGTGCATTTCTCCAAATTGGCACACAATTCGTGTTTTCGAAAGGTTTGGACGACCTATCAAATATGGTGTAGGTGATCATCCCAAATCCACCTGAACATTAGGACGTTGTACAAATACACTACCACAAACGAGTTGGTGAAGGGCTACCATGTGTCATCCATTAGCCTCATGAAGGTTGTAGGGGAATTTTTCAACCTGAAAGCCATGACCAACCATTCAAAAAGGCCTTCCTTGGATTTGAAGGTAGTCTTCCACACATCAGAGGGTTTTATTGGCACGTGGTGATAACCAAACCTCAATTAAATCTCGCTGAAATATTTTCCCCCCTTGAGCTAGTTCATAAGGTCACCAATCCATGGGATTGGATACCTATTCTAGGCAATGAAGTTATTCAACACCTAATAATCAATACAGAGCCTCCAGGTTTTGTCCTTATTCTGTACCAACATGATCGGGCTCCCACAGGGTAAGGAAATTTTCTTGATTGGCCCTTTCTACAATAGCTCCTGAATATGCCTCTTGATTTTATCATTCTCCAAAACATAGCATTGGTAGATTGGTCCATTGGGTAGTGGTGCACCCGGGGTTAGATCGATGGAGTGCTTGACCTGACAGTGTAGGGGTACCCATGTGGGTGACGACCTTGTACTCCTCCATGACCTTGTCCATATAATGTCGATGTGTGGAGGATACCTATCTGGAGGCTATGGATGTGTAAAAAATCTCCCTCTTTCTTTGAGGGTGAATCATAAGGAAGAAATCCCAGTCTTGGAAATGATCTTGCTACATTATTTAGAAAATATCAAAGAAAATGTGGTGGGTGGTGATAACTCTGGTTTCCTGTACAATTTATGACCAAAAGTAATAATAAGAGAATGAGGCATGGATTCATATAAAACATGATTCTTCCATAGGTATGGATGACCTATTAAAACACCACATACTTCCATAGGGGAAATGTCTCACAATACCTCATCTGTAAAGGGATTGATGCTATAAAGTAGGTGACACTTCTAGCTGACACAAAGATCTCATTGTTGGTGGAGCCACCTGTTGAGATTCAACAAGATGATGAGCTTAGTGAAAATTAAGCACCTTCACTAAGTGGGGCCCACAGGCTATTTTTAGGTGTATGTCTATTTTTAGAATGGTGAGCATATTCTAAAGTTAGCAGGATGCTGATTCTATATGGTTGAGAAAATTCTATCTTTGGATGAATTTCTATTTTTAGAATATTGGGTGAAGTCTATTTATAGGTCGCTAATCTAATTATAGATGCACGTCGACTATTATTAGCCGTTAATAATAATCAAAATCTAAATATCAACTTATTCTCTTGGATCATTTTATTTCAGTGAACAGGTGTGGCACATCAGTGGGCTGAAGGAATTACACAATTCCTAGGGTGGTTGGTGACTCATGCATGGAGGACTCAGTTATAAATGATAGTGGCAAGTTGTGACAGAGTTGGAAGAGTAGTTAGTGAGTTGTTATTTAGTTTAACTCAGTTAAGTGAGTTAAACTTAGTTGTGCTACTTGTATCTAGTTGTAACTAAAGATACAATAGTGAGAGTTTAGTGGATTAATTATTTAATTAATTCACAACTAGAGACTCACTTTCAATTGGAAAAATACGTCAGTTAACTACTTGCATGTCAGTTCCAGTGGAGACCCAGTGGAGAGATAGGTGAAAGGGTGAGATGGACTCTCTTTTGTGACTATAGTGATGCATTCAATGCATCTACACAGACATTGGAGTTTCCAATGAGGATTGTGCAATCAAGGCAAGGCAAGATCGAATTCATTCAGGGATCTTCTTCAATAGGGATTGCGTAGTGGAGGCAGGCTGTTAGGAGGCAAGAAATTGGTGCATAGGTATGCAAATTTCTGCATGACAGTGTGTGATGATTGTTGATTGTACTGAGAGCTTGATGTACTAATATTTGTATGAGATTGTTATATGTTACATTGATATACATAATATATGATAGTTGGGGTTTTTAGCTTTAAGATTTCCCGTTAAAACATTCTTGTTATGTGCGATTGATTTGCTTCATATGTGTTTTTCAATTGGCGATTTAATTTCTGCAAATAATTAAGCAGAAGGATTCTGTATTTAACATAAGATTAATTTGTTAGATCAGGAGAGTCTGGTAATATACATGCATCTTGTATAATTTCTACACTGATGGTGTTCGGATGTGGGTGTTTCATTATTGGCACCTTTAATCTCTTAACGACCTTCACTGAGATTAGGTTCTTTTGGCTCCCACTTTCAACGATGAACAACACTGATGAACCCTTTACCCACATATGTGAGTGGAAGAGGAGCTCCCCCTCCTCTAGATCCTTAGGTTCCATCTTTTGGATATTTTTGGTGGCTACAATTTTAGTGGATTATAAGTCAATGATCTACTTTCCCTTGTTGATTCCATTGTTGATTTATAGCTTAGAATTAAAGGTTGCATTCGTCTCTGAGTCTTTTAGCTCAACCATCAACACCTATTTTCCATGACATTTGTTCATGTTGTGAGTGGTACTTTTACTAAACTCACACCACTTACCGGTGTCCTTCTTTGCCTTCTCATTATTCTTGGTTTGCGGCTTCAAGGAGTTGTCTTGGGGGATCATTGCCTAGATCTACCCTTTTATATATTTTTTGGGGCGTATCTTATTTTCATTGGGTTCACAGATCCAAATTTTAGCTTCTTCTATTTGAATTCAATCTTGATAGCATATTTTTATGCTACATCAAGCAAGGATATGTCTAGGAAATCCATTTCCTCCTGAATGTATTTGTGCAAAAAAACGTGGTGCTTGATCACTAGATGTTTCTTAGAATATTTGATACCCAACTTTATGTGCAGGGTATGGAAAAGATTTTTCATCTCATGCACATCTTAATCCCTTTGCTAGCTTAGCATTGTCAATTGTATGTACTTTTCATTATATCTCCCAACATGGTAATATTGTTCCATGATAGCATCTCAAAAAGAGTTCTAAGAGGGTATGGTTGAAAATAGAGAGGGTTCCTCAACATATTTCTCAAGGTAAGCTTCCCACTAGTCGTTGATATGGGAGGTGGCTTTTTTCAGTGCAAAATAAATATTCTCCCTGTAAATGAAATTATGGACCGTTAAATAACCTTCCAACAGATTTAGCTATTTAGCTACAACATATGCATCTATTTAACCTTCAAATATATGGATATTGAAGCTAACTTGTACCTTGAGGGGGGTGACACTTTGAAGTGACAGATGGATGAAGATGCATTGTCGGTTGGCATCTGCGGAAGGATCTAGGCAAAGTATTCCATCAGTTCATTCCTCTGTCGCTCTAGGGCTTCTTCAAGTAATAGTTTGATAGGAGACCTGAAGCCCTTATCTTTCTTTTCTTCTACCATGAGATTTCATTGGTGTTGGAGGGGCCAATATTTCAATGGCTCAAACAATTAAAGTCCCAAATCCTTATACCCTAACCTCGTTGGGGACATGCATAGAAAAAAATAGAAAGAGAAGACTACTCTCATACCACTGATCCACACTTATGAAGGTGTTATCACCAAATTGAACTTGATTGGCTACTCATCAAACAACTCAGCGTAACTATTTCAAACCGCTTCTAACTGAAGATTAGGCTCTTTAGTTTCAGAGGGCTCTCTCAAGGGGGTTTATGATTTTGAATAATGACAATACTAGATGGCTAACTCTATAGGATTAAATAACTTGTTTTGTATGTTTGCAGGTTGAAAAATGTAGGCTTTATACCATTGGGATTATGGAGTCAACAATTATTAGTCTCAGTGACAGTGGTTCTTCACATGGAAGCTGAGACAGATAGAGGTTTTTAACAGAGACAACTCACACACACAACATAGGAAAACACAGTCATTTCACCACTAAAGGAAGTCAGAGCATAATATTATGAATTCTGAGTAATTAGAGATGAAATATACTACAAGTGATAAAACATAAGATAAATATCAATAAGTTATCAAAAACTCATGAGAATCTCAGGTTTGTAAAGAAGAATGTCACTTTGTATTACTGATATTGGTCAAAAACATACAAGCAACAATTTTTTGCAAATATTCTCCAACCCTTTACTACTTCGATGTTTTGTATATAAATAGACATTATTTACAATAAGGATGATCTTCCTGGTGGCTAGATCCTCGAATTCTCCTATGACACCTTTCATAACTTAAATCAATAACTTACAACAGAAAAATGACAGCTACCTTTTAAGGAAACTAACTCCTAATAGGACTCTATCTCCTATTTATTACATTCCTCTATCTTATCTATGAAATAGTTACATGATGGTTACAAAATTAATTTTACATGCTTGAAGACCACATGACCAAGTTCACCACCACTTTACAAATTTAAAGCACTCCTAGATTTGTGGAGCATAACCTTGCTTTTTAGGAATGGATGATCTTCATCTTCAACGTTGTTTTGACTAATGGCCTGTCTTCATGGCACTCCCTTTGAGTCATAAATAACTTCTAATAAGGTCCTGTGACATGATGGAGGTATCTAGTTGGAAAAAACTACTTTAAAAATGCTCAAAAATCCTTTAACAAATGTTCGCTACGAAAACATGACAATTTCTTAGCGAGTTTTAGTAGCGTAGGGAAAGTGGCTTTTTCATCCATCCTCTTCACTTATTTTCTATTCTATCATGTTAATCATGTCATGAAACCTTACCACCATGGATCCCTCTTTTTAAAACATGCAAAAAATGACTTGAAATGAAAAAAGGCACCTACAGGTTTTTTCATAGTGTATTTCTGGCTTCAAGCCTAAGGTACGCTACGAAAATATGTAAAAAACCAGAAATTTTCCCTTTCAAAATTGTCTTCAAAAACTGACCTCTAGCTGCAAAATTTTGATTCTCTGCATGTTATGAACCTCCTAAGTCATATTCCATCTCAAATTATTATTCCTGTGGTATTTATTCCTCATTTACAATCAGTTCGCTAATGGGCTCTTATACCACTATCATCTTCAAACCTTTCTTTTCTAGCTCCACTTGAATTAGATCCAATTGCTGCTCTAGATATTTCAATTTTTCCTTTAATGCCATGTTCTTGGATTGTAGGTGCAAGTTGACCCTTTTGATGTGCTTTACCTCTCCTCTTAGTGGCTGAGTCCACTTTATCATCTTTTCTGTATTGTCCAAGGTCTTTGAGACACTTGTGACTTGATCTTCCCAGATTTTCCTCATTTTTTCAAACTGAACTTTCTCAGCTCTATGCTTCTTTGCCTTTTTCTTCAAAAATGATATCTCTTCACCTGCCACCTTTAATTTCTCCTTAAGGGTTTCAATTTCTAAGTTTTCACTAGTTTTTTCCTTACCCTTCCTTTGTTTGATAACTAAATCTTCTTTTGCATGTGAAGAGAGATCTATGATACTTGGTGGCTAGGTAGTTTCAATGATATTTTCAGTCTCTTTTCTACTTTCCATAACCTTCCTTGCATGTCTGGTTATTGGGTTTCTAGGTTGAAACCTGAAACCAACATCATCACCTGCAAACTCTAATTTTCTAACTGTCTTGAATTTATTTAACTTTCTTCCTCCATCTTTAACATCTTCAGCTTGGACAATGGGAGTTTATTCAATCTAAATTGCATGCAAGATGTCTTCTAAGTTTCCTTTGGCCACTTTTTAGCTTCTAGTAACTCTCTTGCTGCTTTGTTTTCTAACTGTTGGCTTCCGTTTTGCAGGTGTTGTTTTAGGTGTGTGAATCTCCTGTAAAGGCTCTGTCTCCATGCTCACTGGTTCTAGTGGGGATGATCTATTCCCTTCTTCAACTTCCTATGCCAATGTTGGTGATGAAATATTTCTAGGTTTGGAAACTCTTTTAGGAGTGATAGCATCAACTTCAAAACCGCTCATGAACAGAAAGGAGGTCCAATATCTGTCTAGTTTATTCAGCTCCTCTAACACCAAAAACTTAATCAAACCATGGCAAAAGAGAGAAGTTTCATTTCCTTCTTTTTTAACTTGAAACTTATCTGACATTTTACCCAGACTTCTGTATAAATAAAAGGGCAAGTCAAGTGACCTCTTACCCAAAAAATGCAGAAGAAGCCTAAGGTGGTAGGAGTAGATAATGTGAAACCTTCCTTCACAAGTAAAATGCTTCTGAATGATCATTAACAGATCTGAATAGTTGTCCTTCATGAAACTCCTAAGGATGGAATTTGTAATATTAATTTCACTATGATCTGGCTTGATGAACTCTTTGCAATCTTGCATGGTGAACTTGATGCCTTTAAACCACTGTTCGGTCCTCTAGGGATTCCTGTTGCTATTGAAATGTTGTCTGGTGTTACTGTTAGGTTCAACATTCCCACTTTTGAAGCTGTTCCAGTGAAATTGTTAGCAAAATCCTTGGAAACCTGTAGATGACAACCCTACAATATTTGACAGAATTGCAAGCAACCCGTTCTTCTGAAAATCTCCATGGTCGTTGGGTTTTCATTGAGAAAATTTATGTCCATGGGATCATACATGTGGCAGTGACCACCTTTGTTTGTTTTCTTCCTTGCAACCATAGTGGATTTATATCTTCTCAGCCTCGCTTGCTTGATGACACATACAACCTTTGAATCTGCCAGCAACCTGCTTGGCTTGATGAAGCAACTCTCCAGAAATCCAATAACATGCAAAGATAAAGTGGATTATGACAAAAATACTAATTGGGTAAGGTTTTGATGGTTTAAATGATAGATCATGCATTAATCATGACACATTCATGCTAAAAAGGGTAATGGTGAACTCAGACATGACTTTGTACCTTTGAATTAACCCTAACAGACTTGAATGACCTCCACCCTAACTCCTCCAATCATGAAATGACACTTTGCATCGAGTTTGACAAGACGGACAATAAATTTTTTTTTCATAGTGTGATTAGTTTAACTTTTGACAGTTTCGCTATGAAACTATTAGGCAGTTTCGTAGCGAAAACTGCTATTTCACAGTATAAAATGCTACAAAAGTTGTAGAACTGGCTTAAGTGTCCTTTGAAAATTTAGATGCTTGGGAAATGAAAAATTAAACCTTATGATGACTGATGGGACATGACATGAGCTAAATGGAGGTGGCCTTGAACCTTAGGATAGGTTAAACATGTAAAAAAATGAAATTTTCCTATACCAACTTGAAAGGCTTAAGGAGACCTTTGATAAATGAACTGTATGACCATGTCAAGTAATGTTTCACATTTTTCTGAGTGATACAAAAGGAATGAAAAAAGATATAAATATAAACATAAACACAAATATGTAATATAAATAAATATTGTTTTCATTATGGTTAATATGTTGTCCTTGATGGAAACCTATTTGACGAATATGTAAACATCATGGTAACAAGATAATTATGCAGACTGGTACAAATGTAACAATGATGATGGAAAAAGGAATTTCAAGCTCAGAGACAAAGATATGATAAAGGTAAAATTTTAGAAAGTATACATAGGTCCTATGAAGTAAGGTCACATACATATGTAGGTATGTTGAAGAGAAGTCACGTACAAAATCTGCACCATGATATTTTGAATGTCAGGTGTCTTTACCATGGTATTGGACTATAGTAATAAATGCGACAATAGATATTTGATTCCGTCAAATAATACCAATGGAATTACTAAGGATTTGGCATAAGGTATTGGCTAAAACGTTAACTATATAAGGAGATGGAAATCAAAGTGTTATAGGTGGAAGTGGTAGATTGTTTAAGAATGACATGATCTAGAATAGGGTTTTCACCAAGGAGCAAGGAAAAGACTCATATCTGAAAGATCTTAAGTATGGTGACATATGTAATTATTTGATTTATTTACTAAAAATTTCTAACACTGATAGATCTATGGTTGTAATTATGTTGTGATCTTGTGACAACCATGGTGAAAACTCCATGCAGTAAAAGTTAATAAAGGAAAAATAGTAACCTCAGTTATGGGACACTTATTCCAAGCTAAATGTTTGGAAAACATCCCAGTGTAGGTGTTCATTTGGTTTATTATGGCTAAGGAAATTGGCAAAGGAAATGGTAAAGGATTTGGGAAGGAAAAATGACATTTTTGGAAATTTATCTATGAAAATAATGGAAATTAGGAGAAAAATAAGGTGAAAGTTCATAGGTTTCATGTGAGGAGGAAAATTAAGGAAAATAATGGAAAATGAAGAAAATAGAGGCCTCATTAACAAAATTATTCTACGGATCAGTTGGTACCTTTTTCCATTGTTACCTTTTTCAGTTCAGTTTGGAACTCTCTCTCTATTCTCTCTCTCTTTCTCACTCTTGGACACTTAGAGTGTTATAGGTCAATTTGGGCACCATTCCCAATGACCTGGTTAACTGGGAATCATCCCCAGGACCGATTATCAAGGGTCCATAATTCCCTATCATCTCAGTTGCTATATGCTCTAAGATAGGAAACAACATAAATCAAACAAGACTTTCATCAAGCAAGGGTTTCCATGGTATGAAGCTTAATATTTAACATATGAGAGCTCACCAACGCAGGCTCTAAGGGGCCTAAGTGCGTTGCATATGTAGGTAGCCCCATTCAAGGCTGCTCTGCAGAGCACTTCCCGACATTCAAAGGTACGTTGGTCACATTGGGAGTGAAATTCTCATTGTTCCGGAATCTCCACTTGGCCAGTGTCTTCTAGAAGGGTTCACATGTGTCAAGCTTTGGATCCAAGTGTCCATTTGATATCTACATGATTGGAAACATGTCTTGCCTCTTTTTGGAATGCTATTGATTGAAAAATAACCTACAGTTCATCTATAAATTGAACACAGATTTAAGTGTTTGAGGAGGAAGAATTTGAGTAGAGAAATGCTGGAGAATTTTCAATAGAGAGTTTGATTTATGGAGCTGCTGCTAGAGAGATTTATGTTGTGATGAGACTTGGGAACTCTACTGGAAGGTCACTTTAAATCAGTCACTAGGTTGTAACCTCTCCTTCTATCATCAATAAAGAGTACTTCTTGTTTTTCCCTACATGCATCTATGTTAACTTTGATTTTCCATATTGTAAGATCTTGGTTGATGAATGTAGTTTATGCTTAACTGATTTAGCTAACTTATTGCATCTTCTGCTGTTTCAATGTTCTTTCTTGCAGGAAGCATTCAGCCAACAAAACTGCTTGAATTTGAAGCTGTAGTAGAAGTGACTGAAAGGAGCCATTTGGAAGCGACTGAAACAAGTAAGCATCCAATCCTCTCTGTGTATCTGTTCTGAGTTAGGAGAAAAGATAGTATAGTATTTCACCTGTTGTTCTAGGCTAACACCTGCCTAGGGAAGCGTAATTTATCCGTAGATTACAATTCTGGCCCAACAAATTGGTGACTCCACTAGGGATAATTTCTCTTGTTTCTAGGTGTTTTAGTCACTGATTTCTTTCTAAATCCACCCAGTAGCTGTTTCACATAAATATTAGACCTTTTCAAAGCTTAACTTGCAAATTTAGTGAGCCAAATAGTAGCTTTTTCTTTGTTTACTGCACCCAACACACCCTTAGTCAGGGCACAGTTCTTTGCAGAGCACTGTCTCCCTTCCAAGCCTGCATCGTAGAGCACTGTCTCCCTTTGGAGACTGCGTTGGCTTCTGAAAGGGACCAAATTCCCTTGAATCTGACTTTGTACTTTGCTTCAATTTTTTTTTCTGCTATGTTTTGAAAATTTTGATGCTCAATTGACAGTAACTTTATATATTTCTTCTCCTTTGATTGAAATTTTGTTCAATGATGTTTTAAAATGTTTTTCATTATCATTGACAAGTTGATTTCAAAGTAATTTTTATGGTCGCATTAAGAATCGTTTGCTTTCGAAATAGGAAATTGTCGTAAAATCTTCATTTCCTTGATAGGAGATATTGTTTTTGAAATCCTTGTTTTTCCTTCAAAAGAGAAATTGTTGTTTGTATTCTTCATTTCTCGAAATTAAAAAGCATTTCTTTTATTGATCTAGTGCACCTAGTTTATTTTCTGCATTCATAACATTAAGGAATCTGAAAATAAAAACTTGCATTTGCATGTAGGATTGTGTGTTTTTTGCAAAAGGAACATTAGGAAATCTGCATTTAGTTTGTGATTCATTGATTTTGTTTTCTTCATTGATTTGTTTGCTCAAAATTATTTTCTCTCTTTCCAAAAAACTAGCGTTCTCTTACCTTAGTAGCTAGGTTCTTCATTGAAAAAGCTAAAAGTGAAAGTTTGTTTATCATTCTTAGCTTGCATTTTAGGAATTTTATATATATCACTGTGGTGAACCTGAAAGGAAAATTGTTAAGCAAGATCAACATAAAATAAATCTCAATTTACTTAACAACAATTTGGAACATTAACGATAACATTTAGAAGGTATAGGCTAGAGACGTGTTCTGGTGTCGTAAAACATAACATTTGTCGTTAACTTGTCTGCTATATATTCTGAGTGTTGTTGGCTAGATAAATCGATCTTGTGGACAAAATCGATCTCCCTAGTGTCAGAAGACAATCTAGCAACAAACGAACAACTAAGTTTGTCTTTCTCTAAATATATTCATTTTACAAATAAATTCTATGAAGGTGTCAATCCTACCTTAGATCCAAATGCTTAATTGCGGTCGTAGTTCTTCTGTCGCATCAAAATCCTTTCTTCGCAACAAGAGTTATTCCGTTGCAATAAGAGTTCTTTCATTGCAACAATAATCCTTTCGTCGCAACAAGAGTTCTTTCGTCGCAAGAAAGTGTCGCCTTTCGTCAAAACAAAGTGTTGTCTTTTGTCGCAACAAAGTGTCGTCTTTCGTCGACCTGCAATCACAAACAAGCAAATATTAAATAAGACCTGTATAAAAAATAATTATAAAACATACCTATCATAGTGATCAAGGAATATATGAAATAAATGATCAAACGAAAATTTATTGAAATAAACAATTGAACGACAATTTATTGAGAAAAAAAAAACTTGATTGTATTAATCTTAAAATAACAAAAGAACCTTACAACCTTAGCCTTGATGTTTGAAAAGGCCTTCCCGGGGTCCGAAGCAGGAGTCTCCTCTACTTTGATAAGTCTTTCACTCTTCCTCTAGGAGCACATAGAGGTATGTGATCTTTCCTCTCAAAAGCTCAGTAGTAAGAAGTCTAAATCTCAACAACACTTCAACTCAATCACCCATAAAGCTTGAACTCCCTTTGAGGCTACCCAATGCCTCTTTTTATAGAGCAGATGAGGAGGTTAGGGTTCCACCTTTGAAGGGATAGAAACCTTCTTGAAAGGGATAGGCTCCTCACATCAAGGGATTAGTTCCTTAAGGTGAGGGATGCATGAACCTTACTAAAGCATACTCATCCCCAAAAAATCTCATCTAGAACCTTCTAGAATTGTCCTCAAATCAAATTTTTACCTTTACTTTCTTGCTTTTTTGACTTTGAGAAGGGTACGCAGGAATTAAAAGGGAAAACTGTGTTCTGGAATGCATGTAAGTAGTGTATTACTTGCGTACCCAAGCTAGGAACGTAGGCATGCTTCATGTTACCTGCGTACCCAAAGCTTTTTGAGTTTTTCCTCTAGTTTTAGGGCTTGGAATGAGTAACAAAGGTTGTAAGACTTGCAGAGGAGGCATGTATGAGTGTTAATGAGCTCATAAAGTCAGTAGAATGTCACGGTGACAGCTTTTAGTGCAACATATTGCCCCCTAAAGTGCGAAGTCTGGAATAGATGAAGATGAAGTCTATCATATATGAAGAGTGAAGTACTTTATCATTTCAAGGATCATCCTATGGACACCCTGGTCGGAACCTGTAAAAACATTCAATGCAATATATATATATATATATGTAATCATATCATCGCTGAGGTAGGCATTCCCATACTCAGATCACAACTAACTAGAAAACTGATTTAAAATTTTCTGATACAGGAATGATTTTCAATATATCAACAGTATAGACATGTGTAGAGATAGCATGGATGCAACCATCTATTTATGAATAGTCCACTGTATAAATAAATAAAAAAAATTCCTCGCAGCCTGGATGGTGGAAACTAGATCGAGGGTTTTGATTTCCGCTTCTCGAACCAGTACGATTCTATCCATGTGAATGAATGTGTCGAAGTCGAACATGGTAGAAACCACTTGATTACCAGTCAATAATGTAAAATGTTAACAAGTGTGAGAGTAACCACCAATAATGTAAATGGCTCTCAAAGTACTCAGTACAATACATGAAATGTGAATGAATGAGCTAAATTCGAACATGTCACGGAATCATTTGATCGAAGGTCAATGATGCAACCTGTCGTCAAAGGTGAGAAACCTGCCATTGAGGCATGCAGATTCCAAGGTACTGACGATTTCTAGATCAAATTCCTAGATAATGAGTTGTCGTCGATAGAAAGTGATTTGTTGTAGGCAAGCCCACAACACGAAATCATAGATCAAGTTTTGAAGAAATATATTGGCAAGGACTGACTCAGGGATGGTAAAAATGGAAGACAAATATTTCACAAATGAATGGTTTGTTTGAACTGTCCTCTTGAACACATAACGACACTATAGATGGTTTGGTGACAATTGACCCAAAGCTACTACCCAGAAACTGGCTGAAGACTTTCAATATGGTTTGATTAACTGTTAGGCAAAGGATTTTCCCAACCCAGGTGAACAAAAGTGTCGTGTTCAAGAGTGGTTAACGATTTTCCGAGTAATCAAAATGTAACAAACAGGTTCGTTTTTCTCTCTTTTCCTCCACCATTTTTGGCAAGTACCTCTTTATTTTTGACAAGCTTGAGGAGGATAACATTTGCTTGTTTATAAGCTCATACTTTGGATGAGTCCAACTTAGTTTAAGGTTCGAACCCTAAGAAGGAGTGGTTCGTTCCTGCTTAAAATTGAACATGTCTTTTAATATTAAATTTTAACGAGTCCAGTATAGGAGAAACTCGATGTTTTTTCAATTTTAGAGAGTCAGAAGAAAAAACTTAAGAAGACTCCATAGGGGTACCTTTTCGTAAATTTAGTCTCTCGAGCTCGAAAAAAGGATAAAATAATGCGGGAGAGAACTCTATTGACCGTATTTAGTCAATGTATACCTTTTTCGTAAATAGTCCATTTCAGTCCGTAAAAGGGATAAACTTATACTGAAAGGACGATCATTCATTTACTTTAACGAGTTCGAATAATAAAAAGTTCGGCAATATTTTCATGTTTAGAGAGTCTGAAAAGAGCTTAAAAGAGGACTCCAGGTTTTCGCTTTTTCGTAAATTTTTGAAAGAGTCCAAAAAAGTGATAAAAGTATGCTCTTTGTTGAAAAATGATCAATTTTCCGGAAAAATCCAATATTCTGCACAAAAACGCGAAACAATTACACATACCTGTTTAAGATAAATAAAAATATTTTCAAAAATTACCTCTTTAAAGTGAAAAAAAAAACAAATTAAAAATTCATTTATTCGAAAAAAACTTATAAAAAGGACTTTTCTAACTTTATTTTTATTATTTGAATTCAGAGTGAAAAAGTAAGGGCTTTTGGATAAGAAAAAAATCCTGTGAAGATTTTGGAAAATCCGTTCGTTGGAATCAGAAACTGTCAGCTCCAAGTAATCTATATAAATCCTGGACCACATAAGGGACCAAGTTGATCTCCTAATATGGCTAGTGAACAGGTAGGACACACAGGACCAATTTTTTTTGTTTGTTGGCCACCAGCTCGAAGTCGAACTGGAGGACATATATTTTTTGACTGGCTTGTCCAAGAGGGGCAGACACTTATCTCTATTCGGGACTAGACCAGGTGGCTAGTCTGTTGCTAGTCACAAAGCAAAGTTTTGCAATGGTTTAGTAGATCCCCAAGGATAAACGGATAGATATCAAAACTATTATCCGTCCTGAGTTCAAATTTATTATCTTCACTGTTACTAGACTGTATAGGAATGCAGCATTACGGGTTGCCAATCTCATGCTGAGGGCATTGATATTGTTAGATTTCTGTCGACATATTTTCGTTGGTTGAACAACCAAATCTTATCGTTAAGGATTTTCCATATGCCAGGATGAACTATCGCGGCGACACAGACATGGCTTTTCCTCCAGGAGAGCAATGGGATGATTTAAGTAAAAATCATTTTCAACACTTTCTAAGTCCTAATTTTTTTGTATTTTAAATTTTAAATCGTCGAACACAAGATGATATGTATTTTGAAAACAAACTTCTATGCTATGATATATCACTGTTACCGGCTATCTGTGTACATGTTACTGAATGTTGTTTGATTTACTACTTTGTTTATTGCAAATGTCTATTTATCATACTAGAAGCAACTGCATATGCTAATGTATTTAAATGTCTTGGAATATGCTGATATTCAATGTAATAAAATTCACATTCCAAGAGATGAACTCTTAAGAATAACCGTAATAACAATGGATTTCTAATGGCATAAACTCTGTTAAGCTGTAATACAACAAGTTCAGAATCCAACCTAACAATCAAACTCCGAATCCAAAACGATATGGATTCAGATAATAACTCAATCACTGCACTATATTCTGAAATTTTATTCGTTGTTTGACCGAGGCTTACCCCATGCATGGATACTAACTTGTCAGAGGGTGAATAGATAACCCAAGCTGCGGAAGAAATGTTCCGTGTACTACGACAAGCACCATCAACAAAACCAATGTAGGTTTGAAGAGACGTCGACATCTGCAATATCAAGAGTAAAACTCAGATAAGCAGGAATAGTGATAAGAACACGCTCTAAACTAGGCACGCTTTTCTAATCTAAGACACACCAGCAGTAAAGAATCTAATATAACTAAGAATCTCCACACCAAGTTTAAGCATAATATTTCTTCAAATAAAGCCCATTTCTGGGTTTATCTAAAGAGACACCGTCAAAATCTATCAGTTCATAGGCCCCTTTTTCCAGCTTTCGCTTAACAATGAAAGGACCATGCCACATAGGCACGAATTTTCTAGCCCCTAGCTTATCGTTGGCTTGATCGTACACTAAAACTAGGTTTCCCTCTGAAAAACTATGAGAGGTAACATTTCTATCGTACTGAGCTTTTATTCGTTTGACATGAGCCTCGTTTGCTAATGCAACATTTCTTCGATTCTCATCTAGCTGAGCCAAGTACAAAATATGCTTCTCCTCTTCAGACGTAGCTGGAAGTAATTATATGGCTAATTTCAATGATGAAATTTCGCATTCAATAGGCAACACAACTTCCAAACCGTAAACTAGTTGAAAGGGAGTGAAACCAGTTGATGTTTTTACTGAGGTCCGATATGCCCAAAGTGCTGAAAATAACATGGAATGCCAATTCAACTTATGAATACCAATAATTCGTCTGATCATAGTGACTAAAAGTTTATTGATAGCTTCAACTAGACCATTAGCCTGTGGGTAATAAGGAGTGGAACTATCGTGGCATAGGCCAAGTTGATCCGTAAGTTCAGTCATCATGATATTTCGAAAATGATTTCCATGATCTGTAATTATGGCTTGAGGAACACCAAATATAGCAATTATATGATTGAACACGAAAGTTGCAGTAGTCTTGCCGTTTGCCAAAAATGTAGGCATCGCCTCGGCCCACTTACTAAATAATCTACCGCTAGGATAATATACGCATGCCCCCCGGTCGAGTGAGGGTTACATGTAATAAAGTCAATACCCCACTTTGTGAAATGACCGACAACAATTATAGGGTGAAGAGGAGCGGGTGGTGCACACATTTTACGATCAAAGACTTGACAATTGTGGCATTTTCGGACTGCATAGATACAATCTTTGAATAATGATGGCCATAAATAACCAGCACGCAATATATTTTGAACTGTGGCATACCTAGACATGACTGCCACATGCTCCAGAATGGCAGTCATTTAGAACCTTCTCCGCTTCTTCATGATTAAGACATCGCCGGAAAACAGAATCCGCTCCACGACGATAGAGTGTATCACCAATAATATTGTATTGTTGGGATTGGAAACGTATTTTCCGTCGCTGAGATTGTGAAATTTTAGGCCAAAAATATTGGGTTTGGAGATAAAAAATAATATCCCCATACCAAGGATCAAGAGTACTGATAAGAAACAAGGATTCGTCCGTAATGGGCTGCTCCGCCACAGTTTCAGTATCAATAGAGGGGAAATCACACATCAGTTCTGCAAAAACCAAAGATTTCTTTGCCTTGGATTTTTCAAATTCCAAGTCATATTCCTATAGGATAACTATCCATTTGGAATACTTGCCCCCTAACAATTGTTTGGTCAATATGTACATCATAGGGTTACAGTCAGAAATTACTATGGTTTTGCGTAATAAGATGTAGTGTCGAAATCTTTGGAAAACTTGAATAGCTGCCAAGGCCAATTTCTCCACATTTGTGTATTTGATCTCAGTCGGATGTAGATTTTGACTAAGATAGTAAATCACATGTTCATTACTGAATTCATCTTCCTGAACTAAAACCATCCCAATGGTGGAATGAGAAGCGGCGAGGTACAAAAAATAATCCCGGTTGTAGTTGGGAGGATGCAATAACGGTGCATGGGTCAACGCGTGTTTAAGTGCATCAAAAGATCGATCAGTGATCTCATCCCAAAAGAATGGAACATCTTGTTTTAACAATCTAGTAAAACCCTTTGTTAGCTCAGCGTAGTTAGGAATGAACCGACGTAAAAAGTTTGCTTTCCCCTACAAACTTTGGAGTTGGCGCAGAGTCGAAGGAGGAGGTAGATTGAAAATAGCTTCGAACTTCGATGGATCAATGCGAATGCCTGTCTTCGAAACAACAAATCCCAGTAAGTGACCCGATTCTACACAGAAAACACATTTTTGTGGATTCAGTCGAATTCGATAATGCCTACATCTCATAAATATGGCTCGTAAATGAGTGAGATAATCGGCCCTACGTAATGAATGACCAGGTAAATCATCGAGATAAGGCTGCACAATGTGCTTAATGTCATGGAATGCGTAAGACATAGCCCTTTGAAAAGTTTCCCTAGCGTTCTTCAATCCAAAGAGTAGTTTGAAATAGGCAAGTTTCCCCCATGGACAAATGAAAGCTGTTTTTGGCTGATCAGCAGGGAGTATGTTTATTTGATTGTAACCGGAAAAAACATCCATAAAGGAGAACATTTCACTGCCGGAACTATCATCAATTATTTGATCGATATAGGGGGTTGGATAATTGTATTTAGGAAAAGCTCGATTAATATCCCTATAGTCGATACATACTCTTATCGTTCTTTGTTTTTTGTTAACAAGAACAATATTTGATACCCAATCCGTTAAAGGAATTGGATAAATGAAACCTGCACAAAGTAATTTTTCAACCTCGGCTTTGATAATAACAACTTTTCTCAGATGTATTTGACGTAAACGTTGACGGACAGGTTTGGCATCCGGGTAAGTCTTGATTTCATGTACAACAATTGACGGGTCGATTCTTGGCATTTCCTCTTATGACCATGCAAAAAAATCACAGAATTCTTGAAATAGGGCTTTATAAGATTGGAGTTCATCGTCCGTACAACAAGCGCCTATATGAATGTTTTCAATTATTCTTGGCTTAACTGAAATGTCAATTGGAATCGTTCGAGAGATATTTTCCAAATTTAACTCAGAATTAGGATTGTGCGATGGATTCTGCAGTTCTTTGACATATTCAGAAGTAAAAATAGAAGCGAAATCATTTTCAAAATGATCCAGCTCAGGTAAAAACAAAGATCGGTGATGTAGATCTTCCCATGGTAAATCGTCAACAGACAAAAGTTCTCGAATCTGCTCATCAGTATGAACAAGATCAGGAAATGTTGTTGTGGCTGAGCTAGATATAGAAAGTGATTCCTCATGGATCCCATTCATTGGATCAATTTTGGTTGAAGAAGGATCAGAAAGCAACTGTACAACCTGATATGCAATTTCAAAGGGACTCAAAGGCATCGTGCCATCAAATGAATCCAACTCGGAATCGGAAGGTACGATCCAACGATCCTCAAACGTAATGGTATTCAATGAAATCATATGAATGTTTGCAATAGGAGGCGATATGTTAGGAGGAGGAAAGGAAAAATTTCCTAGTAAACCAGAATCTTTAATCAAACCTACCCCAACATCCTTATAAGGGATAGACGTTTTACCGATGTGCTGGATCGTTTCTGTAGAGGCTGGATCGGAGGAGAAATAAGTGAGTTGATCTGTTGTAACGATATTTCCTTGATGTGGAAACTTGATAAGCCGAAAGACCGATGAAACAATAGCAGTCATAACATAAGACCAACTGCGACCCAGGAGAAGGTTGTAATCTAGAGGGGCATCAACCACCTCCACATCTATATTTACAGTTTTGCCTTCGACCCCTATAGGTAAATCCTGCAAAATACCGAAAGGATGGAACCCTCGGCCATCAAAAGCCTTTAAAATCATCGGAGACTGATTGAGTGTAGGAGAACCAAGCGATTTCCAACACTGGATCGACATAATACACGTAGAAGCCCCTTCATCAATCACAATCCGAAAGATCAATCTGTTTTTGACTAAAACTGGAATCTGAAAAGCCATTTGATGAGGTAGGCGGGGTGTATTATTCTCTAAATCGAAGATTATAAGGTTCGAATCCTGAATATCGACAGCTCCTATGGCAGTAAAAAGTAATTTACGCTGTGCTGGGCACAATTGCAGCACTTCCAAAGCCAACATTGCTGAAGGGGAAATAGCTAAGTCCTCAACAATGTTGTAATTCTGAGCAGCTCTCGCATGTGGATTGAAAGCTGATTTACGAAGTACACCTTTAGCAGGCGGTTTTATTACTAAGTCTGGATTGTGTTTCTCGATCTATAACGGATCAGAAACGGAAGGAGGTGTAGTTGATGTATTTGAATTAGAAGATTCTGCTTCTTTACCACCAACAAGATTCTTACTACCATAATCTTGCGATAGCGTTGCAATCCTGACATGAGACATCATCATAATAGGTTCTTCTGAGGCATTCGAGGTAGAACCAATCATATTACTATCTTGAGTGGGAAAAGGATCCTTCAAGACAGTATGTTGTTGAGAACCCTTAACGAATTTCGCAACCTCCGCTCGATATGATCCTCGTCGCAAATGAAACAAGGATAGCGAGGCTTGTGTTTTTCGTCATTAGATTCATTTTTATCTGTTTTTTCTTTTGAATTCTTTTTGTTTTTATTCTTCCCCTTCTTTTTACCGCTGGATTTAGATTTGTCTGTAGATGTCTCTACGACATGAATGTCGGCAGAAATTTCAGTGGAAGATTCTCCTTTCGGGGAATCAGGTAAAGTTATTATAGGAGAAGAATTCTTTGAAGATTTATTTTTGCTTTTAGTATTAACTGTACCAATCATACTATCAGCGGCATGAGACCCTGAAGGAGCTGCAGTTATTTGACCTTGTTTTGGAAGATCGAGGATTTTTTCATGTAAAGTACCTAACTGCGTATAGACGAGGTCAAGACGCTGAGCTTGAGCAATGAATTTCTCCTCAGTAACAACTCCGGCCTTAGCTACATCTTTAGTGATTTTGGGTAACAATGATATAACGAACCATTCCGCCAAAATTTGATCCGGAATGTAAAATTTCACCAAATGCCTTCTACATCACCATTCATGAATATGATCATAAATATATGTGGACGTGGATTGCTTTAGTGAAGTCAAAAGTTCCGTGCCATTGTCGTATCTGACAGGCAACTGAAAATGAGTCAAGAAGGTAATTTCTAACTGACTGAAATTATTAAAAGAGCCTCGTGGTAACTCAATGTACAATTTGGCGGCAAGACCAATAAGAGTTCATTGAAAAAGACGTAAGCAAATTGAATCATCAATTATTGAATTAGACGCACACCATAGGTGATAAGTCATAACGTGATTTGACGGATCCTCTCTTGACTTACCCTAGAATTTCGGTATATCACGAGGCAACTTATGCAGCCTTGGCGGCCAGTACGGATAATAGAAAATTGGATCATTCGTAAGGCATGTCAAATTAGGTAAATCCAAAGTTGTAATAAATGGTAACTAACGGTTAGGGTCGAAAAAACCTTGAGTAGCCAAAGCAGTTCCAGGAGGAGGATACCCAGGATAATTGGGAATTGGATTTGCATTAGGAATGGTATAATCCCCCAGGAAACCAGGATTAACTGGACCAAAATAGGGTTGTTTAGGCTGTTGATAAGTATAGCCAGGGTACGGTTGATACTGATAAGATGGGTTTTGTGAAACGGGACCTAGTTGAGGCTGTCCCCAGTACGGTTGATACGTGAATTGCGGTTGACTTGTGACAATCGTACTTGCATCGGCTTGTCTCGCAAGTATCTGGACCGAAGTCTGAACTGAAGGTCCTGACTGGGGTACAAAGACTTGAGGGATTTGCACGGATGCAGGGATAGAAGAACTCGGAGCTACAGAAACTCTAGAAATAGGTGTTATAGTTTGAACAGATGTCGTAGCAGTTTGAGGCGGAGTCTGAGGTGTACTAGGCCCAGACTATTGAACATAGCCAGGTGCAGGGGTTTGAATAGTAGATTGAACAGGTTGCTGGGTTGGACCAGAAACCAAAGGCTGTCTAGGTTGAGAAGAAAACCGCACATTAGGTTGCATAGGCTGTTGAAATTGGGACAGATCCCACACCATGTTTGTTTCGGGGTATTGTCCCGTAGAAGGTTGAACGTAAGGACCATAGCCTGGTTGAACGTAGGGTTGATAAGTAAGTGGAAGATTTCCGGCTCCTTGTACAGATGATTGACCAGAAGGTGGTTGGAAACCTTGAATTGGGTACTGACCTTGAGGTTGATAACCCTGAGGTGCATACTGAAACTGGGGTTGATAAGGACCCTGAGGAGCATATTGAGTTTGGGGTTGGCCTTGGGGTATGTATTGTCCTGAAGGTTGATAACCTTGAGGTATGTACTGTCCTTGAGGTTGTTCTCCAAAATAATATGATGCCACAGTTTGTCCTGGGAAAAATTTACCTTGAGGTTGCCCCCCAGGCGGTAACTGACTACCCTGAGGTTGTCCCCCAGGCAGTAATTGACTACCTTGAGGTTTCCCCCCAGGCGGTAACTGATTTCCCTGAAATTGTCCCCCAGGTGGTAACTGACTACCTTGAGGTTGTGGATTCGGAATATTACTAGACATCATAAATATTTGCTCTACGTTCGACGTTTCAGTTTTAATACCATTAAGACCAGGTGATAATACTTATTCAGTCAGTCGAGGAGATGCTCCTGAGAAAGTACCAGAGAGAGCCTGATACCCTGAAGGAACAAAAGGACCACCGTGTAAAAATGCTTCCGGTGATTGGGAAAACATAGATGACTCTCCTGCCATAATAGATGAATGATAGTAACCTCTGGGCGTAGGATGAAATGGAATTCGAGGTGGAGAAAAAGCAAGACCCAGGTTCTCTAAAATTTTTGTCAAAGATAGATACCAAGCGTCAGTTCAAATAGGGCTGTAGAAAATGGATTCACGCTCCCTAAGATTTAAAGATTGAGGGGATTCGAGAAGAGATAACTCTTCGTTTGGACTAGTAATCTCTTCAATAGAAATTAGGCCAGATGGTAGATCTTCAGTAACAATATTTCTTACCCTAGGTGAACCAGGATCGCTAGAAGTTGGTGTAATAAATCCTGAGGATGTTTCCAAAACAGAAGGTTCAGTTTCAGGCTCAAAAATTTCAGGTTCGTCAGCTAGTTCACTGGAAGGAAAAATACTACCAGTAACTTCCGAAACTGAAATTGGTTCTTGAATGTGTTATGTTGTGGGTATTTGATGATCAGGATGAACAACTATAGATGAAATTCCAATTTCTGTTGATCTAATTCTACCGCTACTAGATGATACTAGAGCACGCAGCCCTTCAAGCTGACTTGGTGTATATTCAGGGGGCTTCCCTTGAAGTCTCTGGGATTGTCTCGGTAATTCTGCCACGATTAAATATTAATTAATCACACGCAAACAAAGAAAATCTCAATAAAAACACCTAAAGTCTCTAAAGAAACAAACAACTGAATCACACACCTAAAATATTTAAGAGTTCAAACCACACACAAAAAGTAACTTCCCGTACTAAAAACACTAGTTAGTGATGAAATCCAACTTAGTAGAAGTTTAATATAGAAAGGGCAGTTGGAACAGTTACCCCGACAACCTGCTTAATGAAACAAATTGGCACAATTTTCTTCACAAAACCATCTTGAGTGAAGAGAACCCCTCAGAGAGTCCAAGTGAGTCTAGTCGACTTCTGCTCCAGGTACAGTGAGATCTTTCCTTCACCGTCACCTTAGGAAATAATCTTAAGCTTATGGACACTAAGGTTACCAACAATAAAAAATACAATTGGGGGAACAGTCTATGATCCGATCCCACGCACAAGGGCAGAGTAACAAAGGTCAATCCCCTTGAAGGCTCCTCGACATGGTCAATCCGAGGATTACTGACAAGTGACCCCAGGCTCCTCGACAATGGTTAATCCGAGGTTTACCGTTTGTAATGCACAAAATCTTCTATCTTTCCCAATGAAACAAAATTGATTGTCTCAAAGGTTCAGACATGATCTCGTGATTAAATCCTTTAAGAGAAGCTTCCCAGATTGTACAAATTACAATTGGATTTATTTCCTACCGCAATATTTAGCTACTTTTTTGTTTTTATTATCTTGGAGATTTAATTACTCCCTACTCCAAGATAATAGCCTAAGCTATATTGGTGATAAGAGCCCTAGAAATAAAAAGATTACTAGATCAATTTTAATTAAGCATTGTTTTTATGGGCTGTTCTTTAAGTCAATAGGTATGGAAATGAAACTTTGATGGTGTGAAGACTCGACTTCCAAAAACACTAAAAATGCACCTAAAAATGATAATCAATTCATTTTTCTTTCAATGAAATTCTAGCTAAAGAAAGAGTTCGAGAATGCAATTCTTTTAAGAGACAATTCTTTCTTTAAACATGAAGAATAAATGGAAGAAAATCTTTTTGATTTTTCAATAAGAACTCAAAACGAGACAAATAATCAATGCTCACAATAAATCCCTTTTTCTTTCAAGACTCGAAACTACAAAAAACAACTTTCCTTCAAAAAAGATCTACAAATCCTTAAAAGCACTCAAAACTATGAAAACTAATTTTGAGATCTACAAACTTTGAAAATCTAATTGAATAAAATCTTTAAATTTTTTTTTTTGAGAATGTTTTGCTTAGTTGTTTAGTAAACTAAAGATTCATTTGCCCAGAATAAAAAATAAATCAAAAAACTTCCAGATATGTTTTATAAAAATGAAATTCAGAACTCAAAACAAAGTTTGTTCAAATATTTGCAAAGAGAAAACTAGATCTATTTCTCAAAAAAGAATGAATTTCAGAACTAAGTCAGACTCATCAAGAAGATAAAAGATACCAAAGTGATCTAATGGAACTTTTAATCTTCTAATCTTTGGGTCACTACAGAGATAAAGAGAAATCCACTCTAAAAATGCAAAACTTCTAGAAAATCATTCAAAACAAAAGTGCTATGAGACTCATTCACAAGGGATTTTTGACAGAAAACATACAAATTTGGGCAGACACTAGGAATCCTAAATCAAATCTAAACTAAAACTGAAAGAAGAAATCTAAGTTTTTCAAGACTTTTAACAGGGTCTACAACAATGTGCGGTCTCCAGAAAAGTTCAAGAGAAACAAAGAAGATTTCAAAGCTTTCCAAATCAAAGTAAATCTAAGTTACCCAAGCCCGTACAAATAAATAAAAAATCAGAAAAAAGCATTTCTCAAATCAAAATAAAGTAAAATCAAAACAAGTTCTTTCCATAGTATGGTCGCCAATTTTTTGGCCAGATAAATCGATCTTGCGGAAAATACCGATCTCCCTAGTGTCAGAATACAATCTAGAAACAAACAAACAACTAAGTTTGTCTTTCTCTAAATATATTCATTTTACAAATAAATGCTATGAAGGTGTCGATCCTACCTTAGATCCAAATGCTTATTTGCGGTCGTAGTGCTTCTATCGCTTCAAAATCATTTCTTCGCAACAAGAGTTCTTCCGTCGCAACAAGAGTTCTTTCATCGCAACAATAATCCTTTCGTCGCAACAAGAGTTCTTTCATTGTAAGAAAGTGTCGCCTTTCGTCGCAATAAAGTGTCATCTTTTGTCGCAACAAAGTGTCGTCTTTCGTCGACCGGAAATCACAAACAAGAAAATATTAAATAGCACCTGTATAACAAATAATTATAAAATATACCTATCATAGTGATCAAGGAATCTATGAAATAAATGATCAAATGACAATTTATTGAAATAAACAATCGAATGACAATTTATTGAGAAAAACAAAACTTGATTGTATTAATCTTAAAATAACATAACAATGTTACAACCTTAGCCTTGATGTTTGAAAATGCCTTCCCGGGGTCCGAAGCAGGAGTCTCCTCTACTTTGATAAGTCTTACACTCTTCCTCCAGGAGCACATAGAGGTATATGATCTTTCCTCTCAAAAGATCAGTAGAAATAAGTCTAAATCTCAACAGCACTTCAACTCAATCACCCATAAAGCTTGAACTCCCTTTGAGGCTACCCAATGCCTCTTTTTATAGAGTAGATGAGGAGGTTAGGGTTCCACCTTTTAAGGGATAGAATCCACCTTCAAAGGGATAGGCTCCTCACATCAAGGGATTAGTTCCTTAAGGTGAGGGATGCATGAACCTTACTAAAGCGTACTCATCCCCAAAAAATCTCATCTAGAACCTTCTAGAATTGACCTCAAATCAACTTTTTAACTTTACTTTCTCGCTTTTTTGACTTTGAGAAGGGTAGGCAGGCATTACAAGGGAAAACTGCGTTCTAGAACACAGGTAAACAGTGTATTACCTACGTACCCAAGCTAGGAACGCAGACAAGCTTCATGTTACCTGCGTACCCAAGGCTTTTTGAGTTTTTAGGGTTTTTCCTCCAGTTTTAGGGCTTGGAATGAGTAACAAAGGTTGTAAGACTTGCAGAGGAGGCATGTATGAGTGTTAATGAGCTCATACAGTCAGCAGAATGTCAAGGTGACAGTTTTTAGTGCAACAAGTGTGATATCTCACTCTGTGTACGTAAATATATCGTAGCTCGTCCACGTACTTTCGAGTAGATCGGGCGGTGTTACAGTACGATAAGTATACAGGGGTGCTCTCACTATGCGATTTCACATCAGACAGTGGTAATACGAACTTGGGCCTCCACGTACCTTCGGGTATATTTGGGAGGACAGATTTTAGGTGATATCCATCCATAGTGAACCGAGTCGGCCACCCTAAAATTGTGATACACCGAACACAAAATTCGGGGAGATTACCTCCCTGTACTTCTTGGTTCGAAAGGAGGTATTTTGCAGTTCACTGTTTCTTGGTAAACCCTTTTGCCTAGCATTACCCTCTTTTTTTTTATTTGTTTTTGGATAAAATAAATCAGTAATCATGGAAGAACACAATCCTACCCCCCATCGTTCATGTAGATTAGCTTTAAAACCACCTTTACCACCGGAAGTTACTTCTGGTAGGCGAAGGCGATCACGATCTACCAAATCAAGTACAATTCGTACCTCTGGAGAAACATCATCATTCAATCCAGAGTTAGGTCAACTTGTTTCCACACATCCCGGTTCGTTTACTGTTGTCGAAACAAAGTCTTCACAGCTACCCGTGGTCACGATCCATTCAATCACTGAGACCATACCTCCTGGACCCGATGTTGTTCAATCACAAATTGATCTCTATCCTGTCTCTTCTTTGCCAGAAAATCTGAATCCTGAACAACCGGAAGTTGTTCCTACCTTGGTCACTCCACAAATATCTGTAGCCATTGAAACTCCTATATCACACAGTCAACTGTCTGAAATATATTTTGGACCTAACGGTGAAGTTCTTCCTCCTGGTTTAATCGCGATTGAAGAAATCCCACAACCTAATACACCTTTAAGTCAAACCCATTTTGGGGGAGACCTTTACTTTTACCAGTCTTTTCCTCAATCGTTTCCATCTGTTTTTGTTGATCCCATTGCCATTCAATCTCCCGTTGATTTCGGAAATTATACATTTGGTCATACAACCATGCCTGAACCAACATATTTGGTTGGGTCTACTATTCCAATTACGTCAGCTCCTACCCCCGCTACTCCATCGTTGTTCACCACCTCACCTGAGTCATATTTTCATGGTGGCCCTTCGGTCCCAACAGGCAACAAATAATTGTTTGGCACTTTCTTTGGTCAATCTTCAAGACCATGGTCATTACCAATGTCATCATCTGGTGTTTTAACTAGTATTCCTATAGTTAGTAATGAACGACTTGAATCATTACATTCATCATCAGGACAATATCAAGTCGGTCCTTATGGTTCAATTCCTTTAAGTACCATATCAACTGGACTCCCAACATTTGGAGAACAATATTTTCCGTCTTATTATTCTCCTTATGCTGGGGGGAAACCTATGGTCACCCAATATGATAGTACTCAGTCACATTTTGGTCAAACTAATGTTGACATGATTGTTTGTCAATGGCAGCCCACTCTGCCTATCCAACCACAAACGGTTGTCAAATCATATCAACCAATTCAACCTCTTACACCCACTTCATTAACACTTGTTAATACATCTATACCCCTGTTACAGAATCAAAATATTGTACATTAACCTTATCATGCGAGGTCTTAAACTCAATATCAAAATCCTTTGGTTAATTTACAACAATCTGTATCAGGGATCATTTATTCACAAGCTGGTGTACCATTTTATGGGATGTCACAAACACAATCTGGTTATACATATCAACCGAATCCAACTTACACTAATTTGGGTTATAACATTGGTGGACAGACCCCTTAGCAACCACAGGTGCAAATTCCTCAAACTTCATATCAACAAGTACCATATCCAAGTTTTGGTCAACAAAACTTTCAAGCATTTGCTATGCAAAACAACCCTATTTGGGTTACCAACAACAAATCCCATATGCTGGTGCTCAAAGACATGTTGCCCAAGCAATTCCATCGTATCTTGGCTATGCTAAAATTGACCTTAATAGACAGTTTCCTTTTGTTGAAACCTTGGAATTACTAGATTCAAACCGGTTAGCCAATGATCCTATCAATTATGCTCTTTGTTGGCCGGTGATACCACATAAACTACCCTCTGACATTCCTAAATTCAATGGAAACCTTGGAGAAGACCCATCAACTCATGTTATGACTTATCATTTATGGTGTTCATCAAATTCCCTAAATGATGATTCTGTTTGATTACGTCTTTTCTAGCGAACGCTCATAGGTCCGACAACTAAATGGTACATTGAATTACCTAGAGCTTCTTTCAACAATTTCATTGCCTTAGCTACTATCTTTTTAACCCATTTCCAGTTACCGATCATATATGAAACTGGAATGGAACTCTTTACCAACTTCAAACAGAGTAATGCTACTCACATTTCAGATCATATTCATGAGTGGCGTCGCCGTCAACGAATAGTTAAGACATTTGTTGATGATCAGCTCCTTGCTGAATGGTTCATCAAATCCCTGTTACCATCTATAACGAAGGATGTGACTAAAGGTGGAATCGTCATAGAAGAGCAAGTTATCACTCATGCCCAATATTTAGACTTGATTTATGCTCAGTCTGGCATGCTCTATGAAAAAATCCCAAATGCGCCGCTATCTAATTTCAGTGTTCCTCCTCAAATAAAGGACTCTCATGCTGGAGACGGCTTGATAGGCACTGCAAACACACACAACACTTCTGCATCTGATCCTGCTCCTACTTCCGAATTTAATTCCGTCTCATTTGACAAAGGCAAAAGTGATAAGCAACCAGGAAGTAAGAAAAATGGGAAATCAAAGAAAAAGAAAACTTCTAACCCGCACGAACGATCATCTGATCAAACGTCAGGACCACAGAAACCTCGTTATCGATGCATAATTTGTAAGAAGGAACATTTTGTTAGGGATTTTCCTCATCATGCTAAAGTCTCAAAAATCATCAAGACTTCTCATGCATCAGCTGTGTTGATAGACCCATTTCCAAATCCAGACACAAATTTGGTTGCTACGGATCCAGCTCCTAGTTCCCAAGTGTTAATGTTATCCACTACAAAACCTTCACAAGATATTTTGGTGTCGACGTGGAATAAAGACTATGGTAGTCTGACCACTGATCGACCTACTACCTCGACAACGAATCCATCTAATGAATCAGTACCATCTCTTGTTATTCCTAAATTGACGATTAAGCCACCAAAGGGAGTAATTCATAAATCGACATATAATCGTTGAGCAAGAGCTGCACAAAATTATAATATAGTTGAAGATTTGGCTCAATCCCCTTTAGCTATGCCTGCTCTTGAGGTA
The DNA here is from genome assembly GCA_034641835.2 of Pinus albicaulis. Lineage (NCBI taxonomy): Eukaryota > Viridiplantae > Streptophyta > Pinopsida > Pinales > Pinaceae > Pinus > Pinus albicaulis. The sequence goes on from CM076579.1 coordinate 763,811,906, forward strand.
TTAAAAAATTTTCCCTCCCAGAAGCAGGCTTTATTGTCGGCAATTGGTGTAACTAATCTGACTGATTCTAATCTTGTCGTCTTTAATCATACGGGCTATGTGCCACAATTACCAGCAGAATTGGCATTCTCCATCCAAGTAAATGTTCTCAATCACCTTGTTCATCACACTATTATTGATGAGGGAGCATCTACGTGCATTATGTCTCTAAACTGTTGGAAGTCACTTGGCTCGCCGCAATTATCAAAATCATCAACGACGTTGAAGGCTTTTTATGGAAGAACATATAAACCTTGTGGTATTATCAATAACCTGCAAGTTGAATTAGGGGGAAAAACAATAAGTATTGATGTTGAGGTTGTTGACGGACCCCTTGACTATAATATTTTACTCGGAAGACCATGGGTATATGCGATGACTACCATTGTTTCTACATATTTTAGAATGGTTGCCTTTCCTCATAAAGGTAAAATTACAATCATTAATCAATTATCATTTTTTGCTTCCGCTTCGCAGGTAACTGGAAGCGTTCCATATATTCACTTACCCCAGCTAGAGATCCAAAACATTAGTGTAGGACTCTTAAAGGATTCCACTCTTATGGGAACCTTTGCATTACCGCCATCCGCGATGTCGTCAGAAATTGCAAGCATAAAGACCTGCTACATGATCTCTTCCACTCTATCTGGCTTAAGGGAGAGTACGGGTGTTTCTGATATTTCTACGTTGGATGATGTTTTACCACTCATCCCCATTGAGCTACAATAGCAATCAATCTATTTGGCTTGGGTGGAAAATCCGAAATCAGCGTCGTCGAGTGTTTGGGTTGATCGTTCATTAGATTTTAGTACTCCATCTGATCCATTTTCCTCAAAATTTTTGACATATGAAAATATTTTGGAAGCAATGATGGCAGAAGGAGAACCATGGGAAGATTATCATCATCATTCCCATCTTCCAGATTATGAAGAAAATAATTTTAGTGAACTATATCACCCATCCATTCAAAATTTCTTTTCGAATTATTTTCCGATTAATGCAATTGAATTTGAGTGAAATTTATCAAATATTGAAGAAACTATTTCTATCAATATTTAGACTAAACCTGGCATTGTAGAAAATATTCATGTCGGTGTATCTTGTTCTCTATTAGAACTTGATTCATATTGCTCTCTTTTTCGTTAATTTCATGACGTATTCGCTTGGTCTTACGAGGAAATGCCAGGCATAGATACTAGTATAGTTGAACACACTATTAATATGTATCCTAATGTCAAACCAGTGCGTCAACGACTTCGTCCTGTTCATCCGAAGAAAGCCGCTGCCATCAAAGCAGAAGTTGAAAAACTTTTGCGTGCTGGTTTCATTTACCCTGTTCCGCTTACTAAGTGGGTTTCCAATATTGTTCCTGTTATGAAAAAACAAGGAACCATTAGAGTGTGGGTCGATTATCAGGATGTTAATCATGCTTGTCCAAAAGACAACTATCCTACTCCCTTCATCGACCAGATTATTGAAAATTGTGCTGGATGTGAAATATTTTCTTTCATGGATGGATTTTCCGGGTACAATCAAATCAATATCCACCCAGATGACCAACATAAGACAAAATTCATCTATCCCTAGGGCACATTCGCATATTGGAAACTCTCGTTTGGTTTAAAGAACGTTGGGGCAACTTTTCAGAGAGAAATGGATTATGCTTTCAACGAAATCAAGCACATTGTTCAACCATACCTAGATGATTTACCAACTCATTCACGAAATCATACTGATTACCCGATGCATTTGAGAGCCATTTTGTTACGCTGCCGACACTACAAGATACGACTCAATCCACATAAATGTGTGTTTTGTGTTGGTTTTGGTCAATTGCTCGGATTCATAGTCTCAAAAGAAGGAATTCGAATAGACCCACTGAAGGTACAGGCTATTCTTGATTTTCTTGTGCCATCAAACTTTCTTCAGGTACATAAACTTCAAGGAAAGGCCAGCTTCCTGAGAAGGTTCATTCCAAACTATGCCAAAATGGCTAAAGGATTTACTCAATTTTTGAAAAAGGGGGTTCCCTTCCATTAAGACCAAGTTGCGCAAGCTTCTTTCGAGCATCATTAATGTATCCTCCAAATTATCAAAATGATTATTTCCTATATATCGCTGCGGCTGAAATGACCGTCGCCATGGTTTTGGTCCAAGTAGAAGATAGAATTGAACATCCGATCTATTATTTGAGTCATAATCTCAATGATATGGAAGTTAAGTACTCATACATGGAAAATCTTACCTTGGCAGCTATTCAAGCTGTCCAAAGATTTCACCATTATATCCTGCTCCGAAAAACAACAATAGTTTCGGATTGCAACCCCATGACTTACATCTTATCACGTCAATTGCTGGGGGGAAAATATTCAAAATGGATCGTCATTTTGCAGGAATTTGATTTGGAATTCATCAAATCCAAGTCAAAGAAGTCTTTAGTTTTGGCTGAGCTTCTCTATGACCTTCCCTCTGATAGTACTGCAACTACGTCGGAACCATCTATTCCAGACGAGTCTCTGTTTCTGATCGGATCATCTGAACCTTGGTATAGAGATTTCATCATTTATCTCCAAACCTAAACTTTTCAACCTAATACCTCTCGCTCTGATCAGCGACGTATTCAATACCAAGCCAAAGATTATTTGATCGTCGGCGATACACTTTATCGTTGTGGTGTTGATACCATTTTAAGGAGGTGCCTCACTCATGAGGAGGCCGAAAAAGTGTTAAATGATTGCCATGCTGGGGCTTGTGGTGGACATTTATCTGGTTATGCTACCGTGCAGAAGATACTCTGCACCGGTTAATTTTGGCCTACTATTTTTCGAAATTGTATCCTTGCAGTCAAAATTTTTCATGCATGTCAGATTTATGACCGTAAAATCCGCAAACTGCCAGCACCAATGCATCCTGTTGTCTCTGCTGGACCATTTACGAAATGGGGTATCGATTTCATGACCTGTAACCCTCCTTTGTCCGGGGGGCACGGTTATATTATTGTCGCAGTCGACTATTTTACCAAATGGGCCGAAGCGATGCCTACATTCAACAACACAGGACAAACAACTGCATTGTTTTTCTTTAACCACATTATTGCATGGTTTGGGGTCCCACAGGCTATAGTTACGGATCATGGGAAGCATTTTCGCAACCATATAATGTCTGAATTGACAGCCAAGTTAGGATTGTCACATGATAATTCTACTCCTTATTATCCATAATCAAATGGACAAGTTGAGGCTATTAACAAAATTCTTAAACGAATGCTTCAACGAATGATAGGAGTCCGTAAAAGGAGCTGGAACTTGATCCTGTACTCCACCTTGTGGGCGTATCAAACCTTGGTGAGAAACACAACTGGATTTACCCCTTTTCAATTGGTGTATGGTCTGGAAGCTATCTTACCAATCCAATGCGAAATATCATTGTTAAAACTCGCAATAGACTTGTTACCTGACACCTCATAAGAAGAAGCACATCTCCTTAACCTCATCCATCTAGATGAAACATGTCGTGAAGCCAAATTGGCCAACGAAGCACATAAGAGACGTATAAAGGCGCAATACGACAAAAATTTCCAGCCTCGCATATTCTCAGAGGGCGACTTGGTCCTTCTTTATGACCAAGAAGCTGATGTAATAGGTACAAGGAAATTCGAGCCATTATGGCATGACCCCTATATTGTCAAAAGAGTTCTTGCTAAGGGTGCCTACGAGTTAGTATATTATGATGGGATTCCATTGGCAAAACCTAGAAATGGGTTGTATTTGAAACGTTACTATGCTTAATCATGAGCGTAGTAATTTTTTGTTTATATTGTTTATATGTTGTTGATTTGCATTCACTATATTAATTTTTTTTTATAGAGTTTTCTTGACGTTAGTAATCCACTTTACATTTCATCGCAGATGACTAAATATTTGGAACCATTTGTTGGATATGCTGATGGTGCTAGTCGTAGTACGCAGAATCTATCCTCTGCAGTGTGGGCCATTTTCGCTTCGAACGATGAGTTAGTGAGTTTTCAAGGGATTTGTATCGATAGATCGACGAACAATATCACTGAGTATAACGCGTTGATCGAAATTTTCTCTGATGCCATTTCATTTGGTATTAACCACATAATCATAAGGTAGATCCTGTGAGTGAAATGCGCAAACCTCTCCTCGACAAACCTGTGAGAAAATATACATTCTCAACTATTATGGACAACACTTGATTTTTTATGTGAAATGCCTCTATCGCTGGATCCCATGCTCAAACAAGGAATTCTAGGAGTTCTATTTGTTGCCTCATTCCTGAAAATTTGAAGTAGTTAAGTAGCCCGCAATCTCTTAAAGCTCTTACAGTACCCAGATCATTCAAGGCAATCATATATTGTTCTTCATGTTCTCTTTCTCTCCATGTAATCATTATTATAATCCGATGGAAACCTGAAAATCAACCATAAGATCCATTAGATACCATTCATTGCAAAAAACTAGGCAAATTTTGGACACAACATGAAAACCAAAAACTTCAACTGCGCCCAACGCATTCCCTGGACTGAGACAATGAGTTTCACATGCAGGTACACTTCACTGTACCTACTATGCAAAGCAGGTTTCGACATTCAGGGGTGTGTTGCCCTCAATTTGGGTAGAATTTACCCTAGGGGCCTCAAAACCCTAAAAAACTGCAAGGAATGGTAATGAAATGAATACTGAAAGAAAGAGGACGTTCATGGCACTAACCTAGATCAAACGGTGATGAAATCCGTCGACAGAAATGACCGTAATTGACGACTGAAGTTCGCGGGCAAAATCAGGTTCAGAGCTCCAAAATACAAATGGTAACTATGGAATGGTAAAAATGAATAGTGAAACTGCTTTATATAGTCATTTAATTACTTGCAAGTTAAATTGATTTATGTGACTATAGTTTTATTATGTTTTTATCATGAAACAGGTATTTTTAATCTATTTTATGTTGTTCTGAACAGGAAATACAACTGATGAATAGATTAGTCGTGCAGGTTTATTTCAAAGAAAGACTTGACCACAAAGCATGCTTTTTCTCCTTATTTTTAGAGCTTTGTTAAAAACGAAAAAGGACTTGAAGCGCACTTTTATCTCTTTTTCGAGCTTCGATAACAGCAAAAAAGGAACCCCTGGAGTCTTCTTTCAGCTCTTTTCAGACTCCGATAATGTGAAAAGATTGTCGAGCACTTGTCATTTCAAGCTCGTTAAAGTAAATGAATTGATATCTACTCGGTATAAGTTTAACCCATTTCCAGACTGAGATGGATTATTTACGAAAAAGGAATTCCTTGGTTAAACATGACCAAAGAGGTTCTCTTAGATATCATTTTACACTTTTTCGGATCTGAGTGACAAATTTATGAAAAAGTACTTTTGGATTTCTCTTTCGTCCTCTTTTTCAAACTCTCTAAATATGAAAAATGACCGGGCTATCACTGTCGTTAAGCTCGTTAAAACATAAAATAGCGACGGGCTTGTCGATCATGGCAAGAATCGAGTTTCATTCATTGCTAGACTCATTAAATTATTAAATAGCGATACTTTATTTGCCCAAAGGGTTGAATTATAGATCAAGAAAATGTTATCCTCCTCAAGCTTGTTAAAAAACAAAGAGGTAATAGTCGACAAATGACTGGGGAAAATTTGGGAAAATCAAGTAAAGTTTCTTTTTGGTAGCAAGTTGCTCTTGAACATGACACTTCTTTCACTCCATGTCTGTGACTATTTGGGTTGGGTAATCATCTTGACGGTTCATTCACACCTATGGTTCATCATACCTTCACTTCAGTTTTGGGTCAATGCTGCCAACTCATCATAGTGTCGCTGATATGTTTAAGAGAAGTCATCCAGTGATTAGGAACTCATCCATCTGCAATACTCATAAACCTTCATTTTCATGACTGTCATCCCTGAAAATTTCTATATCAAGTCATACCCTTGTCTTCGAAATCAGTAACTCCAGTTTTGCAATAAGGTGACTTCCTGTCGACAACAAATCAATATCCAGGAATTTCACTTAGAAAAATCAAATTCCTGTACCATGAGGCTTGTTATAGCATCGAAAAGATCCTTGCTTCCAGAATTTTGACCGAAATATTTTTTTTGGCGTTTGACATAAAATCATCTATTCACACCTTATGAAATGTACTGCAGTACCTTGAGGGACATTGACATTAATGGTGGTTCTCTCGCGTTTGTTAACAACTCACATAATTGGATGGTAATCAAACGATGTCTTTCCATGTTCGACGACAAATCATAGATTCACATGGCTAGACTTGTACCCGAATGATCAAGTGAACGAGATAAGAAGACCCCGGATCTAGTTTCATCCATTCGGGCTCAGATTTCAGGATTGTTGTACGCATCATCTATACGGTGAACTTACATACAGATTGTCATCCAAACATGGGCCTATATCTGTAGGCGTGTCTGCATCTGGGCAACATTCCAATGTAGACGACTTTTTGAATTATGTATATGTTATTAGATTTTTTTATGTGATGACCATGGGAATGCCTACCCTCAACAATTATGATCAATACAGGATATATAATGATGTAATGTATTGTAATATTGATGCAGGTGACCACTCCGCTTTGTTTCCAGGCTCATCACAGTGTAAAGCATCTCAATCAAATGTTCTTATTATTTGGATCTCATGCTTTAGGGGCAAATTGTTATAGGTCAATTTGGGCACCATTCCCAATGATCTAGTTAACTGGGCATCATCTCCAGGACCGATGATCAAGGGTCTATCATTCCCTATCATCTCAGTTTCAATATGCCCTAAGACAAGAAACAACATAAATCAAACAAGATTTCATCAAGCAAGGGTTTCCATGGTTTGAAGCTTATTATTTAACATATGAGAGCTCACCAACGCAGGATCTAAGGGGCCTAAGTGCATTGCATATGCAGGTAGCTCCATTCAAGGCTGATCTGCAGAGCACTTCTTGACATTCAAAGGTGCATTGGTCACATTGGGAGAGAAATTCTCATTGTTCCGGAATCTCCACTTGGCCAGTGTCTTCTAGAAGGGTTCACATGTGTCAAGCTTCGAATCCAAGTGTCCATTTGACATCTACATGACTGGAAACATTTCTTGCCTATTTTTCGAATTCTATTGATTAAAAAACAACCTACAGTTCATCTATAAATTGAACACAGATCTAAGTGTTTGAGGAGGAAGAATTTGAGTAGAGAAATGCTGGAGAATTTTCAATAGAGAGTTTGATTTATGGAGCTGCTGCTAGAGAGATTTATGATGTGATGAGACTTGGGAACTCTGCTGGAAGGTCACTTCAAATCAGTCACTAGGTTGTAGCCTCTCCTTCTATCATCAATAAAGAGTACTTCTTGTTTTTCCCTACATGCATCTATGTTAACTTTGATTTTCCATATTGTAAGATCTTGGTTGATGAATGTAGTTTATTCTTAATTGATTTAGCTAACTAGCTTGAATAGATATCAATATTATTGCATCTTATGCTGTTTCAATGTTCTTTCTTACAGGAAGCATTCAGCCAAAAAAATCGCTTGAATTTGAAGCTGTAGTAGAAGCGACAAAAAGGAGCCATTTGGAAGTGACTGAAACAAGTAAGCATCCAATCCTCTTTGTGTATCTCTTTTGAGTTAGGAGAAATGGTAGTATAGTCTTTCACCTATTGTTCTAGGCTAACACCTACCTAGGGAAGCGTAATTTATCCATAAATTACAATTTTGGCCCAACATAGAGTTTTCTTGGAGCACTTTTGCATTGGATAAAGAAAAGAAAAGAAGGAAATAGGAAGCAATGATAAAGCAAGGAAGATTCAGATGAAGCAAATAAAATGAGATTACTTGCAGGTATTGAGTAGCATGCATGATTTCCTTTTTATTTTTGGCATGCATGGTTATGCATGTGTGTTCTTGGTTGTCTTACTATCATTGGCATGGATTTTGACAAGTTTGATACTATTTTTTAGCCTAGCCTCGTAATTTATGGATAACTATGGTGTGATGGGGTTATCATGTCTTGGTTGAGTTGGATTTCCAAATGTATTCAAAACTGAGTGAGGTGGTCTCTAAAAGAAATGACACATGCAATAGTGATCCCTAAATCATATTGTGGATTGTGGTAAAGTGTTATGAAACCATCTCACAAAATAGAATAAAATATATATCAACGACTTATAAATCATCCTCTTCGAGGGGAAACCTCCTTTACATTACATAAATGAACAATTCTTAGATGATACAAATGAAAAAACCTCATTTCTATATATAGGAGTCCAATGGGTCATAATATAATCCCAGCCGACATAACAATAAGAATTTAAGGGAACAACAATAAAAATAGTGGGCTTCTATGGGGAACAATAATAACAATATGGGGACTACATGGGCACAATAATAACCATAAGGGGGTTATACTAAGAATAAAAATAATGGGATACACTAGTATTATAGTCACCTAGCATGCCCCTCTCCTTAAAAAAAGTGTTTTCCTCAACGCTTGAGTAGTTATGGATGCTTCTGTATAACATTATAATCCTCCCATGTTGAATCTTCAACAGGTAAGTTCTTCCACTTGATAAGATACTCAGAAGTTGATAGATTTTGTAGTTTTTGAGTTCTTGTTTATTTGATTGCTTCAGGTTCCAATATGATTTTTCCTTCTTCATCAAGTTCTAGCAATATTGTTTGAACTGGGATCTTATCACCTATAATCTTATTTAAGCATGAAACATGGAAAACTGGGTGCACTCAGGAAGATGCAATAAACTCCAATTTGTATGCCATAGTACCAATCTTTTGCAACACCTTGTAAGGAACATAGTACTTTGGAAATCATTTATTATCCTTCCTAGCTTGCTTGAGGGACATTTGTTATTATGGTTGTATCCATACAAATACACAGTAGCCTACATCAAAAATTCTTTCGATGTGATGTTGATATGCCTGTTGTTTCATTCAATTATCTGCCAAAGTGAGGTAATCCTTTAAGAGTTGGAGAACTTGTTGTTGATGCTTTATGTGATCTTCCACTTCTTGAACCATATAATTTTCTCTTAAATATTATGTGATGGACGATGGATGATATCCATAAAGTGCCATAAATGGGGTCATTTTTGCTGTAGTATGGAAGGAATTTTTATACCATGATTCAACCAGAGGTAACCACTTGACCCATTGTGCTTATTTATCAGATACAAAGAAAAAAAGATATTCTTCTAAACATTTGTTCACTATCTCAGTTTTCCCATCATATTGAGGATGATATGATAAGCTATGAGCTAATTGAGTACCCAAACAAGAAATTAATTACGTCCAAAAATTTCCTGTAAAAATGGCATCTCTGTCACTTACAATGATGTTTGGGTTTCCATGTATCTTTTGAATTGTTTCCATAAATGCAGTAACTAATTTACTAGTTTTAAATGGATGAGATAATGCATGAAAGTGTGCATACTTGGTAAATCTGTCAATTACCACCATGATGACAGTATTTCCTTCGGACTTGGGTAAAATTGTGATAAAATCCATTGAAACCTACTCCCAACGTTTACTTATAGTGGATAAAGGTTGTAACAGACCTGGGGTCTTAATTGGATCAAATTTATTTTGTTGGAAAACCAAACATTCTTCCAAAATTTTTTGAATATTATATTTAAGGTCATCCCAAAAAAATTCCTTCTTGACCGTGTGATAAGTTTTTAAAAATCTTGATTGGCCTCCTAAGGGAGAGGTGTGCAATTCCAAAACAATATTTTGTTTGATTTGAGAATTCTTACAAATATATAAGCAATATTTGTACCATAATGAATCATTTTTCCAGATAAATGTTTCAGATGTGCTAGGATCTTGCTGCAAATTTTGAACAAGTGTCCACACCACTTCATCATTCTTCCATTCATCCCTTTCTTTGGATAATAGAAATGGAAAAAAGACATGGCTCCACATCCTCATCCTTTCTTGAAAATGAATCTTCAACAACATTTTGCTTCCGTTTTTTGTAGATGATTTCAAAGCCATAAACCAACATCTTTGTGACCCATTTTTTCTGCTCTTTTGAATATTATCTTTGTTCCAAAAAGTATTTAAGACTATCATGATATGTTTTTACCTTTAAGTGTCTTCCCTTTAGGTAAGGTCGCATTGTTTTAGTGCACGTAGTATTTGCAACAGTTCCTTCTCATAAATAGGTTCCTGTAAATACTTTCATTTTATTGGACGAATTTCAAAAGAAATGGGTCTTCCTTCTTGCATTAAAACCGCACCAGTTCCATTTCCCGAGGCATCACATTACACAATAATTTTTTTTGTGACGTCTGGGGTAGCTAAGACCAGTGCTTGGAACATTTACTCTTTAAGATGTTCAAAGGAATTAGTTGCTCCTAGAGTCCAAGCAAATACATCTTTCTTCATTAATGATGTTAGAGGTTCTGCTATTCTCCCATGATTCTTAACAAACTTGCGTTAATACCCTATTAACCCCAGAAATCCTCAAAGATGCTTTATGGTTGTGGGGATTTTCCATTCCTTAATGGATTTAATTTTGTGAGGGTCTAACTTAACATCCTCATGAGATACAATATGACCCAAATATTCCACCTCCTGTACTCCAAAGAAACATTTTGAGGTTTTTGCATATAATTGTTTCTCCTCCAATAATTTGAGCACCTTGTTAACATGTTGAACATGATCCTTCCAAGAATTGATGTAGATTAGTATATGATCAAAAAACACTAACATAAATTATCTAAGGAAGGGCTTGAAAATGGAATTCATCAAACCTTGAAATGTGGAAGATGCATTAGTAAGGCCAAAAGGCATGAACACAAATTCATAATGACCCTCATGAGTTCTGAATGTTATTTTCGAAATGTCTTTATTCTTCATTCTAATTTGATGGTATCCAGAACAACGATCCATCTTGGTGAAGTAAATTGCTCCATGTAATTTATCCAATAATTCATCAATGATAGTGATGGGAAATTTATCTTTAATAGTGAGCTTGTTGAGCCCCCCTAGAATTCAGATACATATGCCATGATCAATCCTTCTTATGCACCAATACTACTAGAGAATAGAAATAACTTTGACTAGGCTGAATTATACCAGCCTCTAGCATTTCTGCAAGCATACATTCAATCTCACTCTTTCGAGCATAAGGATATCCGTATGGCTTGATGTTTGGAGGAACGCCTCCTAGAATCAAATGAATAGCATGATCATGATCACAAATAGGTGGGAGTCATTTGGGAGTCTCAAACACCTTGGAATGATTGTCCAATACTTTTTGGAGATCTGTAGAAATAAATGATTTTGATGTTTGAACCTCTAGTGAGCATACTTGTGCAACTATGCCTCGTTGTTCTTTATTTAAAAGCTTTATCATGACATTACAGTTGATTATATTTCCTGGATTCCCTGCGATACCTCATAATTCAACTTCCTTTCCTTCTGAAAAAAAAATTCAAGAAAATTTCTTGAAAATTAAAACCTACCATTCGCAAAGATTGTAACCATTGTTGTCCTAGTACAACATCCATTGGAACAGAGATAATTTGACTATTCAATACATATTCCCCCATGGTTAGCTTAACATTATGGCACTTTCCAGAGAAATTTATAGTTTTTCCATTTTCAACCATCACTCGACACTCTGGTGCTGGGTATAGGAAGAAATTAAATTCCTTGGCTACCTTACAATGAATAAAATTATGGGTACTACCTGAATCAATCAACACTATTGTTTAGTCAATTAGTGTCCTAAATTGTTAACATAAATGATTGACCAGGGATAGTAAACTAATGAAGTGTAATGCACTGTATGTGCCTAAGTGTTCCTTTTTTCTTACTTCATTGTTTTAGTGTTTTGTTGATGTTTTGGGAGTTTTTATATTTTGATCCTTAGCATTCTATTCTAAAATAGAAAGATGAGATTAAATATATTTAAAAATGAAGGAAAAGGAAATGTTGTCAAATATATTAAAGAAGAGTTTTATTTACAAGTTTTTGGAGTCTATTTTCTAATTAAGAAATGATGAAAACTAGAAATCCTAATCCATGGATATTGCAGCTTAATTGAAGATTAAAGAAATGAAAACAACTAATAACTCAAAAATTACAACTGAATCTTATTCATTCAATCAAAGTTTATTGGAATAGTTTTAGAAAGAGATTAATTGTAATGTAATGAGGATCTCCTATGACATAAAATAAAATGCTGAAACAATCAATAACTCAAAAACATTATAACTGAATCTTATTCATTCAATCAACGTTTATTGGAATAGTTTTGAAAGAGATTAATTGTAGTGTAATGAGGATCTCCTATGACATAAAATAAAATTCTGAAACAATCATTGTACTTATAAGTCACTCGTTATTATTCAATAAACTGAACCCAGGGAAACACAATGACTGTGAAATAAGAAAGCAATCTAGAAAGCAAGAAGTAAAGAAAGATACTAAAAATAGAAATTAAAATGACTTAGCTAGAAAACACATGAAACCTCCTCGAATAGTAGGGGCCCTCTGCTACCAATTCAGTGTAATCCTTTAGCTCCTTAAAATTGTAATCAAAATAGTATCAAGGCTAATCTTCTTTTATTAAAACAGTGCTTGAAAAATAGAGTATCACTGTAATTTTGAATATGTTATCGACTGTCCTTTCTCGGTTCTGCAAAGCTTAATTTATATGAAAATTCATAACTAATGTCAAACAAAAATAGGTACATTTGTAATCTTCAAGTTAAAATTGAATTAAGAATCTTTTAAGACTCGTGATTTGCTGTGAAGAAAATCAGGAGTCCTAATTCCTGTAGAAAACAGTTTCTTTGACTCTTGCTTTGACCATTGGATTAGACACCTCCAGTTGTCGATTCAATCCTCGTGGATAGGAAGGAATCATGTAGGGAAGATTTGAGAACTACCCATGTGCGCCTTTTCTCCAATTGAACTTGTATCATACTTAAACACAAAAACAACTGCGGAACGCTTGGCTGGCTACATAATGCCTATATTCTGTAGCTAAACTGTTCAAAATTATTAAAACAACAAAAATCATGAAAATACAACATTTTAATCATTTGTATGTAACCTTTAATCAATATTAATCATTCTTCATTGATTTTTAGGCTTATGAAGTGATAAATAAATGATGAAATGAAGTGAGGGTTTGCAAAAGAGAAAACAATTCTAGGGCTCAACATACCCCCATTGCAAAACTCTTGCATGTCGTCATGCAATTCCATCAAAAATTTATTCCATGTGCTCTGAAACCTCTGTTAGAACATCCAGCCTTATCTTTCTGCTTATTTTGGTGGTCAATGTCATTCTGGGTTTTCTCATGAATAATTTGAACCTAAGATTTATGAGGGCCCTGTTCAGTTTCTTATTTATCTTGTTTAGCTTCCTGTTTTCTTTATGAGGTGTACCCGATTGCAGAGTGAGAGTATCATACATAGCATTCTTCAATTTAACGTTTTCTCTCAAGATTTCATTCTCATTCTTGATATGTTTGTTCAGTATCTCCAATTCATAATTATCTTTTCTCAGGGTTTCTATTGGAGGTTCTTGTGGAGTGAGGGATCTTTCTTGATTTTCTAAGGCCTTTCTTTCCAGAGATTCCACATAATCATAGATTTTTTGTTGAGCTAGGTCTATATCAATAATTCCTCCGTTAAGGTCTTCTTCAAATTGATGTAAAGGAGATCTGTCAACTAGTGTTTGAGTTAGAGTTTCTTCATCTTCAACATTTATAATTCCTGTTTTCTTAACCAATGTATTTTTCATTATTCCTTTGAGTCTAGAAAATCTCCTTAACTTTGGTGGATTTTAATTTTCTTCATCAGTATATTCACTTGTTATCTTCTCTTTTCTCTTGACCCTAATCTGTTTCCTAATCTTTGTCAACTTTTCAGAAATCAATTCTTCACTCTCTTCTTGTGATGATGTATCATGTTTATTTTCGACAGCTTTATCAGTTTTTCTTCTCCTTCTTCTTCTAACAGTATCTTATTTAGATGATGTTTCCTTTAGCTCTTGAAAATGATTTCTTAAAATAAAATCTTCCTAGTGATTTCCTATTTTCGTCAAATGGAATTCAATCAAAATTTTAACTAAACCATGGTGGTGTAGAGTAGTTTCTAGAATTTGGACTCTTTTCTGAACATTGGAAGCCATTATTTTCAAGCTATTAAACAAGAAGAAAGGTAGATTTATTTCTTCATCATTTAAGAAATTCATTAACAGCCTGATATGATAAACATACATTGTACCAAATCTACCTTCACATGTTATAATTTTTTTCAAAATTAATAACATGTTTCTCCATTTACTTTTTAAAGCTGTGCTCGGAATTCCTTTTCTAAATATTGTAATGTCCATACATGGATTCTTCAACATTTGTTTCCAAGACTCATTATGAAACTCCTTATTCTTCAAACAATGTTCTCCTTATCTTGGAAATTCTGTGGCTTCAGCTATAAATGACTATGCTATGGTAAACTTAATATCTCCAATTTCCACTTCTGATCCATCAAATGATCTGGAAAATGATTTTGTAATTTATTTATGGAACCCATTGAATTTTTCTAAAAAAATCAACCACCCAACTTGCTGTAATAACCCTTTAACTTGTGGGTATCCTTCTAAGTACTTGACTCCAATTGGTTCTGTTCTTACAATTAATCCCATTTCATTCTGTACATATTAATTCCTTTTCTTAGATGTAGGGTCTGATGCTCTGTTTTTGATCTTGTGTCTGAAGAAAGAGTAGCTGCTGAAGGATGTCTCACCTTTAAAATGACTTCTTTGTTCCTGTGGATGAACTGATTATAGAATGTAATGGTAGTGAGTGAATGAGGTCGTGAATGAACGAGGTGGTGGGAAAATTATGAAAATAACCAAGTTGAGGGTTTGATATAGAATGAAATAGTTGTGAAGAGATTTATGAGGATCTTCAGAATCATAATTAAATGATACAATCTTCTAAAGACGTGGCCTAATAGGTCACGTCTAATATTTTGATCATTAGTCACTTAATTAATGATGAAATGTTATGGAGCGTAGGGTAAGGGATATGGTCGAGGTGTTTTTATGATAAAGTAAGATCAATTTGAATGATAGATTTACTTAGGAGACATATGATTAAGCATATTGTATCTTTTTTATGTTTTTATATTTGTGCTATCAAAATAACTTTGCACAATTTACCTCAGACCTTTTTTACTTTGTTTCTTGTTATGTTTGTCCTTCATTTGTGGAATGCTGATATTTTAAGCTCCATAGTCTCCTTTGAATATCATCCTTTTTTTATTTAAGTAGGCTGCAGAGTCAGATCAGCTACAGAACAGAATTGGCTACAGAACAGACAACTGCAGAATATACTTGTCAAAAGATTATGAAATATGCATATGGAATGGAATGAGATGGAACATGAGTATGGAATGGAATGAAATGGGAGCATGAAATGGAATGAAATATTAGTATGGAATGGAATGAAATATGAATGAAATGAAGTATGGAGTGAAAAATGGACCTGCAACTTGTAATATTTAGTTGCAAAAAAAGAAAAATTGAAAGTATAGGGTGTCAAAAAAATTCTTATTTTCACCCTGCACTTTCTGTATAAATATGCCAATTACTGATTGGTTTTCATATTTATACTTTATTTATTTATATATATATATATATATATATATATATATATATATATATATATATATATATATATATATATATATATATATATATATATATATATTATTTTTTTTCAATTTTGTTTTTTCAATTAATGAAGAAAAATACAACTAAGTTAGTGAAGAAGAATGATTCTTCTTCACTAACTTCATGTCAATGTTATCTTGGAATTTTCTGACAAATTCTTTTCTTGAAAGTGGTTTATGATACAATTTCAGTCTGTGCCCATGTAAAAGAAATTATACCTTCCATTAATCTATCGTTCTGATCTTTATTTCTCCATTTTCAAAGATTTTCTCAATTTCATATGGCCCAAGCCAATGGGTTTGAAATTTACCTTGAAAATCCTTGAATTTTGAATCAAACAAGAGTGCCCAGTCACTTTCTTTAAATTTATTTTCTTTGATATATTTTTCGTGCCATCTAGTCCTTTTTTGTTAGACTATGCCTATTCTTTGGACTACATCTTGTCTGATCTCATTCAGTTCATTAATTTTCTCTAGTCTGTGCTTTTGTCAAATCAAGTCCTAGTTGGACTGCCATCTTGAAAGTTTGGATCTAAAACTCTATGGGAAACATGACTTGTTTTTTATAAAAAAGTTCATAAGGAGTGTGTCCTGTTGTGTTTCTCCATGTAGTTCTGTAGGCCCATAAGGCTTCATGAAGCCTTTCTGCCCAATCTCTTCTATGTAAATGAATAGTCTTTGTAAGAATCCCTTCGATCACCTTATTGGTAGATTCCACTTGGCCATTTGCTTGTGGATGGTAGGGAGTAGATTTCCTGTGCTTGATTTTGTACTTCTCTACCATTTTCTCCACCATATTTGATGTGAATTGAGCTCCTTGATCTGTGACAATTTATCTTGGGACACCAAAACGAGTAAAGATATCCTCAAAAAGAAAATTAACTACAGATATTTCATTAGCAAAAAGTAATGCCTTGGCTTATACCCATTTAGTGACATAATCAGTGCAAACTAGGATATACTTCGTTTGTTTTGATTGAGGATTAATAGGTCCTACAAAATCCAAAGCCCATTTCTCAAAAGGTTCAATATGTACCTGAGGTTGTAATGGCATTTCACTTGAAGGAGAAGGTTTCCATACCCTTTGGCAACTGTCACACCTTTTGACATATTATTTAGCATATTTAAATATGGATGGCCAATAATATCCTAGATAAAGGATTTTATAAGCTGTCCTCTCGTCAGCAAAATGTCCACCACAAGGTTCATCATGACATGCCTTAAGAATCTCAAGAATCTCATCTTCTCGAACACATCTTCTGATAATAAGGTCTGGACCTGTCTTTTATAATTCATTAGCAACCCATGAAAATTTTGCACTATCATAAATGATTCTTCTTTTATCTCTTGTATTCATAATTGAAGGAAATTTCCCTAAAACGAAATAATTGGCAATGTCTGCAAACCAGGGAGTTGGAGAAGTTATTGCAAAGAGATATTCATCAGGGAATTTATCTTCAACTTGAGTATTGTCTTTAATGTTTTGAACTCTAGATAGGAAATCAACCACTATATTTTGTTTTCCAGGCCTATCTAGAATGGTGATGTTAAATTCTTGTAAAAGAAATAACCATCTTATGACTCTGCCATAAGTGATTGATTTATTCATTAAATACCTAATTGCAGAGTGATCTATGTGAATAAAGGTTTCATAGCCTGTTATATAATGTCTGAATTTATTTATAGCATGAAAAACAGCTAAGAATTCCTTTTCAGTTACAGTATAATTCAACTCTGAAGGAGTCAAATTTTTACTTGTATAGTAGATGGCATAAGGGATCAGGTATTTTTGTCCCAACATAGCTCCTAGGGTTGTATCTGAGGCATCTGTTGAGATATGAAAAGGTAATTTCCAGTTAGGTACCCTTAAAATAGGTGCTTCAGATATTTTTGTTTTCAGGGTTTCAAATGCTTACTGGCAGTCAGAATTCCATTTGAATTCACAGTCCTTGGTGAGTAGTTTGAAAAGTGGAGATGTTATCTTGGTGAAGTTTTCTATAAATATTTTATAGTATCCTATAAATCCTAGAAAAATTCTAACATATTTTTGACAACTTGGAACTAATAGTCTAGAGACGACTTCAAATTTTGACTCATCAACTCTAATCCCATATCCTGAGATATGATGTCCTAGGAAAATCCCTTCAGTAAACATCATGAAACATTGTTCATGACTTAATTAAAGGTTTGCTTCTTTACACCTTTTTAGAACTTTTTCCAAGTTTTCTAAGGCTTCTTCAAATGTATTACCATAGACTGTGAAATCATCCATGTATACTTCTACATAATCATGTATTAGATCTGAAAAGATTCCCAATACTGCCCTTTGGAATGTTGCATGTGCATTGCACAATCCAAAAGGTAATACTCGGTAGGCATAAGTTCCCCAAGGACAGGTAAATGTGGTTTTATCTTGATCTTCAAGTGCAACTTGAATTTGATTATAACCACTGAAACCATCCAAAAATGAAAAGTACTTTTTTCCTACTAATATATCTAACACCTGATTTATAAAAGGTAAAGGAAAATGATCTTTAAGAGTGGCTATGCTTAATTCTCGGTAGTCAATGCATACCCTCCATTTACCATTTTTCTTGGGTACAATCACCAAAGGAGAAACCCATTGACTATCTAAAATGGGATACATAAAGTTGACATTTAACAATTTTTGCAACTCTTCTTTAACAATCTCCCTAAGGTTTGGATTCATCCTTATCTGAGGCTGCCTGATTGGTTTACAATTTTCCTCTATGTAGATATGATGAGTGCAAGTCCTAGGGTTAATCCCTTTCATATCAATGTATTCCTATGCATATGCAGAGGAATGTCTCTGTAATATTTTGACTAACTTCTCTTGTTGATATTTTTCCAGGTTTTTATTTATGTTTAAGGTTTTTCCTCGAAATATTTCAATTGTAGAGCTGCCAAATTCTTCCATGGAGTAAAAAGACATTTGTCTTGATGACAAAAATTCAATATTGGATTCTTCTTGAAATTGTTTATGTTTGTATTCTGAAGAAGATTCATGATTTTCTAGGACATTTAGAATCTGACTATCTTCACTGATTTTTGAAATAGTGAAGAGAGGTTGTATATCTTCTTCATCATCAATCCATTGATTATCATCTATTTCTGTGATTGCTCTTGCTGGAGGATACAAAGTAAATTTCTTGGTTGAACTACCATAAGAGATGTACATATCACTGGATCTACAACTAATGAAGGCATCATCTGTAGCTAACCAAGGTCTTCCTAGCATAATAGGATGTCCTCCTAAATCATTTTTAGGAGTTAGGATCATGAAATCCACAGGGTACTCCCAAGAATCTAAGGACACTGAAATATCTTCTAATACCCCATCTGGTTTGATTATAGATCTATTTGCTAACTATAGTAATGTTGGTGTATAAAGAAGATTAGGAAGCTTTAGTTTTTCCATGGTTTGCTTACTCATGATATTTATTGATGCTCCTAGATCAATTAATGTGTTTGGTATTTCAATTATATTGATATGTGTTTTGACAACTGGACTTCCGGGATCTAGATATTTTGGAATAGCAATCTTTCCCATCATTATGTCTGCTCTTTTTCCTACCAATTGTATTCTTTTTATCTCTTTTATTTTTCTTCCTAGTTTTTTCATACTCAACTCCTTTATTGTTTTAGCTAAGATTGAGATTTCATTGATGGCTTGTAATAATGGAATCTTAATACGAACATTTCTCAATTCATCTAGGAAATCATAGTTAGGCATTATAATTTGTTTCTCTACACCTTTATCAATTTGTAATCTTTCAGGAAAAGGAGGTGTAGTAGTAGATGTTGATGGTTTCTCTAACATAGGAGTTGAAATCACTGGTTCTTTTTGTTTTTCTTTTTCAATATTTTGGTTTTGAAGAGATGTGCTTTCTTCAAAACTTTTATTCACCTGTAGAGAATCTTCATCAGAATTATTTTGTTCTTGTATAATTACAGAAAGCTTCCTCTTTTCAAGTATTCTTCCAGACCTAAGTTGGAAATCATTAAGGTCTAAAGGAGTAATCAAATAAGTTGGAAATTGTGTCCTTTTATCATATTTGTATTCTGAGGATTTTTATTGTTGGGGTTTGGTATTGGCTGGGCAGGTAACTGGTTTGATTTCTGAGGAAATGGTAATGGAAGTGGTGGATTTTGATTCTGATTTTGAGGTTGTGGATTTTGCTGAGGATTTTTTTGAGGAGGAAAATTTGGATATGATGGATAATATGGATAAGATGGTGGATATTGATAATACTGAGAGAACCTACCATAAGGATTTTGTGCTCCTTGAGCCCAAGATTGAGATTGATTTTGAAATTGGGGCCAAGGTTGCTGCCAAGAATTCCAATTTGGTGGGGGTTGATTATACATTTGATTATTAAACCCTTGTGTTTGAGGTCCCTACCAAGGTCTTCTAGAGACAAAATTAAGAGATCATGTGGAATTTGTGGTTGTTTCTTCTTGAAAGACAACTTTAAGGCCAGGGATTGAAGGAAAATTCTTGGTCTCATGATTTTCTGAACAAATTGCACAAGTCTCTATTACTTTTGCATCAAGAGGACACTCTCTTAAGGCATGCTTCTTTCTACATTTGGGACAAAAGATTGCTAAGGCATTAGTTTCAGTGTTTTTCTTGTTTTGTAGCGTAAGGGTATCTATTTGTTCACTAAGACTCCCTAGAGTATCAGTTTTGAATTCATCAAGCATATTTCCTATTTCTGCCCTACTTACTGTTCCAGTTGCAGATTTGTTTACCCTCGCAAGGGCAGGGTCTCTTGGTCCTTTCAGAATTTTAGATTTTCCTCTTGAGAGATTAATACACAGTTCTCCTATATTAGGTAATGAAAGTTGAGATATATCTCCTTTCCCCATCATGTTAAGGATATCTATCCATTCATATCTAATTGTTTTTAACAAAAGAGCTTTCAAAGTATCTTGATCTAAATTTTGAATTTTTTCCCTTTTAATGTTATAGTTAAATCTTTCAAGTAAATCTTCCAGATTTTCATCCTCTTTTTGCATCATTTTGAACACTTCTTCCTTATGATTGGCTGGTATACAATAATCCAGATATCTTTCTAGAAACACTTTCCTCATATCATTCCATGTCCCAATAGACCCAGTGATTAGACTCATAAACCATTTTAGTGCTGCTCCTTTCAATGTTGAAGGGAACAATTTAAGTTTTTGAGCATCTTGAAGATAGTCATAAGTTCTGCATAGAACTTCAAATTCAAATAAGAATGTCTCAGGGTCTTCACTTTTCAGTCCATGAAAATTTGGAAGAATAAAGGGTGAGATATTTTTCATGGTAGTATTTGTTTTTTCATCTATTATAGGGAATCCAAAGGAGCTTTCAATTCCCCTTCTACCTCTACCTCCTTCTGCATTTCCTCTACCTCTACCTCCCTCTGCATTTTCTCTTCCTCTTCCTCTATCTCCTCCTCTACCTATACCTCCTCCAAATAGCAAGTTTTCTCCATTAAAGATTTTTCCTTCCCCTTCTCCTCCTTCTTCTCCCCTTCCTGCCATGATAGATTCTTTCGAACTAATATAAGGTTAAGTATGGAGAACTAATTGTTCTTCTAGTTCTTCTATCAAGGGTATATTGAAGAAGGATTCCTCCTCTTCCTCTTCACTAGGGATTTGTAATTCTTCTGCTGGAATATATTCTCCTGTGGAAGTGAAAAAGGTTATTCCTCTTGTAGGAGTCCTTGGATCTTCTTCCTCTAGAATTTCTTCAGTGGATGAAGTGGGAGATCTTCTTGATTGGATATTTGATCTTAAAACTTCTGGAAGCCTATGACCAGTATAATATGGAATATGGGTTTGAGATGGAGGTGTGATACTTCTTGGTCTTGGTGGAGTGAGTGGTATTGTGGGGATTAAGCTTCTGCCTCTTATAATCTACCCCTAGAGTCTCTTTCTCTACGCATATCATTGTTTTTTGGATGTAAGAAATAAGGCTACCTAGTTACACTTCCCCAACAACGGTGCAAAAATGTTTAGTCAATTTAGTTTCCTAAATTGTTAACATAAATTATCGACCAGGGCTAGTAAAATGATGAAGTGTAATGCACTGTATGTGCCTAAGTGTCCCTTTTTTCTTACTTCGTTGTTTTAATGTTTTGTTGATGTTTTGAGGGTTTTTATATTTTGATCCTTAGCATTCTATTCTAAACTAGAAATATGAGATTAAATCTATTTAAAAAGGAAGGAAAAGGAAATG
This sequence comes from Pinus albicaulis, assembly GCA_034641835.2. NCBI lineage: Eukaryota > Viridiplantae > Streptophyta > Pinopsida > Pinales > Pinaceae > Pinus > Pinus albicaulis. The sequence goes on from CM076579.1 coordinate 763,833,931, forward strand.
TTGTCAAATGAATTAAAGCAGAGTTTTATTTACAAGTTTTTGGAGTCTATTTTCTAATTAAGAAATGATGAAAACTAGAAATCCTAATCCATGGATATTGCAACTTAATTGAAGATTCAAGAAATGAAAACAACTAATAACTCAAACATTACAACTGAATCTTATTCATTCAATCAAAGTTGATTGGAATAGTTTTAGAAAGAGATTAATTGTAATGTAATGAGGATCTCCTATGACATAAAATAAAATGTTGAAACAATCAATAACTCAAAAACATTATAACTGAATCTTATTCATTCAATCAAAGTTTATTAGAATAGTTTTGAAAGAGATTAATTGTAGTGTAATGAGGATATCATATGACATAAAATAAAATTATAAAACAATCATTGTACTTATAAGTCACTCGTTATTATTCAATAAACTGAACCCAAGGAAACACAATGACTGTGAAATAAGAAAGCAATCTAGAAAGCAAGAAGTAAAGAGAGATACTAAAAACATAAATTAAAATGACTTAGCTAGAAAACACATGAAACCTCCTCAAATAGAAGGGGCCCTCTACTACCAATTCGGTGTAATCCTTTAGCTCCTTAAAATTGTAATCAAAACATCATCAAGGCTAATCTTCTTTTATTAAAACAGTGCTTGAAAAATAGAGTATCACTGTAATTATGAATATGTTATTAACTGTCCTTTTTCGGTTCTACAGAGCTTAATTTATATGAAAATTCATAACTAATGTCGAACGAAAATAGGTACAGGTGTAATATTCAAGTTAAAATTGAATTAAGACTCTTTTGAGACTCGTGATTTGTTGCAAAGCAAATCAGGAGTCCTAATTCCTGTAGAAAACAATTTCTTCGACTCTTGCTTTGACCATTGGATTAGACACCTCAAGTTGTCGATTTAATCCTCGTGGATAGGAAGGAATCATGTAGGGAAGATTTGAGAACTACCCATGTGCGTCTTTTCTCCAATTGACACCTGCATCATACTTAAACACAAAAATAGCTGCAGAACGCTTGACTAGCTACATAATGCCTGTATTTTGTAGCTAAACTGTTCAAAATTATTAAAACAACAAAAATCACGAAAATACAACATGTTAATCATTTGTATGTAACCTTTAAGAAATTTTAATCATTCTTCATTGATTTTTAGGCTTATGAAGTGATAAGGAAATGATGAAATGAAGTGAGAGTTTGCAAAAAACATTGTTACAGATGAAATAGGTAACCACACTGTTACCTACTTTTTTTTGGTATCATAAAAAGCACCCGATTTTGAAAAGTGGTGATGCAGAATCACCCCCTTTTTTTGTGCACATTTTTAACACTCTAATATTTTTATTTATGAAGTATGAATATTTGTTTTAAAATGTTAGTGATTTTCATGCTAATTTTGAAACGTATTGATGCAGCATCAACTTTTTTTTTTTAGAGCGGTGATTTTCATGCTAATTTTAAAACGTATTGATGCAGCATCAACCTTTTTTTTTTAGAGTGGTGATTTTCATGTTGGTAATCAAACACAAAACTTAGATAAAAATATATATATAAAAACAATAAAAATGTAAAAAAAAAAAAAAATTAACTTGTAAAAAAAAAAAAAAAAAAAAAAAAAAATAATGAAAATTATATCAAAAGAAATGAAAAAATTTTAAAAAACACATAATTTAAGCATGAAATTATGAAAAATCAAAACATTTTTTTCTAAATTGTTAAAAAACCATATAATAAAAAAAAAATTAAAATAGAAAATTTAAAAATAATTAAAATTACAACATTAAAATTTAGATAAAAAAATAAAAAAAAAAAATTAAATTAAAATAATAATAATAATAATAAGAAAAAAAAAAAATGAAAAAAAAAATGAAAATAAAAGAATTAAAAAAAAAAAAAAACTATCATTAAAAAGAAAAAAAAATTAAAAAAACCACATGCAAATAATTAAAAAACAAATATCCATAAATTTACTGTTTTTTTTTTTTTTTTTTTTTTTTTTAAATAAAACCATTTATAAATTTTAAAAATGAAAAACTAAATAAACTAAAAGATTAATAAAGAAAATTAAATTAAATTACAAATTTAATAGATAAATTTTAAATTTTAAAAAATAAATAATCTAAAATATTAAATTTAAAAAATAAAAAAAATAAAAAAAATTAAATTTAAAATAAAAAAATTTGAATAAAAAGAAAATTTTTGATTTTTTTTGAAAAAAAAAGAAGAAAGAAGAAGAAAGAAAGAAAAAAAAGAAGTTACGAATTAAAAAAGAAAAGAAAAAGAAAACTAAAAAAAAAAAAAATCAAATTAAAAAAAAATTAAAAATTAAAAATTAAAAAAAAAAGATTTTTTTGATCGTGGTGGCGCCGCCAATCGGCCTCCCTTTGCGGGAGGCCAATTCCGGGAATCGGCCTCCGCCACCACTTGGGCAGGAGACCGATTGACGGCGCCACCACCATCATACATACATATATATATATATATATATATATATATATATATATATATATATATATATATATATATATATATATATATAATTTAATTAATTAATTAATTTTTTAAATTCAAAAAAAATATTTATTTATTATTATTATTATTATTTTTTTTAAATTTAATTTGTTTTAATTTTTTTATTTTATTTTATTTTATTTTATTTTTTTAAATTTTATTATTTTTTTTGTTAATAATTTTTATTATATATATATATATATATATATAATTTAATTTTTTATTTTTATTTTTATTTATTTATTTATTTTTTTCTTAAATTTTTTCATATATATAATTTTTTTATTAAATTTTATGTTTAGTTTTTTCATTTAATTTTTTAAAATTTAATAAATTTTGTATTTTTTTTTTAAAATTTATTTGAATTTAATATATATATTTTTTTAAATTTTAAATTTTATTATTATTATTATTTTTAATTACATAATATATATATATATATATATATATATATATATATATTTCAATTAAAATTATGTATTTAAAATTAGATTTTTTTTTAATTAAACTTAATATTTTCAAATTAATTTGTTTTTTATTTTATTTTTTATTTAATATATATATATATATATATATATATATATATATATATATATTAATTTATTTTTTTTCAATTTTTCATTTTTAATTGATTTTTAAAGTTTTTTTAACTTTTTATTTTAACAAATTTTTTTTTTTCCTTTACATTTAAAATTTATTTTTTATTTCAAAATTTATTTGTTTATTCATTTATTTATTGAAATTATATATATATATATATATATATATATATATATATATATATATATATATATATATTAAATTAAATTAAATTTGCTATTTTAATATTAACATTTTTTTTAAAATTTAATAAAATCTAATGTATATATTTTTAATTTAAGTTCTTATATATATATATATTATTTTTTTATAATTTAAATTTAATTTACTTTTTATAATTTATTTTTAAATTTAATTTTTTTATTGTATTTTATTTTTCATTTTTCATTTTTAATTAATTTTTAATTTTTTTTAATTTTTAATTTAAATAATGTTTTTATTTATTTATTTATTTTATAGTTTTAAATTTATAAAGATTTAATATATTTCTTTAAATTTATTTATTTTTTAAATTTAATTTCTATATTTTATTTTTTATCATTTCTTTATTTTTTTAACTTCTTCTTTTTCTTCTTCTCTTTCTCTCTCTCTTTTCTTTTTCTTTCTTTCTTCTTTTTTTTTTTTTTTTTTTTTTAATTATATATATATATATATATATATAGAAATTTTAATTTTAATTTATTTATTTTTTATTTTTATTATTATTTTTTCCTTAAATTTAGGTTTTTTTTTAATGTTTGAATTAAAAATTTTATTTTGTTTTTATTTTTATTTTTCTATTCCTATATATTTTTAAATTTTAAGCTTTAAAATGTTTTTATTTTTAAAATTTATTCTTTTATTAAATTTTAGGTTTTTTTTAATGTTTGAATTTTAAAAATTAAAAAAATGTTATTTCTATTTTTAAAAATGTCAAAAATATGACACAATTTTTTTTTGGTTATTCGAACATCAACTGGTTTTGTTTTGAGGGTGTTTTTTCAATCCTTTTTTCAAGAAACAATTTTGTTTTCAGCATAATTTTATAAAATGTTAAAATTTGACCTTAAAAAAAAACCAAGTGCGTTCTAGAATACATTTTTTGTTTTTGTTTTTGGGGTGTTTTTTCATGTTTTTTTGAGTATTTTTGGGCTAGAGTTCCCGTTTTGAGGTCAGGTTACCTATTCATCGGTAACAGTGTTAAAAGAGAAGACAATTCTAGGGCTCAACAACTATTACATTTTTCTTCTTGATATGTACTTCTATCTTGAGAGTTTGAGTGGTAATTCCTGCCAATGCATTACAGGATATCATCAGACTCATTTCTTCTTCCTCTAGGGTTGGTTCTTGGTGTATATCCTCTTCTTTTGATATTTCTTGTTCCTTTTCTTCCTCCTCTTCACAGTCTATGTAAAATAATTTCTTCTCAGCACACTCATGACCTTTAGTTTATTTTCTATCACAACTATAGCAAATCCCTTTTTCTCTTTTTTTTTTTTTTCCAATATTTGTGGTGTTAACCTTATATTTTGTGGAAGTCTAGGAGTAACAACACTTCCATCTTTATAGTTGTGAGTCGTAGGCTTCCTTGTTTCCATAATTTTGCTTTCCTTTTTTCTTTCCAACTTTAATGCCTTCTCCAATGAATCAGGTTCCCAAAGGAAAACCTAATGTTGGATTTTATCCTTTAAAGTACCTATGAAGACATCATTCATGTTCTCCTTTGGAATATCCCTTACCCTTATATTCAATTTTTGGAAGTCCTCAATGTGCTCCACCATTGAACCCTTTTGTTTGAGATTTATCAGTCGGCTAAAAAAAGGTGTTGCTCTTTGTATCCTCATAATGTGCTATCATTTCCTTTGTAAAAATTGACCAAGTGAAATTTTTTTTCCAAGAGCAAAGCCATTGATACCATACAAATGTATTGGGTTACAATTATAAAGTTGCAATGTGTACCTTTTGCGATTTTTACACATTATGGATATCAAAGTATTTCTCTATTTGTGGTATCCATGTTACAAGATCCTTGCCATCAAACTTCCTCATATAAATATTTGGATTATGGTGGGTCTTCAATGCAACATTAGACTCTATGAAATCATGATTAAAATTTATTTTGTTCTCATCATGAGTTTCCTCTACTAGCTTTTATTCATTAGGAATCATTTCTTGTAGCAACTTTGTCAAACCTTCCTTCAAACATTCCATGTCTGCTTTTATATCATTCTTCATGTCGTCCATGTTTCCTTTCAGTTTATTTTTATATATCGTCGATATTAGCTTCCATGCCATCCATCTTAGCTTCCATTCCATTCTTCAAACCATCCATCTTAGCTTCCACACCTTTCTTCAAACCATCCATCTTAGCTTCCATTTCATTTTTGGTTAATCCTTGCGAGAGCGAAATTTGTTGCAATTGGTCTCGTAATTTTGATATATCATGTTGCATTTCTTCCTGTTCATGTGTCATAGTAGAGCTTTCTGATGGCTTAATGGGCATGGAATTATTTTTGGGATGCATTATAGAGCTAAATATTGATATCTATGCTTCAATATTCCCTTGGAATCACTTCAAACTGATTTTTCAAACAAAATTTATGCAATTTTTTTCATATACACACCTTTTTCTTGCTTTTAGGATCTCAATCTTGAAACGGTTGTAAATTTGTAATTTTAGATCTCCAAGATCTAAAATTCTATCTATTCGTAAACCTCTGAGTCTTCTTTCCAATTCCACAGGTCAGGTCTAATTTGGATTCTTCAAGTTAAATTTATTCCCAATTTCCCACAATGACCAAATTATGGGTTAGTTCAGCAGAGCGAAATTGTACAACGTGCCACATGTCGCTCTTTTGATCTCCAGCTCTAAAATCAATAAAAATGAAACTACAGTCTGTGCACTTTCGGTCACATTTTCAGAATTCCAATTCGATGTCTGAAACGAAAGTTATGATGATTTTCCCTTAGCCACCTGTTTGAGATGAAATTTTGGAGCTTGCACAAACCCTAACTTCCTCATAACATATCTTTGAAAATATAGCGTACCAAGATCTAAAACGTTTACATGAAGTTCCTCATAAGTTCAGGTCAAATGTTTTTTTCAGCTTTTGAACCTTTGTAGCATAAATATTATAGTGAAAATTCCAAGATGACCTATTTGTAGTAGCGAAACTGTATAATCCAAAGCTCTTATATGAAATATTATGAAACCTTCTCACAAAATAGAATAAAAGATAGATCAATGACTTAAAATCAGCCTCTTCGAGGGGGAAACCTCCTTTATAGTACATAAATGAACAATTCTTGGATGATACAAATCAGAAAACCTTATTTCTATACATAGGAGTCCATGGGGTCACAATATAATCATAGCCAACATAACAATAAAAATGTAATGGCACAAAAAGAAAAATAATGGGCTTCTATGGGGCACAATAATAATAATATGGGGACTACATGGGCACAACAATATAAATAAGGGGGCTATACTAACAACAATAATAAGGGGATACACTAATATTTAGGGACCTAACATAAATCCTTGGCCTACTAACCCATGAATCATACTGTGGGTTGCGATAAAGCCACATTTTTTTTTGTTACCTCAGTGGGCCTTGGAATCCTTGACTAGTGAATGGTTGGATATACAGTAAATCCTAGAGGTGCGTGCCCTCGATAAGGCCTAGGAATCCTTGGCTGGTGAATGACCAAGTATACAGTAAATCTTGGAGGGTGAAGTCTTCATTAGGCTTAAGTATCCTCAAAAATTGTATGGCGGGATGTATGGTAAAGCCTAGAGACTAGGAGACAAATAAATTCCTCACAGTGTAGGTGGAGAAAATACGATGGAATCCATGCTTGTTTAGGGCCTAGTGATCCGGTGGGGAAAATGGTAAAGCCTGTTTCTATTGATGAGGGTGAGGCGGTTTAACCTCAGGAAGCCCTGGTTGATTTATGGTTATGAGTCCCACATTCATGCTTTGAATATGGAAAAGGGGTGATTGGTTGAAAGAAATATTTGGTTCAGCCAATCTATGGTCAGGTGCTACGTGGAAGTCCTAAACTTAGTTGGATTTTCACTCATTAATAAGAGATCATTTCCTTGGTATTTTATGTGAAAATGTATTGTTTAATATGTGGCATATGTGGTTGTTGTATCCTTGTTATTTCTCTTGTTTATATGTTGGTTATGAGTATGATTTATGATAGTGATGATTTATGGCTCTCATCATGTTTTTATTTGTAAAGGAATGAATAATGAATGTAAGACCTAATAGATGACAATGCAGCTAATGTGATAAGGCATCAATGCTTCTTAGCGATTCTCAGATAAGTATGAGACCCCTATGCTTAGATATATTGTAATGACATGTCGAAAGCATATTTGTGACATGTTTAATGAAATGCTTATCATGAATAGTAGGAGTCCAATCAAGTCATTGATCAAAATTTTGCATTAGTACCTTTGTCTCAGTCTTGTTTATCATTCCTGAAGTTTTCATGAAGTTCTGGGCAGTTGGTTGGATTTTCACTCATAATAAGAGATCCTTTCCTTGGTATTTTATGTGAAAATGTATTGTTTAATATGTGGCAGATGTGGTTGTTATATCCTTGTTATTTCTGTTGTTTATATGTTGGTTATGAGTATGATTTATGATAGTGATGATTTATGGCTCTCATCATGTTTTATTCGTAAAGGAATGAATAATGAATGTAAGACCTAATAGATGACAATGCAACTAATGTGATAAGGAATCAATGCTTCTTAGTGATTCTCAGATAAGTATGAGACCCCTATGCTTAGATATATTGTAATGACATGTAGAAAGCATATTTGTGACATGTTTAATGAAATTCTTATCATGGATAGTAGGCGTCCAATCAAGTCATTGATCAAAATTTTGCATTAGTACCTTTTTCTCAGTCTTGTTTATCATTCCTGAAGTTTTCATGAAGTTCTGGGTAGTGGCTTGAGTTTTGGTTCTAAAAACATGGCACAGAATTAGAGGTTGCTGGCACAAATATAGCTAAAAAAGTCCAAATTCATTGGCTCATTTGAGGAAATTTCAGCCTAAAATTAGCCTCCTAAGGAAAAATAATAAAATAAGTGTTTTGAATTTTGGAGAACAAAAAGAAACTACATTTTTTAATTGTATTCTTTACTTGTCTCCTTATAAGTTTACTCAAATTTCGAGTGTAGACACCCATTGGATGCAAAATTAAATTCCACATCCAACAAGTACCCATTATCCATACTTTACACACTTTTTCAATGTGGGTCTTCATAAAAGTATGCATAATGGGTACTCGTTGGATGCATAGTTTAAGTTTTCATCCAATGAGTGTATACACTTGAAATTTGAGTAAACCTATAAGGAGATAAGCCAAAAATAGAATTAAAAATAGTAGTTTTTCTTCTTTTCCCTTCAAAATATTTACATGTACCTCTTTTTAAATTTAAATGATTTTGATTGGTTTACATATTATGACATGGAAATTACATGAAAAATTCATGGTAACTTTTAGGTTGAAATTTCCTCTAATGTGCACTTGTTATGGGAGTGAATGGAGGCCTAAAGTCACATGAATATGTTTTCAGGGGAGAAACGAGGATTTTATATTAGTGAAAATTTAAGTTGCCTCAAGGGTTGGTCACCTGGAAGGGTTGGTTGGATCTTGGGGCTTATGTTGTATGTTTGGAAGGTTAGTTTGGTTTTTTTTTGTTGGTTCTACTTCCTTAACTATACATGGGGAGTTGAATTACATCATAGTAGCCTCTAGTCATATGTTTACCTCGATGGACCGGTTAGCTTGGGTAAATGTGGGAGTAGGGTGTTACAGAGTGCTATCATAGCATGGTTCACCCCTTAGATTGGATGGGATGTGTGTTGGTCATGCATTCATGCCAGTTACATATATGTTCCTTATAGATATGGTCTATGTGCTTGTTGCATATTCATGGTGGTGGTCATGCTTGCATTAGTTTCTCCATGTGAGAGTTGATGGTGTTGTTGTGGAATGTGTCGTCATGAGTGTATGATTGGTTATCCATTTTTTATGCATGTTGGTGTTACATGTTGTTAAACATACATTGATATGGTTGTAGCTATCATGCATGAGTTCATGATGTGTGGTTGATATGGTCATGCATTGATGACTGTACTATGGTTAGGATGACATATATATGTTGTCATGTTTATGTTTATACATGTATTGCACTAATGTGGTTGACCTTGTAGATGAGATATCCTCGAATTATACTGAGGCATGCTGGTTTGTTTATGAATTGGCTTAGTTGAAATGGTATACTTGCAGGAAAGAGATCAAGATGAATAAAAATATGGTAGACTATAGTTTACGAGATTCTCCTCATGGATCAGATGAGTAGCGTGGTGTTTGGCATTATTCTGACTTAGCACACACATTGAGAAGTTTCAAGTCAGAAATAAGAAGTTGTAAAGCATACAATGATATAATGATGAAGGTACAAGAGAAGCAAGTAGAGGTTAATGTGATAATCCTTCAAAGTTTGTCAGAATTGCAGTGACAGGGGCCACTTTTGATCAGCCATGGGTAGGGGGATAGGACTAATGGGGCATATGGATGTAGGTTTCATGATGGTCATAGGTTGGAGACGGATGACATGGTTAGAGATGGAAATATATTGGATACTCTGGATAGGAGAGGTGATGGACATAAGTACTATTCCAGCTCTAGTTCTGAAATGCATTATGATCATCATCGTTATCACCCTTATAGGAGGAGTGTCAGGGGATAATTTCCAGATGAGTTTAACAAAGAAAATCCACCTACTTTTGATGGAGATTTAAAGAAGCCAGAGGATGAAGAGGATTGGTTACTTGGGATGAGGAAGTTCTTTGAGTTGCATGAGTACACAGAGAATATGAAGGACAAAATAACTATATTCAACATCAAAGTGAAAGTATACATCTAGTGGAAAGATGTAAAATGGGTCAGAGACATTAGGATGAAAGACTTGATATAGCATGGATTCAAAAGACTCTTCAGGAAGAAATACTCGTCAGAAATGTGTTACGACAGCAAAGCCAAGGAATTATATGAGCTTAAGATGGAATCAATGAGAGATGAAGAGTATACGACCAAGTTCCTAGATTTATTGAGGTATGTACCACATATTAAGGGTGAAAAGGTGAAAGCTCAAAGATTTTTCAGTGTATTTCCAATAGCTTTTAGAGATCACATTGAGTATGATGAGCCTTGGTCACTTGAGGAAGTTATTGGTAAATTTAAGAATTTTTATTAGCAGTCAAAGCATAAGAATGAATATCAAAAATTATGGAAAGGGAAAGATAAAGGTAAATGGTAGCAAAAAATAACAAGGCCTCAAAATGTAGAAGAGAAAGATAATGTTGCAGCATACAAGAAGTTCAAAGTAGCTATAAAGGGACATGGGTCACAAAAGCAAAAAAAAGGTGATGGTATAGGGAATTTGGAGTGTTGAACATGTGGTAAGGAGCATATTAAGGGAGATTGTGTGCAGAATCAGGGTGGTAGTCCTCAGGTCTATAGTGCATAGGAAGCAAAAAATGTTGGGGATGTTGGGAAAATAATTCTTCATATCTATGTGCTGGCCCTCATTTTTGGTCAATTTTGTTTATAAGAAATCCAACTAATTCCCATAATTTTCCACATTATATCATCCAAATACACCTTATTTTGACCATATTAAGCATATTCAAGTAAATAAATTTTGTTTTTCAACTTTTAGACATTTTTGTAAAATTTGGGTTTTAAGATTATTTTTGGACAGAACTAAAAATTTCCGTAATTTCTTCATGAAAGTCATATATGAAAGACACTTAGGCACGAGATGAGCATGGATTTGGAAATCTTGGGAACAACGGATGAAAAATCATCTATTGGTTCGGTCAAACTGAGCTAAAACATGCCCGGTCAACGCTGGTCAAACATGACCTGTTGTAGTGGTGGTTTTGGTGTACAAGCGTACTAAACCACTAGTAGTTAGTAGGTGTTAGGTCCCTATATTACTAGTATAGTCCCTTATTGTTATTAGTGTAACCCCCTTATTGTTATTATTGTACCCTTGTAACCCCCATTTTGTTATTATTGTGCCCTTAAATTATTATTGTTAGGTCGGCTAGGATTACATTGTGGCCCACTAGGATTACATTATGGCCCCATGGACTCCTATATATAGAAAATAGATTTTGTAAATTGTATCATCCAAGAATTGTTCATTTATGTAATGTATTGGAGGTTGCCCCCTCGAATTGGCTCATTTCTAAGGCGTTGATATCTCTTTTCTTCTCTTTTTGGAGCTGGTTACACAACATTTGATATCAGAGCTTTGGATTCTAGGGTTTCGCTGCTCCAAACAGGTCATCGTGGCACTTTCGCTATAACTTTTTTTCTATGAATTTTCAAAAGCTGAAATTTTTAGGGTGCGAAGCCGAAATCCTGAGGAATATTTTCTAAAAATTTTAGAGCTTGGTTCGTAATATTTTCGGAGATATGATCTGTGGAAGTTAGGTCTTTTTTTAGGCTCCTAAACAGGTCATCATGGCATTTTCGCTATAAATTTTTTTCTACGAAGGTTCAGAATTTGAAATTTATATGGTGCGAAGCTAAAATCCTAAGGAAATTTTTCAAAACATTTCAGATCTTGGTTCGCAACATTTTTTGAGATATGATCTGTGGAAGGTAGTTCTTTTTCAGGCTCCTGAATTTAATCTCAAAGAGGTGATCGTGGGAAAATTTCAATAACTCTCTCTCTGGGCATCGGATTGGAGTGCCATAAAAATTGGTCGCAAGTAAACGGATTTTAGTTTCTTGGCTATCAATTTCAGAGAAAAAGGACAGAACAGTGACACGTGGCAAGTCGTACAAGTTCGCTCTACTGAACCAGTCCATAATTAGGTCATTGTGGGAGATTGGACACAAATTTGTCTTGGAGAATCCAAATCAGGTCAGACCTGTGGCATTTAAAAGATAATTTATAGGGATACGTTGGTACCGAAATTCAGATATTGAAGTGCTTCAATCACAGAGATAATCCAATTTCAATATCGAGCTCCTCAAAAGCAAGAAAAAGGTGTGTATTTTTTTTTTTCGAATTGCATAAGTCTTGTTTGAAGAATCAATTTGAATTGATTCCAAGGGCATATTTTAGAATAGATATCAATATTGGGTTCTAAAATATGCCTCGTAAAAATAATTCAACACTGATTAAGCCTTCAGAAGGCTCTACTATGACTCATGAAGATGAAGAATTGCATCATGATTTATCAAAATTACAAGAGCAAGTGCAACAAATTTCACTCTCGCAAAGAGCAACAAAAAATGAAATGGAAGTTTTGAAGAAAGGCGTGGAAGCTAAGATGGATGGAATGGAAGCTGGTATGGAAGCTAAGATGGAAAACATGAAGAATGATCTAAAAAAAGACATCGAAGGTTTGACAAAGTTGATACAAGAAATGTTTCCTAATGGTGAAAAGATAGTAGAAGAACCTCATGATGAGAACAAAATCAATGTTAATCGTGATTTCATAAACTCTAATGTTGGCGGGAAGAACCACCATATTCCAAAAATGGATATGAGGAAGTTTGATGGAAAGGATTCTGTAACATGGATACTACATATGGAGCAATATTTTGATCTCCATAATGTGCAAAACACACAAAAGGTACGCATTGCAACTTTACATTTAGAACAAAATACATTTGTATGGTATCGATGGCTTTGCTCCCGTAAAAAAATTGTCACTTGGTCTATTTTTATGGAAGAAATGATAGCACATTATGAGGATACAAAGAGCAACACCTTCTTTAGCCAATTGATAAATCTCAAACAAAAGGGTTTAGTGGGGTAGCACATTGAGGAATTCCAAAAATTGAATATAAGGGTAACTAATATTCCAGAGGAACACATGATCGATCTCTTCATAGGCACTTTAAAGGATAACATCCAACATGAAGTTCGTGTTTTGGAACTGGATTCATTGGAGAAGGCATTCAGGTTGGCAAGAAAAGTTGAATGTAAAATAATGGTGACAAGGAAGCCTACCACTCAATTCTATAAAGAAGGAAGTGTTGCTACACCTAGATTTCCACAACCTACAAGGTTGACACCACAATAATTGGAAGAAAAAAGAGCAAAAGGGCTTTGCTAAGGTTGTGATAGAAAATACACTAAAGGTCATAAGTGTGCTGAGAAGAAATTATTTTACATAGATTGTGAAGAGGAAGAAGAAAATGAACAAGAAGAGGATATACACCAGGAACCAGCCCCAGAAGAGGAAGAAATGAATCAAACCATATCGTGTAATGCACTGGCAGGAATTACCACTCCTCAAACTCTCAAGATAAAAGGACAAATCAAGAAGAGAAAGGTAATAGTGTTGATTGATTCAGGTAGCACCCATAATTTTATTCATTGTAAGGTAGCCAAGGAATTAAATTGTTTCCTATACCAGCACCAGAATGTCAAGTGATGGTTGCAAATGGAGGAACTATAAATTGCTCTGGAAAATGCCATAATATCAAGCTAACCATGGGGGAATATGTATTGACTAGTCCAATACTTTCCATTCCTATGGGAGGTGTTGATGTTGTACTAGGAGTACAATGGTTACAATCTTTGGGGACGGTAGCTTTTAATTTTCAAGAACTTTTCTTGAAATTTTTTTCAGAAGGAAAGGAAGTCGAATTACGGGGTATTGAAGGGAAGCCGGGAAGGATAATAAGCTCTAATGTCATGACAAAGCTTCTAAAGAAAAAAAAACGAGGCGTAATTGCACAATTATGCTCTCTAGAAGTTCCGACATCAAAATCATCTATTTCTGCAAATCTCCAACAAGTCTTGGACAATCATTCCAAGGTGTTTGAAACTCCCAAAGGACTCCCACCTATTCGTGATCATGATCATGCTATTCATTTGATTCCCGGAAGTGTTCCTCCAAACATCAGGCCTTATAGATATCCTTATGTCCAAAAGAGCGAAATTGAACGTATGATTGCAGAAATGTTAGAGGCGGGTATAATTCAACCTAATCAAAGTTCTTTCTCTGCTCCTGTAGTATTGGTACACAAGAAGGATGGATCATGGCAAATGTGTCCGGATTATAGGGAGCTCAATAAGCTCACCATTAAAGATAAATTTTCCATTCCTGTGATTCATGAATTATTGGATGAATTACATGGAGCAATTTATTTTACCAAGTTGGATCTTCGTTCAGGATATCATGAAATTAGAATGAAGACTGAAGATATTCCAAAAACAACATTTTGAACTCATGAGGGTCATTATGAATTTTTGGTCATGCCTTTTGGCCTTACCAATGCACCTTCTACATTTCAAGGGTTGATGAATTCCATTTTGAAACCCTTCCTTAGAAAATTTGTGCTAGTATTTTTGATGATATACTAATCTACAGCAGGTCTTGGAAGGATCATGTTGAACATGTTGACAGGGTGCTCAAACTATTGCAGGAGAAACAATTATATGCAAAAAAATCCAAATGTTTCTTTGGAGTACAAGAGGTGGAATATCTGGGTCATATTGTATCTCACGAGGGTGTTAAAGTAAACCCTAACAAAATTAAAGCCATTAAGGAATGGAAAGTCCCCACAACCATAAAGCAGTTGCAAGGATTTCTCGGGTTAACAGGGTATTATCACAATTTTGTTAAGAATTATGGGAGAATAGCAGCACCTCTAACAACATTATTGAAGAAAGATGCATTTTCATGGACTCCTGAAGCAACTAAGGCCTTTGAACGTCTTAAAGAGGCAATGTGCCTATCACCGGTCTTAGCTACACCAGACTTCACAAAAACCTTTATTGTGGAATGTGATGCCTCAGGAAATGGAATTGGTGCAGTTTTAATGCAGGAAGGAAGACCCATTGCTTTTGAAAGTCGTCCAATCAAAGGAAAGTATTTACAGAAACCTATATATGAGAAGGAAATGTTAGCAATACTGCATGCACTAAAGAAATGGCGAACTTACCTAATGGGAAGACACTTCAAGGTAAAAACTGATCATGATAGTCTTAAACACTTTTTAGAACAAAGACTATCTTTAGAAGAGCAGCAAAAATGGGTCACAAAGATGTTGGGTTATGACTTTGAAATAATCTACAAAAAAGGAAAGCTTAATGTTGTTGCGGATGCACTCTCAAGAAATAATGAAGAGGTGGAAGCATTGCTTTGTGCCATTTCTATTATCCAACCAGATTGGATAACCGAAGCAAGAGATGAATGGAAGAAGGACAAAGATGTATGGACACTCATTCAAGAGTTGCAGCAAGATCCTAGTACATCTGATACATTTAGTTGGAAAAATGATTCCTTATGGTACAAAGATCGCTTATATCTTTGTAAGAATTCCCAACTAAAACAAAAGATTCTTCTGGAATTGCACACTTCTCCTTTAGGAGGACACTCAGGATTTTTAAAAACTTACCACAGGGTGAAGAAAGAATATTTTTGGGATGGCCTTAAATCTGATATTCGAAAGTTTGTGGCGGAATGTTTGGTTTGCCAGCAGAATAAAGTGGAAACAATTAAGACCCCAGGACTTCTACAACCTTTATCCATTCCAAGTCAACGTTGGGAGGAGATTTCAATGGATTTTATCACAGGTTTACCTAAGTCCGAAGGAAAGAGTGTCATCGTGGTGGTAGTTGATAGACTTACCAAGTATGCACACTTTTGTGCATTATCTCATCCATTTAAAGCAAGTACAGTTGCTACTACATTTATGGATAGAATTCAAAAGCTACATTGAAGCCCAAGGGTTATTGTGAGCGACAGAGATCCCATTTTTACTGGAAATTTTTGGACGGAGTTATTTTCTTGTTTGGGTACTCAATTAGCTCATAGCTCATCTTATCATCCTCAATTTGATGGTAAAACTGAGATAGTAAATAAATTTTTGGAAGGATATCTTCGTTGTTTTGTATCTGATAAACAAACACAATGGGTAAAGTGGTTACCTCTCGCTGAATGGTGGTATAACACTTCCTTCCATACTGCAACAAAAATGACCCCATTTATGGCACTTTATGGATACCATCCACCATCGATCACATCATCTTTAAGGGAAAATTTGAAGGTTAAAGCAGTGGAAGATCACATTGAGCACCAACAAGAAGTTCTCCAACTCTTAAAGGATAACTTGAATTTGGCACAAAATCGAATGAAACAATAGGCATATCAACATCACAGCGAGAGAAGTTTTGATGTAGGAGATTGGGTATTTTTACGGCTACAACCATACAAACAAATGTCCCTCAAGCAAGCTAAGAAGGATAATAAATTATCGCCAAAGTACTATGGTCCTTACAAGGTGTTGCAAAATATTGTTACTATGGCATACAAATTGGAGCTTCCTGCTTCTTTGCAAGTACATCCAGTTTTCCATGTTTCATGCTTAAAGAAGGTTGTAGGTGAAAATCTTACAGTTCAAACAATATTGCCATAACTTAATGAGGAAGGAAAAATCATATTGGAACCTGAAGCGGTCACGGAAACAAGAACTTGACAACTACGAAATCGATCAATTTCAGAGTATCTCATCAAGTGGAAGAACTTACCCACTGAAGATTCTACATGGGAGGATGAGAATTTTATACAGAAGCACCCAGAGCTACTCAAGCATTGAGGACAACACTTTTTTGAAGGAGAGGGCATGTTAGGTCCCTATATTACTAGTATAGTCCCTTATTGTTGTTAGTGTAACCCCCTTATTGTTATTATTGTACCCTTGTAACCCCCATTTTGTTATTATTGTGCCCTTAAATTATTATTGTTAGGTCGGCTAGGATTACATTATGGCCCCATGGACTCCTATATATAGAAAGGAGATTTTGTAAATTGTATCATCCAATAATTGTTCATTTATGTAATGTATTGGAGGTTGCCCCCTCGAAGTGGTTCATTTCTAAGGCGTTGATATCTCTTTTCTTCTCTTTTTGGAGTTGGTTACACAACAGTAGGAATGGTTGAAACCTACAATCTATGGCCACAGGCATAAAATATGGTTAGCAGGTTAGTGAACACATGCTAATATATATAAAACACACTAAATTATGGAATATAGTATGCTTCATATAAGAAGAAGAAACACAACTAAAATAAAACAAAAACAAAAGCTCCAATGAGTCAAACGAGACAATAATACAAATGGTGGAATAAAATCCCATCTTATTGACCACTATTAGTAAGAAAGGTATAACGTTACACACTTGCCAAAGGATCCTTAGAACTATGGAGTTCTAAGACCCATTGCAATGAGGTTTTTACCTTTGAGGTGATGTTGCAAGGCCTCTCTCTTCTCCTAAGGGATTGAAGTTGTTGGGTGGAAAATAAATGAATTCTCTAACTCTATTGATACTCCGAATCACACACTGCTGGTTTTCTCATGGGAAATTTCGCCAGCATAACAATGTGTTCTCATTTTGTTCTTCTCATGGTGGAAATTATAGGAAAATTCAAATCCTTCTTCCCTCTAATGGTACACTTGTGGATAGTGACCTAAGAGAGGGGGTTGATACCTTTGTGTGCTCACTTGAGGTCCTAAGGTGGCTCTAGGCGGCTGTCCTTGGGCAGCCTCAAGTGGAGGATCTTCTCCTGAAGTGTGTCAAGTGGTCCCGAATGGTGACTTCCGCCACTCCCAGGACTGCGTGACTTTTTTAGGGAAAGCCATGAAGACCAATGCACTTATCGAAGAAAAAGGTGAAAAGTTCATTTTTACTGTGTATTTGGTGTGCAATTTGACATTTTTCCTCTTGACCTTAGATATTTTTAAAATTTTTAGATTCTCTAATGTCTCTCAACCCTGTAAATTCTTCTGCTTGACATTTAATAGTGTCATTTGATTTTCTGATTTTACAGTGATTACAGTTCCCCCCTAATGTGTGAGGTCTAGGAAGATCTGTATAGATGAAATACATTATATATATATTTTTCTATATAACCTGTGTTGAGAGAGAGAGAGACCTGCGTACAACCCAAGGTTGGAAACCCCTTACAGTGGGTAGAAGAGTGACCAAGTTCTGTCAGAAACCTGCAAGAAATAGTATGATACAAAAAATACAATCTTTCTACGAGGTGGGAATTTCCCATGCTCTTAATGCTATAGATAGATAAAAAAATCTATTTGACAGATAAAGGTTCTGTCTGTGTCACTGAAATGGCAGTGATCTGCTAATTTTGTTGATGACGACGATTGCCGACGCCCTCAGGGGCCTTTTTTCTTTGACAATAGGTTGAATATGGTGCCCGCATGCGTAATCTTGGCATGGCATATAAATACTCATTGTACACATGGGTATATGACTGGGACCTTCCCGTGTAAGCATTGCTGAAAGAGATGCTTATAATGGCACGGGTATTCGACGAACCTGGGCAAAGTGAAATGGTTGTAAAGTATGATACCATCTTGACATGAAAGCTTGTTTTGTAGTCAAATGTTAGGAGGATCGATGACATATATGGGAAATGGTGATTCCCACAGAGTCACCTGAGGATGCCCCTATTGTGGTGAGGAGCCACCCAAGGTACTACTTCTTTTTTGGAGAATGGGAGTTGAAGTCGACAAAAAGGAAGCCTCAACCGAATGAGAGAGCTACTGAAACAAGGGACCAGGGTCTTTGATTGATAGGTTTAACATAGGCATGATGGTGAGGGATGACTGAAAACTGATGATGGGAGTTCAAGAGCCCAAGGTCGGAGCATGACAAAAGCAGTTTGGGGGCAATCATAACTATTTCTAATGAGGAAATCCTTGGAGTCAGTAGAATGTCGAGGGTGGGTATATATCGGTTATGAATGTCATGGTGTCTTTGCATGAAGGGTGCGATTCTCTGACTAGGGGTGACTAGCGACTACTGCCATGGCAGAAAAAATGGGTGGATGAGTGGGGGACTATTATCCATTTGAAATCTTTGTACACTTGCCAAAAGAATGAAAAAATGGGATTGGATTGCACAAAAAACAGAGATGGGCGCCCCAAAAAAATGAAAATGCTCGCTCACTGATGATGTGAGGAATGTGCTTTTGCTGAGGGTGTGGGCCCGATTGGTTGCTCTCTATGTGGGGATGATGAATTGGATGTAAAATATTGTATATGGGACATGCTGATGGAGGGATGGTAGGCAAAATGTGAGATGCGGTGGTGCGCATTCGATCCGCTTGCAAAAAATCGTAGTCCGGGAAAGGGGTTTTATTTTGATATGATAAAAATTTACTTGATGCATGCTGGATGAATGGGCATGAAGTGCTTCTCGGACTAAGGTGGTATGGCCATGGCGTCATGTTTTTCTGATGCATGGTATACTTTGAGTGACGGGTGCCATGGAGGGGAGGCTCTACCGACCAACAAGGATGCTTATCATGTGCAAGGTTGGGAGATGATAAACCATTAGGGGAATTTTGAGGTCTAAAATGGGCCTCCTAAGGAAAATGTACAATCAAAATTCAATTTATGAGAACCAATCACATTTTAGGGGATGACATCATCCCTAATGGTTGAGGTGGCATTTCTTGAGTTAAAGGTACTTGTCACATTCTCAATGGTGGATAAAAACTCATGGTTAACCATGGTAGTGCTCTAAGTACGTTTAAAGTCAAAGTAAAGTACTCATAATAAATGTCATTTCACACTTTTTGAATAAAAATATATTATTTTCATTTCATATTTCTAAGAAACAATGCATATTCCTATACATTTATTATATTATATTATATAGTATATTAATTACATGTTATTATACAATTTAAATAATATAAATTTTAATTAATAGCATATAATATAATTAAGAATTTATAAATTTATATTTATATTTTATTTTAAGTTCTTTAAGTACAAAGGACAAATGCATTAGTTGTTCAATGATAACGACTTTTTCTTGAAAAGCTCATTCTTATTTATAGTCACATCAATACAAATTTTATTATTAATTTTATTTTGGTACAACTTTTGAATTGAATTTAACTATGGTTACATGGATTGTGGTGCAAAAAGTGAATTGCAAATTCATAAATATTATTTTATTGGTTTAGCTATTATTTTATTATTTCCTTAGGAGGCCCATTTTAGACCTCAAAATTCCCCTAATGCATGGTTGGGTGTTTGGAACCTATGGTTTATTTCTTGTGGAGAAATAATGTCAGGATATGCATAGTTTTTTTGGGACTCTATCATGTTGAAGGTAGAATGATACCTACTCTGGAACCTTCAATGCATGGGGAAATAGATGGTTTGTTGTGTTGTTCAAAACTTGCAACAAAATACCCCAAGTGAAAGCATATTTCTCATTAAAATATTATTGAAAACATTTGTTGAATTAATAGAGGATAAGAGAGAGTATACCTGTTGGAACTAAAAAATGATTTTTTTCAGACGTGTGAATGCGTGGAGCCTCCTTTTGGTGTTATGAGGTGATGATCACTGTTTTGCTTTCGGTTCTGCAATTGGGTCCTCTGAGCTCTCATTATGGTCCTTTAAACAATTTGAAAAGGGTGACATATAGGTCAATATGGCTCATTTCAACTCATTTGTGAAATTTGAGTGTTTGAGAGGTCAGAGGCCGTTGCTGAAATTTTCTTGTCATTGCGATCAACCTGTGCACCCAGGATTCGTGCTACTAGAGTTAGGTAGGCCCCAGAACTTCATGCATTTAATTTTTTCAGTGTGACTGGGCAAGTGTCCATACAAACAAGGTTTTTACGGAACCCTAGCAATTTTTTTCCTTGACCGTGTGGGTGATCAAGCCACAGGTGCACAATTTCTACGTGAGGTTGAGGATTTGCACGCAAATTATGCACCTGTCAGTGCTTTCTGTGCGTGACCTACAAACCTGTCTACAATACAACTGTGCGGTCAGCGCGCCTATTTGAGAAACATGTGCGCTGAAAGGCCAAGGTTATTTTTTGGAAATGTTTTGGGAATTTTTTCAATTTTTGTTGTTTTGATGTCACTGATGTGTGTTTGTTTGGTGACATGATGCTGTGGAAAGAGAGAGACTACCTGACCTCCGGATGGTTGTGACACAATATTCCAATGCTTGCCAGTAGTTGATGTGATGGGGTCTTCTCAAGTTTCTTGAGAATGACCTTCTGCGATCACAGGATGGGTTACTGAGTTACCTAATCCACTGCTGGAATAGGAGGCGCAGAGTGATGGTGCTGTGAGGATGTGACTTGAATATCTGTACGGAGACGGATATATATTTTGTGACAAGTCTACTGCCTTAGGGTGAGGCACTCCTATATCCTCTTCCTGCCAGGACGGATGATCTTCGACGATCTTCTGAAATTCATTGTGACGGGGTGCCTCTCACGGAGGGGTGCATTTTGATATCATTAGTGACAGATTTGGTCGAGTGGTGCACTTTGGTGATGATGGTGCGACTGACTGGGTTGTCGTTGCCACAAAGGGTGTCGGGGCCACGGATAGGTGTATTGCATCAGTTGAGGGTCGGGAACTTATTTTATTTTTCCCGCCACTACTATGATAGGATAGTGGCTAAGCTAGCGAAGGTCCGTGATGGATCTAAGCCATTCACCTATGCTAGCATCCTCTGTAGCATTATGTATGAGAGAGTGGTGCTTCTTTGGCCCATGGTGGCCATACCTGTGGGGGTCATCGGGACCCTTGCATGAGGATATGGGCTCTAGTGATGCCTCATGGTGGGGGAGGAGTGGTGGGGCCTTATTGGAATGCATCCACCGAGGCTTGGTTTGAGGCCAACTATCAGATTTTCCTCCCCTATCCATATGCTGAGATGGATTTCCTAGGAGAACCAAATGTCAATCTTTCTGCTGGATATGCTTGGGGACCAGCAGGTATGATATTTGTGTTTTATTCTACATTTGTTGAGTATTTATGATTTATATGTGTATTTGGATGGCACTGAAATAGTTTTGTTACTCTTGCAGATGTTGGTGAGGTTGGGCTCCCTATAGTCGATTGGTAGGACACCATCCAAACCAGAGGGTTTGAGGATCTCCGCTCCTAGTTAGGGGGAGGGAGGAGGCCTGGTGCAGCCCCAATGTGGAGTTCTTGGTGATGGGTCTTGACCATCTGGAGAGGGTAGCATTTTGGCTGCTATTGAGTGTGCTGCAGCGATCACTTGCGCCAAGGCAGCGGAGGCTCGCATGGTAAAGATGGAAGAGAAGATGGCTACCTTAGAGGTTTGGGCCATTTCTTTGGTAAACGAATGGGGCCGAGTGGACCGATTGACCCAGGGTATGCCTACCCGTGGGTTTTTTGATGATTTAGACAATGTCTGGTTAGAGACATTGATGGCCTGAGAGAGGGGATATCGACTGACTCTGTGCCACGTGGCAGTCTTCAGTTTTGACAGCTGCCCCAGTACTCGCATTGGTAGCAGCCATGTGTCCAGGTGCCTAACCTAGATGGGGAAAAAACCCTAGAGATTTTTTGTACACAGGGAAAGCACCCATAATGAGGATGCTTCCGTTATTTTTGATGACATGTGCAAATGTATTTTTGGTTGACCTAAGGGTCAGATACATGACTCACTATTTTGTACTCATACATACATTTTTTGGTATATAAATACGAGAGATGTATTTTTTGCGGCTCTATATGGTGTGTCCGTTTTTTATATGCTTTCATGGATGATGTGTATTGCCGATGGATATCTATGTTTTTTTTTTTTTTTTTTTAATGTATGATGGTTTATTCGAGATGCCTTCCAATTTAGGATGTGGTTAACTATGTGATCGACTGTCTGGTTTTTATTTCTTGGCACATGTGTGAATGTAATGGGATCAAATTGAGGGCTTAGTCTTTTTGCACGCAAATATTTTTTGAATAGATGCGAATCCCATACCTCAAACTCTTGGTTTAACTGTGAAACTACTAATTGGGAATCAAGGTAGATATGAAGTGGTGAATGCCTTGATTGAAGGTGTCACACATGAGCCCAATGAAAGTGTCATATTCTACCTGATTATTTGCCGTTGATACGATGCATACTCCATTAGTGAAGAATGGCGACTGGTCAGGGTGGTAGATGAATCGCCAGTGTGGTAGATGACCCAGGCGACTGCTGCTAAATTTTGAGACCATCACAATGCTCCATCAACGAATCCAAAGTAATGATTGGATTGAAGATCCATTTGTGACAGAAGAGCGCTTTTGTAACAAGTCTTTGATCAAAAATAAATTTTGGTATGTGTACGTTAACTCTAGGGTTGAGCCCTCTTGGCCCTTATGGGTAAAACTTCTTTAGGTAAAGACTGTTGACAGGTTTTCTCAGGCATGTTCTATCGGGCTCTGTCAAGATGTATGCCACCTTTAGGAGACAATTTTTTATGATATAGATTCATTTACACAAGGTTTTGAAATTTCTTGGGCCCAGGGTTTCTTTCACAACATCATAGAAGAGGACTAAGTCCCCCTCGGTAAATGATCGAGGGGTGATGTTGCAATTGAATGATGATTTCACCTACTTTTTATGGGCCTTGTTTTGTTGGAACGAATGTCGTCGAATTTTATCAACAAACTCTAGTTTTACTAAGAATTTCTCTAGAGGATGGGTTTCATTGAGGAGTTCGATGGCAGCGTGTAAATTTGGGATCTCACGTTCAATGGGAATCACAACTTCGACCCCATATACTAAGTGGAAGGGTGTGAACCCCGTTGATGTTTTTAGTTCCATGTGGTATGCCTATAGGGTGGAGAAAAGCATGTGGTGCTAGTTTGTTTTGTGGTTATTCACCATGCGTTGTAACATTGTTTTGAGTACTTTGTTTACACTTCTACCTGTCCGTTGGATTGGGAGTAGTATGGTGACGCAAATACATGTGAGAATATGAGGTGGTGAGATAGCTCCTGGAAAATTTCATTTTTGAAGTGTTTTCTATTGTGTTTTCGTATGTGGGAGTGGCTTCTGCCCACTTGGTGAAGTAGTTGACAGCCAGAATAATGCACTTGTGATTCCCTGACAATGTTGGGTTGTAAATCATGAAGTCGATCTCCCATTTGCAGAAGGGACCAATGAGGATGACGGGGTGCAGGGGTGCAGAAGGGGCTCTTTCCTTGTGAGCGAAACATTGACATCATTCGCACCTCTTGACTGCTGAAATGATTCGTGAAATAACGTGGGCCAAAAATATCCTGCCCATAGGAATTTTTGGGTGGTGGTCATTTCAGAGTGGTGGCCACCGCAAGCTCTATTGTGGTAGCCATTAAGGGCTTATCAGCTTGGTCTTGGGTGAGGCATCGACGTAAGATGGTGTCGATGCCCGTCGGTATAAGAAATCTCCCATGAGGAGGTATCGGGGGGCCTGGTGGTGGATGCACTGACGGTCGTCATGGGTGAGTTGGAGTTTGAACTTTTGGGTTCGTAAAAATAGGAGAATATCTCCGTACCAAGGGTCTTCAGTCGTTACTAGGAAGAGATGTTCGTCTAGTAGTTAATCATTCATTGGTGATCCTTTGGTATGACTTGGGACGTCTGTGATGAACTCGGCTAAGATTAATTCCTTCTTACTCTTAGGGGAGTGAAACTATAAGTTGAATTCTTGCAGAATGACTATCTAGCGGGCATACTTATGGTTCATTAAATGAAGCGTGAGTAGGTATTTGATGGGGTTAATATCTTTGATGACTGTTGTAGTTCTCAAGATAATGTAGTGGCAATGTTTTTGGACTGATTTTATTAATGCGAGGGAAATATTTTATTCAAGCTCATATATTAATGCAAGGCCTGATAATTTTTTTCTAACGTAATAGATTATGTGCTGCTTCCCATCTAGGCCATCCTGGATTAATACTCTGGCCAAAGTGGTCTCGGATGCTGATAGATACAAGATGTATTCCTTGTTGTAGTCTAGGGGACTGATTAATGGTGCTGAAGATAATGTGTCTTTCAGCGTGTCAAATGATTGCTGGGCTTGATCATCCCATTTTAACGGGATGTCTTAATTAAGGAGACATAGGAATCCTTAAGCACAAGTGGTGTAATATGGCACAAAATTTCTCAGAAAGTTGGCCTTTACCTGAAATATTTATAGTTGCTTGAGGGTTAGAGGTGGCGGTACCTCTTTGATAGGTTGGAACTTGAGGGGGTCCACTCTAATTCCTTGCTGGGACACAATAAAACCTAGAAGTTGTCTTGCTATGACATAGAATATGCACTTGACGGGGTTTAAGCATAGGTTGTATTGCTGGCATCGTTGGAATACCAGCCACAGATCTTCAAGATGATCCGATCGCTTCTTGGATCAAACGGTGAGGTCATCCAAGTAGGTGAGGATGAGGTGTGCCAAGTCATGAAATATATAATTCATGGCTCGTTGGAAAGTGTCTCAAGCGTTTTTTAGGCCAAATGGCATCACCTGGTATGCGAATGTGCCCTATGGGGTGGTGAATGCGGTCTTGAACCAGTTGGTGTGACATATTTGGATTTGATTATACCTAGAGAAACCATCCATGAAGGAGAGGGCCTCATGTCTTGCACAAGCATCGATGACTTGGTCAAATAATGGGTTAGGGTAATTGTCCTTTGGATAGGATTTTTTCAAATCATGAAAATCGGTACAAACACGTATGGTGCCTTGTTCTTTCACGATGGGAACAAAGTTGGAAACCCATGATGTGTAAACGATGGGGTAAATGAACCCAAATTTGTGAAGCTTATCGATTTATCGTTTGATTTCTTCTGCCTTGGATGGGTGTAGTTGACGTTGTTTCCAGCGTACTGGTGGTATGTTAGGCCAGGTGTCAATATGGTGCTCTACAATAGTGGGACTAAGCCCTAACATTTGTGAGTAGTCCCATGCGAAGATATCTTGATACTCTTGCAATAACTGGGTGTAAGAGGTTATCTCTTCTCGTGAACATGCTGCCCCCAGTGATATTTCTTCGAATTTTTCAGAATTTCGAGACATATTCACCTTGATGGTAGGCGAAATGTTTGACATGTTCCCATCTTCGAATGCATCAGGTGCCAGAATGGGATTTTTGAACCAATCGAACTTTCCTGATGGAAGGAAATATTTTGATTTGATCACATAAATCTCTTAGTATTATGTCTTGTTAGGGCTGAATATTTTTTCAGGAAGAAAAAAAATAGCGGTGATGCATCACATCCTTCAGATAATTTGGCTCCGTCATGGCCTCAAGGATATCCTAATATGAGTGGAATAAGGATACTAAGGGGGTTTGAGTCTTTGCAAGAGAGTGAGGAAGAGGTTCAGTCCTAACAGAGCTGGTCGACAGACATGAATAATATTCCATCGTCAATGTGGTGGAACCAGACGCGGTTGATAAGGTGCATATGGATTGGGTTTGCATCATCGTTGGTACAACTACTCTCGTAGTTGTAGCTGACTCAAAACCTATGACTGATAAGAAGACAACCCGAGTCATGGTTCTGATATATGATGATATGAATTGTATATAATGTATCGTGTCGTAGGAATTTGGTGGGGGGGGGATTTCCATCGTGGAAAATTTCATGGGAGCAAGTCTAGGTTCCTCAGAAGGCTGAGAACTTTTCGAGATTTGGAAGTTGTGCCTGGTGCAAAGGTGCCTGAATTTTTCCATTAATGTGCATGCCTCTATTTCATGGTTATGGCCAGTGCAAATGGTGCATGGTACCACTATGCCTACTGAGTATATTGTGTGAGAACCAACACTACTCTTCATCCCTGAAGTGGACGCTTGGAAAGGATCATGCGTAGGGGAGAGATTCCTTTGCTGGAATTTCCAATTTTTTGGTTTGGGTAGGTCTAACTCTTTTAGGGAGTGTAGACTTAACACTACTCTTGCTGCTCGAAGCTTGGGGAGGTGTTCATATTTCATAGTATGGTGTAAATGTGAGCAGATCTAGCAATAGTGGTGTGTGATTTTCTCTAGGCTAGAGAGATGTCTCTGAGGGAGGGAGGAGACCATGCGAAAGTTGTTCATGAGGTGCTTCAGTTATTTACACTGATTGACCCGGCGGCTGATTCTCTTTACACTGATTTAAATAGCGGCTAATTCTGTCACATAGCCCACATGCTGGCCTAAGCTGGACATGGGTCATGCTAGGTCGATGCACCTTTTTAACTCGCCCAACATGTTGGTATGGAAATGGGGTATGTTATGAAACCAACTCCAAAAATAGAAGAAAAGAGAGATCAATGCCTTAGAAATAAGCCACTTTGAGGGGGAAACCTCCTTTACATTACATAAATGAACAATTCTTGGATGATACAAATGACGAAACCTCCTTCTACATATAGGATTCCATGGGATCACAATATAATCCTAGCAGACCTAACAATAATAATGTAAGAGAACAATAATAAGAATATTAGGGTTACAAGGGTACAACAATAACAATAAGGGGTTATAATAACAACAATAAGGGACTATAATAATAATATAGGGACCTAACATGCCCCTCTCCTTCAAAAAATTTTTGTCCTCAACGTTTGAGTAGCTCCAGATGCTTCCATATAAAATTTTCATCCTCCCATGTAGAATCTTCAATGGATAAGTTCTTCCACTTGATGAGATACTCTGAAATTGATCGATTTCGTAGCTGTCGAGTTCTTGTTTCCTTGACTAATTTAGGATCCAATATGATTTTTCCTTCCTCATCAAGTTCTGGCATTATTATTTGAACTGGAATTTTGTCACCTATAACCTTCTTTAAGCATGAAACGTGGAAAACTGGATGCACTCATGAAGAAGCATGAAGCTTCAATTTGTATACCCTAGTACCAATATTTAGCAATACCTTGTAAGGAACATAATAATTTGGCAATAATTTATTATCCTTCTCAGCTTTCTTGAGGGACATTTGTTTGTATGTTTGTAGGCGTAAATATACCTAGTCTCCTACATCAAAACTTCTCTCGCTGCGATGTTGATCTGCCTGTTGTTTCATTCAATTTTGTGCCAAATTTAGGTTATCCTTTAAGAGTTGGAGAACTTCTTGTTGATTCTCGATGTGATCTTCCATTGCTTGAACCATAGAATTTTCTCCTAAATATGATGTGATGGACAGTGGATGATATCCATAAAGTGCCATACATGGGGTCATTTTTGCTGCAGTATGGAAGTAAGTGTTATACCACCATTCAGCGAGAGGTAACCACTTGACCAATTGTGTTTTCTTATCATATATAAAACAATGAAGATATCATTCCAAACATTTATTCACTATCTCGGTTTGACCATCTGATTGAGGATGATAAGATGAGCTATGAGCTAGTTGAGTACCCAAACAAGAAAATAATTCCGTCCAAAAATTTCTTGTAAAAATGGGATCTTTGTCACTTACAATAATATTTGGGTTTCCATGTAAGCTTTGAATTGTTTCCATAAATGCAGTAGCAAATGTACTTCCTTTAAATGGATGAGATAATGCATAAAAGTGTGCATACTTGGAAAGTCTATCAACTACCACCATGATGACACTCTTTCCTTCAGACTTAGGTAAATATGTGATAAAATCCATTTAAATCTCTTCCCAATGTTTACTTGGAATGGATAAAGTTTGTATAAGACCCGGGGTCTCAATTGTCTCAACTTTATTTTACTGGAAAACCAAACATTTCGCCACAAAATTTTGAATATAACATTTAAGGCCATCCCAAATTTTTTTTTTCTTCACCACGTGGTAAGTTTTTAAAAATCCTGAGTGTCCTCCTAAAGGAGAAGTGTGAAATTCCAAAAGAATATTTTGTTTTAGTTGGGAATTATTACAAATATATAAGCGATCTTTGTACCATAAGGAATCATTTTTCCAACTAAATGTATCAGATGTACTAGGATCTTGCTACAAATTTTGAATGAGTGTCCACACTTCTTCGTCCTTCTTCCATTCATCCCTTGCTTTGGTTATTCAATATGGTTGGATAATAGAAATGGCAAAAAGCAATGATTCTACCTCTTCTTCCTTTCTTGAGAGTGCATTTGCGACAACATTTAGCTTCCCTTTTTTGTAGATGATTTCAAAGTCATAACCCAACATCTTTGTGACCCATTTTTGTTGCTCTTTTGAAGATAATCTTCATTCCAAAAAGTGTTTAAGACTATCATGATCATTTTTTACCTTGAAGTGTCTTCCCATTAGGTAATTTTTCCATTTATTTAGTGCATGTAGTGCTGCCAACATTTCCTTCTCACAAATAGCTTTCTGTAAATGCTTTCCTTTAATTGGACGACTTTCAAAAGTAATGGGTCTTCCTTCTTGCATTAAAACAACACCAATTCCATTTCTTGAGGCATCACATTCCATAATAAATTTTTTTGTGAAGTTTGGCGTAGCTAAGACTGGTGCTAGGCACATTTCCTCTTTAAGATGTTCAAAGGCCTTAGTTGCTTCAGGAGTCCATGAAAATGCATCTTTCTTCAATAATGTTATTAGAGGTGTTTTTATTCTCCCATAATTCTTAACAAAATTGTGATAGTACCCTGTTAACCTGAGAAATCCTCGCAACTACTTTATGTTTGTGGGGACTTTCCATTCCTTAATGGCTTTAATTTTGTTAGGGTCTACCTTAACACCCTCATGAGATACAATATGACCCAGATATTCCATCCCTTATACTCCAAAGAAAAATTTGGATGTTTTTGCATATAATTGTTTCTCCTCCAATAGTTTGAGCACCCTTTCAACATGTTGAACATGATCCTTCCAAGACATGTTGTAGATTAGTATATCATCAAAAAATACTAGCACAAATTTTCTAAGGAAGGGTTTGAAAATGGAATTCATCAACCCTTGAAATGTAGAAGGTGCATTGGTAAGGCCAAAAGGCATGAAAAAAAATTCATAATGACCCTCATGAGTTCGAAATGCTGTTTTTAGAATATCTTCAGTATTCATTCTAATTTGATGATATCCAAAATGAAGATCCAATTTGGTAAAATAAATTGCTCCATGTAATTCATCAATCAAAGGAATGGGAAATTTATTGTTAATAGGGAGCTTATTGAGCTCCCTATAATCCAGACACATGCGCCATGATCCATCCTTTGTGTGCACTAATATTACTGGAGAAGAGAAATAACTTTGACTAGGTTGAATTATACCAGCCTCTAACATTTCTGCAATCATACGTTCAATTTCGCTCTTTTGGACATAAGGATATTTGTAAGGCATGATGTTTGGAGGAACACTTCCTGGAATCAAATGAATAGCATGATCATGATCACGAATAGGTGGGAGTCCTTTTGGAGTTTCAAACACCTTGGAATGATTGTCCAAGACTTTTTTGGAGATCTGGAGAAATAGATGATTTTGATGTTGGAACTTGTAGTGAGCATAATTGTATAACTACGCCTCGTTTTTCTTTCTTCAGAAGCTTTGTCATGGCATTATAGCTTATTATCTTTCCCGACTTGCCTACGGTACCCCGTAATTCAACTTCCTTTCCTTCCAAAAAAAATTTCAAGAAAATTTCTTGAAAATTAAAACCTACCGTCCCCAAAGATTGTAACCATTGTACTCCTAGTACAACATAAGCACATCCCATTGGAATGGAAAGCATTGGACTATTCAATACATATTCACCCATGGTTATCTTGATATTATGGCATTTTCCAGAGAAATTTATAGTCCCTCCATTTGCAACCATCACTTGACATTCTGGTGCTGGATATAGGAAACAATTCAATTCCTTGGCTACCTTACAATGAATAAAATTATGGGTACTACCTGAATTAATAAACACTATTACCTTTTTCTTCTTGATATGTCCTTCTATATTGAGATTTTGAGGAGTGTTAATTCCTACCAATGCATTACATGATATGGTTGGACTCATTTCTTATTTTTCTAGGGTTGGTTACTGGTGTATATCCTCTTCTTTTGAATTTTCTTGTTCATTTTCTTCCTCCTCTTCACAATCTAAGTAAAATAATTTCTTCTCAGCATACTTATGACCTTTATTTTATATCACAACTGTAGTAAAGTCATTTTTATTTTTTTTCTTCCAATTGTTTTGGTGTCAACCTTGTAGGTTGTGGAAGTGTAGGACTAGCAACACTTCCATATTTATAGATGTCAGTGGTAGGATTCCTTGTCGCCATAATTTTACATTCAAATTTTCTTTCCAATCTGAATGCATTCTCCAATGAATAAGTTTCCCAAACGTGAACTTCATTTTGGATGTTATCCTTTAAAGTCCATATGAAGACATCAATCCTGTGTTCCTATGGAATATTAGTTACCCTTATATTCAATTTTTGGAAGTCGTCAATGTGCTCCACCACTGAACCCTTTTGTTTGAGATTTATCAATTGGATAAAGAAGGTGTTGCTCTTTGTATCCTCATAATGTGCTATCATTTCCTTCGTAAAAATTGACCAAGTGACAATTTTTTTACAGGAGCAAAGCCATCGATACCATACAAATGTATTTTGTTCTAAATGTAAAGATGCAATGCGTACCTTTTGTGTGTTTTTCACATTATTAAGATCAAAATATTGCTCCATCTATAGTATCCATGTTAGAGGATCCTTGCATCAAAATTCCTCATATCCTTCTTTGGAATATGGTGGTTCTTCCATCCAACATTAGAGTTTATGAAATCATGATTAAAATTTATTTTTTTCTCATCATGAGTTTCCTCTACTATCTTTTCGCCATTAGGAAACATTTCTTGTATCAACTTTGTTAAACCTTCCATGTTTGCTTTTAGATCATTATTCAAATTTTCCATGTTGTCTTTCATGTCCTCCATCTTAGCTTCTATGCCAAATTACATGCCATCCATCTTAGCTTCCATGCCTTTCTCCAAAAAATCCATTTCATTTTTTGTTTCTCTTTGTGAGAGCGAAATTTGGTGCTCTTGCTCTTGTAATTGTGACATGTCACGTTGCAATTCTTCATCTTCATGAGTCATAGTAGAGCCTTATAAAGGCTTAAAGGGTGTTGAATTATTTTTAGGGGGCATTTTAGAATCCAATACTATATCTATTCTACAATATGCCCTTGGAATCAATTCAAACTGATTTTTCACACAAGGCTTATGCAATTCAAAAAAAAATACACACATTTTTCTTTGTTTTAAGGAGCTTGATATTAAAACTGAATTATCTTTGTGATTGAGGATCTTAAATATTTGAAATTCTGGCTTGGAGTAGCCCTCTAAAGCTTCTTTCAGATTCCCCAGGTCTGACCTGATTTGGATTCTTCAAAAAAAAGTTATGCCCAATCACACACAAAGAACTAATTATGGTCTGGTTCAGTAAAGCGAACTTGTACAATGTGCCACGTGTCACTATTTCCTCCTTCGGATCTGAAATTGATAAAAAGGAAACTAAAATTCATGTAATTGCGGCCACGTTTTACATAATTCCAATCTGATGCTGAGAGAGAGAGAGTTATGATGATTTTCCCACGGCCACCTCTTTGAGATGAAATTCGGGAGCCTGAAAAAACCCTAACTTCCACAAATAATATCTCCGAAAATATTGCGAACCAAGATCTGAAATTTTTACATGATGTTCCTCAGGCTTTCAGCTTCTTTCTATAAAAATTTAGCTTTTGAACCTTCATAGAAAAATACTTATAGCGAAAATTCGACGATGACTTGTTTAGGTGAAATTTGAGAGCCGGAAGAAACCACAACTTCCATAGATCATATCTCCAAAAATGCTGCGAACCAAGATCTAAAAATTTTACACGACGTTCCTCAGGATTTCAGCTTCACTTTGTAAAAATTTCAGCTTCTGAACCTTCGTAGAATAAAACTTATAGTGAAAATTACATGATGACCTGTTTGGAGCAGCGAAACCCTAGAATCTAAAGCTCTAATACCAAATGTTATGAAACCAACTCCAAAAATAGAAGAAAAGAGAGATCAACACCTTAGAAATAAGACACTTCGAGGGGGAAACCTCATTTAAATTATATAAATGAACATTTCTTGGATGATACAAATGAAAAAACCTCCTTCTATATATAGGAGTCCATGGGATCACAATATAATCCTATCTGACCTAAGAATAATAATGTAAGGGTACAATAATGACAATATTGGGGTTACAGGGGTACAACAATAACAATAAGGGGGTTACACTAACAATAATAAGGGACTATACTAGTAATATAGGGACTATACTAGTAATATAGGGACTATACTAGTAATATAGGGACCTAATAGGGTAGGCTTCCTGGGAGAAATCTGTCTTCCATTATGTTTTCTAAGCTCTGGATTGGTGATATCCCAACGATGCATTTCTAATGAGTGAATGAAGTCAATTAATGGGCACACTTGAGGGATGTAAGTGAAATTCTAATCATGATGGTTTCCCTGACATACTAGACAAGAACATCGTTCTTGGGTGTTCCCGTCATGTTCGTTTGGTGACGTGATCGGGTACCAACGGAGTAGCGATTCTAGGTCTGGGCATGTAGTGATCACATGGTTTTTTGTGTTACACAACACAAATGTTGGTCTTATCCATGGAGGGTAGGTGGGGGTGACTAAGGGTTCCCTGACCGACCGCTTTTCAACTAACAGAAAGAGAATGGACCTACTTGTCACATCCTCCACTAGAAAATTTGGCGGAATTTCCGACGGCCAATTCGTCGCTATTCCGACACATAGTCGTCGCAAGAGAGACAGTTCGAGGGCGGGTAAAACATGGTTTGCCATACCGTCGTAGTTCTGACACACTTAAAAAGTGTCACACTATCGACACTTTTTCCATCGCTTCCAAACAAGCGTCGCTCTTCCGACGTTTCCCGAATCGTCGCGCTTCCGACATTTGTAAACTATCGCACTTCCAACGAAATGTGGTCCAACTTTTTTAACGTCCCTCTTCTGAAGTTTGTAAACGGTTGCAATTTCGACGCAATGTGGTTCGACGTTTTGGACGTTGCTCTTCTGACGTTTTTAAACTGTCGCAATTCCGACGAAATGTGGTCCGACGTTTTGAACGTCGCTCTTCCGACGTTTGTAAACTGTCACAATTTCGACGAAATGTGGTTCGACGTTTTGAACGTCGCTTGTCCGACGTTTTTATACTTTCGCTCTTCCGAAGTTTTTAAGCTGTCACAATTCCGACGCTTACAAGGTGTCAGTATACCGACGGCGGGTTCAATTTAAAAAAAAATAAATGAAACTGTAAAAGAGGAAAAACGCTGTTTTGAATATATTATATGAAGTAAAACAGTCCATGAAGTCATTACATTTTCACATCTGAAGATTGGAACCCAAATATCCATCCAGAAAAGTGGAAGTCCCACCCCAGAAAATGATAGAAAAATACCCCACGTCACATACAGGGACATGATATAAAACCCAGTAACGGTCCACATGGAGATTATCGACAATCTGAGAAAGCATCCAAATATGCCCGAGGCATCTATAAGAAAGTGAAATAGCAGTATGTAGAATAGTAAAGCAACAAATAGAGTACCGACGTTCATTGTTCCAAATACAAATTAAAGTACCCAAAATCCTTGAACAGAGAAAAACGCTAATCATGTGAGGAGTGTGATATGTCCAAAATATAAAAAGACCATCAGACCATATCAATAAACTAGCATCGCTAGTTTTGAAGGCAGAGTGATAAACATTAATCATTTTTTTTTCACAAGAGAAAAAACATTGTTTTGAATATATTATATGAAGTAAAACAGTCCATGAAGTCATTACATTTTCACATCCGAAGATTGGAACCCAAATATCCATCCAGAAAACTGGAGGTCCCACCCTAGATAGTGATAGAAAAATACCCCATGTGACATACAGGGACTTGATAAAAACCCAGTAACGGTCCTTATGGTGATTATCAACAATCTGAGAAAGCATCCAAATATGCCCGAGGTGTCTATAAGAAAGTGAAATAGAAGTATGTAGAATAGTAAAGCAACAGATAGAGTACCGACGTTCATTGTTCCAAATACAAATTAAAGTACCCAAAATCCTGCAACAGAGAAAAACGCTAATCATGTGAGGAGTGTGATATGTCAAAAATATAAAAAGACCATCAGACCATATCAATAAACCAGCAACATAGACCAACATCGCTAGTTTTGAAGGCAGAGTGATAAACATTAATCATTTTTTTTTTCACAAGAGAAAAAACGCTGTTTTGAATATATTATATGAAGTAAAACAGTCCATGAAATCATTACATTTTCACATCTGAAGATTGGAACCCAAATATCCATCCAGAAAAGTGGAAGTCCCACCCTAGACAGTGATAGAAAAATACCTCATGTCACATACAGGGACTTGATATAAAACCCAGTAACGGTCCACATGGAGATTATCGACAATCTGAGAAAGCATCCAAATATGCCCGAGGCATCTATAAGAAAGTGAAATAGCAGTATGTAGAATAGTAAAGCAACAGATAGAGTATCGATGTCCATTGTTCCAAATACAAATTAAAGTACCCAAAATCCTTGAACAGAGAAAAACGCTAATCATGTGAGGAGTGTGATATGTCCAAAATATAAAAAGATCATCAGACCATATCAATAAACTAGCATCGCTAGTTTTGAAGGCAGGGTGATAACCTGTCAACACATAAAATAGTATCATAAAGTGGATACAAGAAATGTGCAGAGACATGTACTGTTGATATACACCTCACACAAAAAGCATCCATGATAGAGCAAAAATATGTATAAACCCAGGGTCGATTGTATGTTCTAGCTCGCTTGTTCCCGGAAATAAAAACCATCTGCAGAAACCCAGGCTCGCTTGTAAGATCAGGCTCGCTTGATTCCAAAATTGGTAACCATCTGTTGCATCCGAGATGTAAGGTTCAGGCTCGCTTGTTTCCATTAGTAGCTCGCTACAACATCCACCCTGTTCATAGCAAAAAGGTTCCTGTAGATATACAGAGAAAGAGTATAATACGTAGACCATATAAACATGGCTCCGTATTTCAAAAAACAGGTTTAAAATAGAAACAGGGCAACATTTTTTTTTCTAAGTAAATTTAATCTATTAACAGTGGGAATAAAATTACACCGAAGTCAAAATCATTGCCCAGACTCATGGCAAATTTGTCATCAAAAAATCAAAAAATTAAGAAGACTGCCCTCATACGGGGAAACTAGTCTTGAACGTTTAATTTACAGAATTCAAAAATATTACAAAGGTCCAGCACAATAAAATAATCTAAAAACAACCCAATTCAGTGGGCCGCGAAGCAAGAAAAAAAAAAAAACCAAACTACTCCTTCGGCTCCTCGACGATTCGGCACCATCCTTCGAAAGGTCCAGGATTGCTAGGTGCTACCTCCAAATTCATGCCACGGCTCCCCTTCTGAAGGCCTGAATGCTGGCCGGCTTTTTCCGAGCTCAGACCCGCCGAACGAGTGCATTCTTCCTCCGTTTGGGCCTCCTTGCGGAAAACCACAGTGACTGAAGCTGTGATTCGTGGGTGGTTGAGAGAGAAATTAAAGGATAATTGTGCAGTGCGCGTCGTGGGAGAAGGTGAACTAGCGGTGGGGAAACGAGGAGCAGGGGAATCCATACGGTGGCCAGATCCTACAACCCGACCCCACCCACTCCTAGTATTTGGATAGCGACCTGCGTAATAATCATTGGACTGGCCGGAAGACGACTCGATTGAGGGGCTGGAGGGAGCACGCAGGGGTTGACCTCTAGTGCTCCCCCTGCGACAACGCATCCTTTGATGCAGGCGAGGCATGGGTGCAGTCTCACTAGCAGTGGGCACAAGAGGAGATGGAGAAGAAGA
This sequence comes from Pinus albicaulis, assembly GCA_034641835.2. Classification (NCBI taxonomy): domain Eukaryota; kingdom Viridiplantae; phylum Streptophyta; class Pinopsida; order Pinales; family Pinaceae; genus Pinus; species Pinus albicaulis. Next base: position 763,870,739 of record CM076579.1, read on the forward strand.
ATTCCAAGAAATAGAGGAAGACAGACACAAATGAGACCGAGAGAAATGCAGATATGTAGCAAGGTCTAAGCAGCAGTTCAGCTGGCCACTTCTCCTTCTCGTCACAGTGAGCAGGCAGTGTAACCCAACAACCGGCTCATTTGAAAAACCATAGCGAAACACCATTTTATCGACCTGACTGCAATGCAATTGAAGGACGCCCATCATAATTAATCTTTTATCATTAATGAGAGCCGAAGGCCGGATCATAATGGAGCATGCGGAATCGCTAACAGGAGTGGAGGTCCAATCTTGAATAGTGTTAAAACTTAATTAATGTGGATTTGATGTGAGAACCTTGGAACTTAATTGAACAACGTTAAAACTTAATGCAATTGATATGAAATCGCTACATCCATGTCCCATCGCCTTAAACGCCATCGAATGCACCCGCAGCCGGGAGCAGGGCAAGTTTTGATTGAGGACACGTGGTAGAAATTGATTGGAGCGGATCTTTGTTTGGGCCGCTCGCGCAGTGGAAATCTGGACTCGAAAAAAGATTAGGGTGAATTTGATAAGAAATTCGCGTCACAACTCTCCCTCCGTACGCCAGCCCAACTTCAGACCCGAAAAATATTAGGGCAGAATTCATTTGGTTTTTGCGTCACAAAATTGGCCGACATCAGCAGGCTATTTTGGAACGCGAATTTGGTTTGAATTATGGTTTATCGCCGTTTGAAGTCTAGCAAGCTCGACTTAAGAACAATTTTGTTTGATCCCATCTTATAAAATTTGTGTTGGGTTTCTTTGATAATACACATATTTATAATAAATCATGGGAATACCACACTAAACATGTGGAAAAGTTATATAAATTATTGAGAACAATCATTTTTATGTAAAATATCCAAATGTGCTTTTGAAAAATAAGAATTCGAGTATTTGGTTCATATTGTTTTAAAGGAAGGAGTGAAGTTGGAGCCTCAAAAGATGCAAGCTATTACAAAATGACCTATTCCTAAGAAAATCAAGGTTCTTAGAATATTTTTTAGACTTACATGATATTATTGATCATTTGTTAAGAATTATGCATGCATTTCAAGTCACTCACATATCTCTTGAAGAAAATATCATTTATATGGAATGATGAGGCTACTTTGGCATTCTCTCTTTTAATGGATGCCATGTCTTCTACACCAACATCGGTTGCACCTAATTTTGGTAAAACATTCATAGTAGAGTGTGAGGCACTAGGATAAGGAATTTACGTAACATTAACACAATAAGGGATATCATTGGCTTTTAAAAGCAAGTAATTCAAAGAAAATATTTGGTGAAATCTACGTATGAAAAATAAATGGAAGCAATATTACATGTAATAAAAAATGGGGATAGTATATCATTGGGAGGTACTTTAAAGTCAAGATATACCATGATAGCATAAAGTATTTTTTGAAGCTATGATTTTCATTAGAAGATTAACAAAAACGAGGAGAAAAAATGCAAAGTTTTAATTTTGAGATAATCTGCAAAAAGGGTAAGGAAAATTTAGTACATGATGCTCTTTCTAAAATAGAAGAGGCCTCAAATTTATATCCAATTACATTTTCTGTTACCTGGAGGTGGCTAGAAGAGAAACATAATGGAAAATGACCAATAGGTACTAATAAAACTACATTTATAAAAGTTGGGATCATTGGATTTGAACGTGCCAGGTGAAAATGCAGAAAAGAGATATACTTGCAATTATTTACGAATGTAGAATATTTTTATGCACGCAAGCATATTTGAATAAACAAATATTAAGGGAGTCCCATGTCTCTCTGATGGTAGGACACAGGGTTCCTTAAAACATCTCAAAGGTATTTTTGGAAGGAATGAAGAAAGATATTCAAAATTTTGTAAGAGAAGGTCAGGTTTGCATAATAAATAAAAGAGAGATAGTAAAATCTCTAGGGTTACTTAACCATTCCACATACATATTCAAAGAATAGAAGATATATCAATAGACTTTATTACAAGGTTACTGAAATATAAAGGTAAGTATTACATTTTTGTGGTCATTTATATAGACAAATTTTGTAGATTTTTTTTGTAGAGCTCAAAGTACATAAACAACAAGCCAAGTGGTAGAAGTGTCCGTGAAAGAAATTCATAGTCTTCATGGTTTTTCTAAAGTAATAGTAACAAGAAACTTTTGGAAATAATTATTTAATATGAGTGGAGAAACACTAGTTGCCATGAGTTCTACATATCAAACACAATCAAATGGTCAAACAAAAATAGTTAACAAATTTTTTTAAGGTTATCTACAATGTTAATCTTTAGAAAATAAATCTTAATGAATGAAGTGGGTTCGTAAATAAAGAATGAGAATATTATAATACCTATCACACATCTACTAAAATTTCCCCATTTAAGGCCCTTTATGGATATCCAACTCCTAGTATCTCATACTTTTTGCAAGATAAGTCCAAAGTATAGGAAACAAAGTCACATATGGAAAATAATAAAGAAACTTTGAAAATTATTATGGAAAACCTTCAAATGACATGAAACATGATAAAACAACAAGGGGAACAACATTGAAGTGAAAGATAATTTGAGGAGGGTAATTGGGTATTTTTAGATTATAGCATTATAAGCAATCTTCATTCAAGAAAAAGAAGAATAAATAATTAGCTTAAAAATGTTATGGCCCTAAATAATTATTCATAGGATTGCACAAGTGGTATAGAAGTTATATTTTCCTTCTTCTTGCATTCATAAGGTTTTTCATGTATCTTGCCTAAAAAAGGTTTTGGGAAAATATATGCCAATGTAAATAGAACTTCCAAAATTAGATGAAGAATGAAAGTTGATTCTTGAACCACAAAAAGTTATAGATAAACATTTTGTATCTCTTTGACATATAACCATTATGAAGTACCTAATCAAGTGGAATAATATTCCTCTAGAAGAAGGTACATGGTAAAATGATCAATTTGTGATGAAATACCCACGGCTAAAGGGTTCGTTTGAAGTTTTGACAAAGGTTTTGTTATATGTTTTATATAACGTGCGGCGAAATAGTTTTATTATTTGTTAAGGTCCCACACGGTGATCAAATTTGAAGGGCAGGTCCGAATTTCAATTAGAAGGGCATATATGTATGTTGCCCTTCCATAATGAAAAGCTTTAAAAAAAAAACTTTTCAATTGACCACAATAAATTATTTTTACATTTCATTTTCAGAAAGACAAAACCATCAATCTTTATATTAATAAAAGACTGTTACATATACAACAATGAAGAAGGCTCCATCTTTCATTGCTTAAATATCTCATTGGCAATGTCAAAATAAGTCTTGAAGACACTATTATAAGAATTTGGATACATAATACCGGGATATAGGAGATTCTTATGTGTTAGATTGTGTAATGCAATTTTGACTTTGTCTCACAAGGAGCAACAGCATGGAGGTTTGGATTTTTCTTAGAGAACTTTATTATTATTATTTGAAACGTTGTTTATAGATATGAAGACAACAATGAAATTATGAGCATGGTGGACAATTAGTCAAGCTCATGATGCCAAACCATGATGATGTAAGTTTGTAATTTAACATTTTTACATGTTAAAGACATATAGTCAAAATCACTGACAACTTAGTATGCCATAATTAATAATCATTCCTTGTTCACTTTTGTTAATAGGTTTATGTCACACGATGATCTCTCTTCTCTGGCATTTACTTGTATTGAAGATCACTATTCTAGGAATAAGGAGTTATTTTCTCCCAAAATAACCCTAGCCAAACATTGACAATGCATCAAGGATATATTTCTATGCTTCATAAGTACATATGTTCTACTTCTAAATCATGTCTTGGAAGTGGTTGTTTCGCTGGAAATTATTCACCAGTTGGTTTCATACCAAAGTCTTTTTCTCATTTTCAGCATCTAATACATGAAAAAGATAATGGTTTAAAACAACATAAATATTTGAAATTTTGCAAGAATTGTCTGGCACACTTTGAATATTAATTTTGAATTCAAGTGCATGATGCTGTATAGGATCAAGTGTCATTTTGAATACCAAATGTTTCACAAGAAAATTCTCAACATGCTACCCTGCAGTAAGGATTAAATGACAATATTGCATCAACTATTTCCATAATAAAAGTGCACCTCGGCCATAAGACTAAATAACTACAAATGTTGTAGATCTAACAAGACCACACAATCAAATGTATTCCACAAGGCCAATACTGTATGAAAAATGAAAAGGAGTTTGCAACCAAAAATACCTTAGGCAACTAATTCAATTAGATACACAAAACCATCAGCAAAAAGGAAAACCAGCCTACTCAAAAGGCAAGCGTTTACCTCCTTTAACAAAATTTTGAGTTCCAAAACAAGGGCCTTTATTGTCTTGTCAATGCCCCTAGTAATTTGAATGGGGTTTGCACCTGCTGCAACAACCTAAACAAAAAGGTTTCATTTCAAATTATTTTCCACAAGTTTAAGATACAACCATTGTCAGTTTTGTATTTCCTAACAAGCTCATAAATTTTGACAAAAGAACCAAAATTTTTTAATACCTGATAGCAATTTTTTCACTCAAAAACTATCTTAGACTCAATAAGCCCGACCCAAAACTAAAAAACCAAACACCGTAAGACCCTACAAAAATGAATAGATGATCTTAATCCAGTACTATCGACAAAAAGTTACCTTTACACCCTCACTTATTAAACCCTGTGCTGTTGAATTTTAACTTCAACTGCTGCAGCAGAAGGACGGATGCAACAACAACATTTTTTTTGGAGGTTGCTTGCATGCCATCCAAAAATTTAATTCAGCATTTAAAATTCCTGCAAGTTTTTTTTGTAGACGGCCGCAACCATATTTCTGTACAGGATTGTATTTAAACACAACAACCAGCATTAACGCAATTCACCAACCATAAATTAAAAAAACAGAAATTTACCCCCCAGTTTTGTAAATTCAAAAGGAGGACAAATGGAGCATTAATATTGGATCGCATGAAATTGAAGGGAATCTGAAAACCTGAAAACCAGACCCGAATTTTTTATAAGGCACATTGGATTGAGAATTCGTGTTACAAATTAGGCAGACGTTAGCATCCCATTTTGGAATGTGAATTTGGTTTGAAATTCAATCTATTCAGACTTTTGAAGTCCGACGGAAAGGGTTCTTTAATGTTTTGGTAATTTAATTTTATGTATGCTTTAATATATACATATGTTTTAAACATATGTTATATATATATCATATGCAAAATGAAAGGTGGGCCATAGAATTTAGTTTCAATTTTATTTTTTTAAAAAGAGGGTTTATTATAATATGTTTTATATGTTACGACATATAAAAATAAAAAGGACAAAAAAGCTTGGTAGTTTTTTTTATAGACAGTACGTAATTTTTTTATTACACAGCAGTCTGTAAAAAGTGAAATACCGAGTGTAACTTTTTAAGTGTGTATGCACAACAGGGCGAAAGTGAAAAACACAGTAGAGTGTTTTAGAGACATAGTATGTTTGTTTTGAACAGACAGTGAGTTGGTTTTATGCACTACATTTTGTAGCAGTCATAATTTTGTAATCCCTCTCAGTGAGGAAGAAGTGTAATAGTTTTTTTTTTGAGTTATTGAAGGGAATAGAAGTTTGTTTTCAAAGTATTGAAACTCTGTCTCCTGTCAAAGAAATTTTTATTTTCTCTATGTTAGAGGAAGGGAGATTTATTCTCCATTCATTGTTCTGGAATTTTTCAATATTCCAACATGTGCAAGAACAATAGATGTTGTGGTTCCATCCCCAGCTAAATCATTTGTCTTTGCCGCAGCTTGCCTTACCAACTTGGCCCCAATATTTTCAACTGGGTCCTCTAATTCAACCAATAAAAAGGCCAAAACCATAGCATTGAGATATATTTCATTACACTGTCAATAACAATAAAATTTGACTCAGCCATAACCCTTTCCTTTTATTGTTGTGAAAAGATTTATGCATTACTCTAATGTGGCTAGTCCATAGGCCAAGTAGACCACTGGGTAACAAATATGTTTCCTTTCACCTTTGAGTTTTCAAATTATGCCTACTAAATCTAAGACATTTAAGAGGGGGAACTAATACAACGTTAAAAAGAAAACCAGAGCACACATCTACAAATTACCTCCTTAGCTACTGTCACACCATCATTAACTATTTTCGGAGAACCATGCTTGCTCTCCAAGACAACATTTTTCCCCTCGCCCCAAGGGTGACTCCAACAAGATTAGCAAGTTTGTTCACACCGCCTGCAAGACAAATTGACAATGCTTTCAGTAAGTGTGCAATTGAATGCCAGACCATATGCCAAAACAACCCTCCATGAAAAATTAAAATAACACATTAAAATCGAATATAAGTGGACAAGGAAAGATCCACCGCAGTGAAGTTTCACGTGCATGTGACCTTCCTTTAAACATAATTTTTTCTCTGACCTGCAATTTTTTTGTCATTGAGCCATCCTTGTTGAAGTACAACTCCTTTTCCATAGCTCTTGTATTAACTACCTTCTCTCTGTCGCGTAATCTCAGAGTCCCTCTTCTGCTTGAGCGATTAAAGGAAATGGGTGAAAAACTGAAAGAGAAGACAATTGTCTGCCATAATTATCAAACATTGCACCCAACTTCTTCCCCTTTCCATTATTACCCAATGAGGTGGATGTGGCAATTGTTTTCATACTGCCCAAAGCAGAGGCCATCTTCTCTTATCCTGAATATAGAGTTACAAGATCTTCATATTAGTATGAACCTTAAAAAACATGACTCCCATTGCTAAAAACCACTTTTAAGTTGTAATAGGCAAACTAAACAACTATCGCAACTTTTGGCAACTTCTGGAGCATTAAGAGAGAAACAACCAAAATCCTCATTTTAATGAGACCAGAATATATATTTTCATTAAGATAATAGAAAGAAATCACGACTATATTAAGGCCAGCACAAAACAATCTTTAACCAGTGTCTCTCGCGGCCTTCAGGTTGCCATGCTAGAGGTTGCATATTTTTAATTTAAATTCTTGACCTCTCGCGCCCATCTATGAATGCATCCAATGGGATATCTACATCAAATTCTCCTTTATATCCCCAAAAACAAATTCCCTACTACAAGAGCACCAGTATTGATGGATCACCCCACACCATCCCACCCACTAGAAACAATGAAAAAGGAAACCCGAGAAAACTTTTGAAATATCTCAAGATGACTATATGGGTGGTTCTTATGAATTAACCAACCATTTAGAACATGCTCATCAATCCAAACCATGAGTATTATGTGATGATATTCAAGCAGGCACTGAATCGGATTTCTGAAGCTATGTTAGAGAAACCCTAAACTCTCACTGAAAATAGGTGAAATGTGGCACCACTCAGAGATTGACATGTGCCAATTGGTACAAGTGGTAGAAAATTAGCATGCTCAAACAACGAGGTGATGCAGGAATGACATGAGGGAGAAAATATCAGAAAAGCCCCAAATCTGGAGAATTAAAGCTCATCACCAACCTGAGATTGACAACTTTACATGATGTAACCTATGAAATCGTAAATGGATAAATCATAGTAACAATAAAGTAATCTATGTAACAATAAATTTGGATTCATCCTGGGAGTGGTAATGGGAGAAATCATAGTGAACAACAGGAAACATGCGGAGTTGCTTACAATCAAATAGATGAAAAAACACATACAAAAAACCTAGATAATAATCATGAACAAGCTTAATATTGAATTATGAACTGTAAAGGAACTTACAAAATGTGACATTACGAACCTGGTCAAGCGCACAAGAAAAATATCCTGGACATGACCCTGGTTGACAAGTTGTATTGCTCATGATGCAAGAGGATTTGTACTTGCACTGCCAAGTCAATCAAAATCCATCATTATCTATACAATAAATACAAGTAATTGATGTAGTATTTTTTACTCTAAGATGAATTCTTATGATAATGTTAGAACATATGTTGAAAATGTCAAAACATACCCGAATAAGCTCCTCTTCGTTTCAAGAACAATTTATTGGAGTCGCATGAACTTGGAACAAGCCTCCCACGATCTGAAAGAGTAGCAACTAAGTCAACAGTGACTTTTTTGTTGCTACGCCGGATCAAGGGAGGTTTGCTCCAAGATTAAATCGCTCCAATAAATTATTCTCTACTAAACAGGGCCAACCACGTGAAGGTGGAAGCTCTTATGGCCCCTCCCCCCCCCTTCACATCACTCTCAATTCCCCAATACCCAATCTATATTTCATTTTTTACTTTCATGAGCATAAAAAAAAATATTCAATAACTAATAAAAAAAAAAATCAACAAAAAGTACGCAAGGAAACATTGCAATTAATGCTTGACATAAAAATAGTATGATAAATGAGTTTTTTATATAACGCAAAAAAACATTCCAAGTATGGTAACGTTTGTCTTATAATAATACAATATTTTACATTGTAAAATTTTCTTTTTCTTCTTCCTATTTTTAAAGCTCCTAATTACATCATCAATATCATCGTGCTCTGCTCCTGTTTCGTGCCTTTCGACCCGCACTGCTGACCTAGTTGCGTATTCACGATGTCTGGGCTCATCCAGTGACGGGGCATTGCCTACAAAAACATATAATATTAAATTTTAATTGTCAGTTTTTAAATATCATTGAACTAGTTCGGTAATATTAATAAAAAAATTTGCAATGAGATTATTTACCTGGTGCACCAGTTGTCGCCGCTGACCTAGTTGCGTAGTCACGATGTTTGGTCTCATCCAGTGACGGGGCATCGCCTACAAAAATAGATAATATTAAATTTTAATTGTCAGTTTTTAAATATCATTGAACTAGTTCGGTAATATTAATAAAAAAAATTGCAATGAGATTATTTACCTAGCGCACCAGTTGTCGCCGCTGACCTAGTTGCGTAGTCACGATGTCTGGTCTCATCTAGTGATGGGGCATCGCCTACAAAAAAAGATAATATTAAATTTTAATTGTCAGTTTTTAAATATCATTGAACTAGTTCGGTAATATTAATAAAAAAAATTGCAATGAGATTATTTACCTGGTGCACCAGTTGTCGCCGTTGGGACTGTTGCCCTGTCTTCCTCTCTGGTGGTAAGATCCCCAAGGGAAACATTCTCTGTCATTTAAACAAAAAACGTTATAAGGACAACCATCAAGGTATAATTAGAAAAAATTATAAGTGGAAATTAATTACCGTCACGGCCCTCACCGATAGTAGCATTGTCGGCCTGGTCCCCACTACAATGATCAGGTTGCACGTGAGGATCATCTACATCTGGCTCTAAAACTGGGTTATTTTCCTCGTCGGTAGTGCTGCTCCCCTGATTTAAAAAAATTTGTTAGACATTAAATTTATGGACGAAAACAAACATATTGAAAGGTTAATGTTTTACCTTATCAGGCATTCTGGATCTTGGGACCTGCCCCAAGCTTCTGCGACGTTCAACTACAGCTTGATAGCCAAAATGGAAAGCGATATTTTTATCTTCCTCTGTAGTTTCTGTTCTGAAGTCATCACCCTACATTACATATGATTGTGTATTTTTAATCATATCTGATAGGATTACAAAAACGCTGGAAGGCGATACAATTAATTATAAGATGTTTAGCTACTTAATTACAATTCTTGCAGCTAATTTCAAGTAGCCACCCTGGCCGAGCTTGTGATGGCCCTTTTTCTCAATCCTAGCTTTGGTTGCCTTTGAGGTGTCAGGAAACCTAGCATCGAAAGATTGAAGTCAGATATGACGTAGCACACTTTTATTTTAGACATAAAGAAAATTAAAGCTATTGAATTAAAGTTGTAATTTACCTTGCGGGTCCAGTTGGCATTTTTCCTTCTTTCTTTGCCCTTTTCTCTTTTCCGTCATGGATGAGTGCTCTCCACTCACTCTCTGGAACTGTGAGAGGATTCTCATATCTAGGGTTAAATTTCAATTGCGTCCTATAGGTGTCCCTGGTATATTTCAAATATTTTCCGGCTACCCGAGCCACCGTTGTTCTGTCAAATGTGCCGACCCCAAAAAGGGCTTCTAGATAATCTAGAAGTTCTTTTTTTAGGTTGGAATTCTGGGAATTCCACCCTGTGTGTATGGTTGGGCCAAAAATTACCAACGCATGGCTCTCCAGAAACCTGTAGAACTCATTGTTTCCTACACAGAAAAAGAAGAAGAAGATATTATCATTAATTTAAAAATAAAAATCATGATAAATATGTTTTAGATAAAGTACATGAAATAGTTAAAATATTAAAATTTACCTAGGAGTTGTACATGCTTTATAGGGACACCTTCATCGTTCACCAACAACGTTCCATTAATGGTCCCTGTGGAGCTGACACGTGTAGCTCCAGGAAACACAATAATGTAGTTGGCCATATCAGCCTCATCATTGCCAACACATTCAGCGGTTGGCTGGGTGTCTGCTTGGGCAGGGTGTGTTTCTTGGCTAGCACCTAAAGGAGTAGAAGGTGTATGAGAGGGTTGTTGGGAAATCTCTTGCCCTTGTGTCCCACTACCACCAACACCGGGTTCAGCAAATGCCAAAAAACGCTACATACAAAAGAACTTTTTGTTAGTTTAGTCAATGTAAAAATTAAAAATCAAACTATCACAATTCATCTCATGCAGAACAAAAAAAATATCCTTTTGAATTTTTATTATTACCTAATATGTTTCTAGCTGGCTCATAAGTTTTTTTATCCTCTCTTCTGTTTCAGGTGTTTGAGGCGCGTCTATCAAAGTATTAAATTTCGACCTTGCATCTCGTGCCTTTTTTCGCAACAAGAACACTGGAGATAGGGATGAAGAAAGCTCTTCCTCAAAGAGGGAATCATTAGGCGTACCATGGCTAGGTGTCTGCATATTTGAACAAAATTAATATTATTTCAATTATGTAAATAACTAAAATACCTGAAGATAGAGCAATGCTGGCACTTTACATGTTCTTCCGCTGGCCTCTTTCCACGATCATCTCGTCTCGGGGTTGTTCCTGCACTGCTCTGATCAGTCTGCCACATTGCAATAAAATTATAAATGTAAAAACTTGAAAACAATATCTAACTTGAAAACACAAAATGAAAACTGAAATAATTTCTAATAAGACACCGGAAGACAGAGTTAGAGTTTCAAATATGCCCTGCATTGAATTCAGTCCTGGAAACATGTCATTGCACATTAAGGCACCCAAACAAGAGACGAGTTGACAATGAAGACCTTATTGAATATATTGTTGGAGAAACTTATAGTAAACTTGTTGTGAAGACCTTGAGGACATTTTTGGAGCAACATTGTTGAAGTTGATGGTATAGCATTGTTGGAGACGATCTTGAAGGGCCTTGAAGTGAAGCTTTTGGAGCAACTATTGAAAAATCCTTAGAGCATTTAAGTAAGGCACTTTCTATCTTCCATCACCTTTTTCCTTTCAATATCCTTTAAACAATTTTGTTGATATTTAATGTTTGAAATCAAGATATAATTCCTTGATTAAATGTGTTTGGGGACTTTCCCTTTGAAATTACCCAAAAATACCCTAACAATTTTATCTTCAGGATGCATGTCTAACCCTATTGTTCAATATTTTGATTGATAGTAGTAAACATAGAGAGTTAGGGGGATCTTGACTTGGTTTGGTTGGGCCATTAGATCCCTAACATCTACTAGGGAGAACCCCCCTTGAGTTGGAGGAGAGCTAGCCCGACGTGAAAAGAGGTTGGTGAGGTGACAATGGGGCTATTGAATTACACATGATATCACACTTTAGCTTTAGGACTTTATATTGAGAAGTGCGAGATTTTGCTATATCAATTCTCAAATTGTTTACAACACTATTGTTAAGAACTAATAAGAAGTGATGTTGATGGGTTTTTGGGTATAAGAAACAATACCATTTAAAAACTAGGGTTCTCATTCCTTGGCATTCCTTCACCTGGGCCTAGGGGCACACTAGAATAATTTCACACTAAACCATGCAAACTTAAAAGTAACTTAATAGATCCATAAAGTAATAATAATCATAATTCCTAATTTCCTATTGTACGATATGATGCAAATTATTCAAACATGAAGCAATGAAGACATGCAATGTCCGAATTTCAAGATTGATGAACCAATACAAGAAGTTAGAAACTACAACTTTGATTCAATACTCTGTGTCCTAACTCTAGGAAGGAATCTAGTTTGTAGTACAGAACATGCATCATGTATTATCAATTCTTAATTGACAACAACTAAAGGTCATCTACCTCATCAATTCCTTCCCATTTTGTGTTTTTATGTTATATTCCTTATAAAAATGTCAAATTTCTCTCAAAGTAAGCAACCACTGAATAAAATAAAAAATAGTTGAGATATGATTGAGAAATGGTCATTTATTTCTTGAAAGGATCTTCACGATTTCTTTGGTTTTTTTTCATGTCAAGAAACAAGAAATGACCTAAGAAACTATCATGATGTAATATAAGAAACAACACGGTGCAATGGCCATTTTCAAAGCCAAATGATGTCCATTGAGGACATGGCCTTTATTTGGTTCCTGTTTCATAAGAGTTTCGGGTAGAAATGGAACTTTGTTGTACCATTTCCAGTAGTAAAAAGGGAAAACCTTCTTTTTCCATGGGAAATAATTTACCTTTCCTTTTTTCAAGATAATCTAAATCACAAAAAATATGAACTATACTGCACACATTCTTGGATAATGTGAAAGTGGAAAAGGAATACCCTACACAAGTGATGCACACATGTACATTTGAACACTAATAGATTTTTGTAGTTTAAATGCAATGCTTGTTTTCATTTAAATGTAGGGTTTTTAAAGCAGGGAGAAATAATGGCTGCCAAATTAATAAGCGTTTCTTTGGGAAAAATTTAAATCTTGTATTGGGTGATGAAGATAATAGAGGGTATTGAATCTTGATTCTTGACATGTAGATAGAACCCTACAGCCTAACACAATCCAATGGAATTGACCAAAAAACCCAAATAGAGTCAACCCTACTATAGGGGGAAGGGCCTGCAGTAAGAACTTACCATTTTGCAAGAGCTTCTAGGCAAATGCTATTCTCGCAAGAGTTGAGGGCGAATGCCGTTTCCGCAAGAGCCGAGGGCAAATGGTGGCGAATGTTGTCTTTACAAGAGCCGAGGGCGACGTGTGGTGAATGCTGTTCGAGAAGAGCTCGGTGGCGAATCTCGAGGGAGTGAATATTGTTTTTGCAAGAGCTCGTGGCAAATGATGATGGAGAATGTCGTTCAAAGAAGAGCCGAGGGAGAAAAGGGAGAATGCCGAGGGCAAATGCCGTTCTGCAAGATCGCAGGGTGAATGGGCAAAGACGATATCGACGTTAATGTAGTACACATGCACATTTGAACACTAATAGACTTAGAAGCAAAATGCAATGATTGTTTTCATTTAAATGTAGGTTTTTTAAAGCAGGGAGAAATGATGGCTGCCAAATTAATAAGCGTTTCTTTGGGAAAAATTTAAATCTTGTATTGGGTGATGAAGATAATAGAGGGTATTGAATCTTGATTCTTGACATCTAGAGAGAACCCTACAGCCTAACACAATCCAATGGAATTGACCAAAAAAACCCAAATATAGTCAACCCTACTATAGGAGGAAGGGCCTGCAGTAAGAACTTACCATTTTGCAAGAGCTCAGGGCGAACGTTGAGGGCGAATGCTAAGGGAAAATGCTATTCTGCAAGAGCTGAGGGCGAATGCGCTGATATCGTGGCTAATGTAGTTTATTGGCGACGGATACGAAACAATAAAAATCATTTTTATGTAGCGCATAAGTGTTACGCATACCGACGGCAGACAAAGCGTCGCTATTGTGATGGGTGCCTCCAAACGTCACAATTGTGACACTTAGACATTGTGTTGTACTTGCGACGTTTGGAGGCAGTCGTCGCAATAGCGACGCTTTGGGCCATAGTGTCGCAATTGCGACATCTTCCTCCAAACGTCGCAATTGTGAAACTTTGTCTAAGTGTCGGTATTGCAACACTTTTCTATAAACATCAGTATAGCGATGGTTTCGGGCGGGATGGAAAAAATTTGGGGAAATTTCCGACATTTGGTCAAAAGCGTCAGAACCAAGTGTCGGAATTTCCGCCAAATGTAGTAGCGCTCTTGCATTGTCGAGCTATCCATGGATTTTGTATCGAAGCCCTCTTCTAGGGAGAGACGACCTATGGCCGTGCGTAAATTGGTTAGCACTAAGCGAAATAGAGGGATGTAATGGCACTACTCTAATGGGTGATTGCTAGAACATATTGGACATGAAAATTGAGCTGCTCATAGGTCAACGTAGTTCACACGTTCCACCGGATGCCATATTTATATGAGTTCCAAGGATGTGCAATTTTCGATGAAATGGTCATGTTCATCGAAAAGTGCACAACGTATGATAGGAGGAGATAAAATGAACGGGAGTCTTTCTGGTGACCGTCGTTCCTCCTGCGGGCATAAAATGACGCGACGTTCTTCTCCATTTGACTGCATGGAGGGATCCTCTTGATATGATTGTTTTATGGCATGTAGGGCATCCCTATATCATGGTATTACTAGAAAATAATGGTTTTAATGTCCATAATTTCTATAGATAGCGCATGCGTGGTTGGTATGCAATGCCTTGCCTTGATTTTTGGTGGTTCGTTCCTTTTTACGGGAACTTGTTGCCGCGATATTTACTTCGGATCTTAGGAGCAGTTTTAGTTCGTCAAGCTCCGAGGAGATATGGGTAGGGTGGCCTACTATGTCACATATGACGCAAGGTTGTAATTCCTGTTGCATGATGGGATTTTCTACCTTCTTCCCATTTTTATGGGGTTTATTGGTTGTGACAATCGGTTTTGCGACGTGATTTTCCTTAGATGGTTTGGTTGTGGTCGTCTAATTAACAGGTGGGGCCTCCTCAAGAGTGAGGGGGATTAACCCTTTAGAGGTGGTACCTATGACTCCCATCGTGGTATGTGGGACCAAGTACCAAACTGGTATTGCAAAAGATACATTTGGCAACACCATTGTTGCCAAGACTTGTTGTGACAAAAAACCAGATGGAGGGTATAGGAAAGGAGCTTGGGAGATGACGTAGGCTAGAGAGGCCGCCATGGTCGAGGCCTCAGTGTCTTTATTGCTCGTCTCTGTCTCTATTGGTGAAATTATATGTTTATAGTTTCCAACATTAAATTTTCAATCTGGGACTCGTAAGATTCGAGGCACATACACAGTTAACGCAAAATCAAAGCATCTAACCTAAACTAGGGCATAAAATCAATTTAATTCCTAACTACAGAATTGTTGTTTCTATGAAATAACACATTGTTGAATCACTGTAAAAGAACACACCATTCATTTTCGAGAAGGAAACTCTAATCTAACACTCATTTGACGTGAAAGAAATTCTTCATTTAACGTAAGCAATCCAAAGGAAATCAATCTACTCAATCCATTAAAACCATAAAACTCTGATTTCTACTCTAGTTTACTGCAAACATAATGGCAATTAAAAGGGAAATTGTACTAAAATAAAAGACTCAATGGAATTCAATCCGAGCACTAAATTTTAAACAAGAATTAACCTCTTCACTCTTAAAGCCGAAAATTCACATTCAAATTCTGGAAAAGGCAGAATCAAAAAAATTTCTATATTTGAGAAATAAAAATGCAATCAATCTCTTAAACTGTCATATGCATTCAATCTAACCAATCTACTCTTTGCTCATAAATAAATTGCACTCAAAACCACACTTTAGCTACTGTAAACAAAGATAATGAAAATCGATCTATTGAGGTTTAGAGCAAATGAAATCTCAATGAAATGATCTGAGTTTATAAAAAAATTAAATTGTTATCACACTGCTTATAAAATCAATTCCTATGCTAATGTACTTGTAAATTAAACTAATTCCATCGTTTTGGAAATTACTCTATGAAATTTCAATGACTTAAATTAAATCACACTGCTTGAACTAATTAAATTACACTGCTCACTAGAACTAATTACAATGCATTCATCCTAAATTAAATCATGATGTTGAATTAAATCACACCAATATTTGAATGAAATATCACTATTTTAAACTAGATCTCATCGAATAAATTAAATCTCAATGCTGGAAATGAATCACACAATTTAAACTAGATAACAGTAAATGACACTACTAGAATTCAATCACAATGCTTTGAAATAAATCTCCCAATTTAATTTAAACAATACTAAGGAATGGAATCACACTATTATAACTAAATCACAATTTGAATTGGGACAAATGGAAATCACAATACCTATCACTATCTAAAACTTTATCAAGCATGAATTCATTTTATAACTTTAGTCTATATACCTCAAACCATAAATAATTCATTCACTAATCCAAAAATCATAAATCAGCCACTTCATCACGCAAGAGGAAACTCACATTGTAAAATCATAGTTTATATTCATAAGCGGACAAGAATAATTTCATGTAGACTCAAAATTGTTAATGTTTCTAACTCTTGAATGCTACAATTTCAATTTGAATGTTCTCAGCTTTATCAAAAGGAAACAAAGTATGAATGTGTGTTAAACATGAGTACGAATGTGGAATAAATTGGTTATTGCAACACAAAAAAAAGATCTGTTAATGAATTGATTTGTGGAATACAACAACGACCAAAGTGCTTTATAATTGAATCACAAATCCCACAAAATTACACAAGAAATATTAATTGTTTGCAACTGTAACTTAATGAAAGCTATGAGACACACATCTAATTAACTAACTTATGCTATTGACGAAGCTTACTTCTAGATGATGGTGGGACTTTCCATCCCTGGAGTAAGCTTAGATTATTGTAATAGAAAGAAGGTTTAAAGTATTAAAAACAAAAATTCACAATCAACCATCCTCAGAAACACTCTGAATAAAAACATGCTCACGTTGTATCACTCAAACAAAAGTCTTCAATTATAAAATAAAAATGTCTTATAGTAGCTCAAAGCTCACATTTCAACAACTGATAATATCCAAATGCTAATCTCCCCTCTAAGTGCACAAATCTATGTTTTATAGCAACAAAGCTGCTTCTATTTCCTTAGAATCGTGTTTACAAATTTAGCACGGTTTGTTACAACCGATTGGAATCCGGGTGTTATCACTCGGATTGAACCTCAGGCTGAGAAAGGCAATTCCGAGGTAACCTCAAACCACGCTTAGCCAAGTAAATAGCCCTAATAGGCCAGGAGAGGGCTCTCTCCATATAAATAATAGTCAAAATGACTGAGGAAATAATATTTTTAGGCTAGTTATAGTAGCTCAGGGTTTTGATTTTTGATTTGTGTAGGGTTTTGCTGGATCAGGAGGAGTCAAATAGCTAGGGCAAGGAAATTAGGTCAAAATCCATAGGGTGTTCTAAGGGAAAAGGTAGGTAGAATGTTTGACATTTAAAGGATGATTATGGTGAGATGAAGAGAATGGTGAGGAGTTAGGAAGAGCATATAAGATGAATTCTCCCTAAACTGAATAAAATAGACAAATTATGCAAAATTTCCCAAAACAAAGCATGAAAACATGAATTCTGCCATTCAAATTGAAATTAAGCATATGATAGACATGAAAATGGTTTATGAGGTTACAATACATTCATACAAATGATCAGAAAGGAAATATTATGTCAAACCATTCATACCACATGGATCCCAAAGAAATAGCTGCAAATTTATCATTAATGTCTAGGCCAAACTGATACAAAATTATGCCCTTGAGATGCCAAAGCTCCAAGTGAGTCCAAAATCTACAAATGACTGAGAAGATACATGATATAGACCTCAAAAATAGTCTCCCTAGCCTCAGGGAGTCGAATCCATGAGATAGGGATCATTTTAAATTACTCCCAAACAAGAATTTGAAGACTAGGAAGACCCAACAATTTGCCTCTAAAAGAGAGGAAACTGATTCATTTGACCTCTAGGGGACTTATCTGATGTATCTACCCTAGATAACAATAAAAACATGAAATTTAAATTTATCTTGACCTTTTACATTATTAATTTCTCATTTCCCAAGATATAAAGTCAAAAAGTCAAAATTTTGCTGAAGATGATGAAAATACAATTTTCCTGGCAAAAGCGCATCGCCATGACAGAAAAAATAGCCTCTTTTGCAAGAAGGTTTTTGAGGCCTTCCCCGTGTCAAAATAAGCTCCATGATAGCTCATTGGAAAGCTATCTGAATCTAGTTTCCCAATATGTATCCAGTTTCAAAAATGATTCCCATTTTCCTTGTCAAAAATTGAATCTCCCAAGACTGGTAAAAGTGCAGCTCCAAGGTCAAAAAGGAGGCAGAAACATGAAAATTTGGTGGTTTTTTTCACTTTTGAGGGACCAGTTCTCCTCCAATTTTTCTGAAAATTGCTAGGGTTGATGTCTTCATGATTATGAACATCATGGTGGTTTTAATTTGTTCATTGGAGGCTCCAAGAAAAAGTGCAGCGCCAAGGGCGCTGCGTTTTTGGCAGATTTTCTATGTGCCAAATTTTTTGAGTTTTTTGCAAAACTAGGCCTCATACATGGATCAATATCTCTCTAAACATGAGGTGTTTTGCAAAACAGAGAGAGGTTTTTGTTCTTTGGCATGTTTTTAACACAAAAACCATATCATTTCCTAATATGTTTCTCTTATTGTCCACAATATTCTCTGCAAAAAGGTGTCCAAAACAATACATTTCTGGAAAATGTGTTTTCAAATATTTTTTTAAATATCTCAATTTTTCTCCAAATTTCCTCAAAATTGCTCCAGAGATGCCAAATAAGGTGTGTTATGCTATCATGGATATATCAACAAGTAGTTCCAATTTACCCTTATCCCTTTGACAAATTAAGGTTTCCTTTAGTTTGTCCTTCAAACATTAGGTTTTTAGCCTCAAGCTTCTCCTTCTCCAATGACTTCTTGAGATCTCTTGTTCTTGGTTTCTTCCTGGTGGTATGGGTCCTTTGTGGTGTATTCTCCTCTCTTCTTCTATGTTTATCTCCTCCTCCATAATGGCTCTTTCCTGCCCCATTATGTCTCTTTCCTCTTCCAGGGTGTAAACCCTAGGGATGAGGAAATGGGAGTGGGGATAGGTCTAGGGAGTGGGGATAGAAAAATTAGGGAGATGGGGGAAGGGGTTATTGAATTTAGGGAGGTAATAGGGGATCAAAATGTTTAAGGGATTGGGAACTATAATTTTATGACAGGGTTTGTAGGGCTGCCTAAGAAATTGAGATGCCTAGGACTTAGGGTTTAGGGGAAAAGGGATATGGTGTTGTAGGGAAAGGAATAGAGTTTACAATGATGTAGGAAGAGAATGTGAGGTTTATGGGTGCCAAGTTTTGGAAAAAAGAATGAATCTATGGTTTGTAGATAAAACAACTTCCAAATTCACATAGAAACCAAAAACACCATGAAATTCATTTTGAAGACTGCAAGGAGGTGAAATTTACATGTTACTTACTCGTCAAAGGTGTTGAAAATATTTGCTGAATATTTGAGGCAATTTGGCTGAGTTTTGAAGCTTTAGAGAGCGAACTGGGCATTAGCTCAGTGCCCAAACATTAGCACAATGCCACTGGGGTTTAGTACAGCACTAGTGTAATTTACTCTGTGGTTTTCGGGCATTAGCGCAGAGCCGCTGGGGATTAGCATAGTGCTAGGACAAAAACACAATGCCAAGGTGCAAAAACGCAACGCCTTTTTACAGACCACATTTGGAGGCTTTCCCAGTTTCCAAACCAGGCCTAGGATAGCTCGTTGGAAAGCTTATTCTATCTAATTTCAAAATGTATCTTGTTTTTTCTGCTTGGATTTTATTGGACCTATCAAAAATTTATTTTTCAATGACTGGTCAAAAAGTGCTGAATTATGGTGTAGAAATGCAAAGTGCTGGTGCAGAAAACGTTTGGAGGCCTTCCTTAACTCCAAATTGAGATCATGATAGCTCATTGAAAATATATATCTATCTAGGTATCATTTCATTCATCAAGAAAGTCATTTGGACACTCCATCTATGAGAAACATTTTTCCCAAGTTCACTCCAGAAGTCCAACAACTCTCTCGTGGCACCTGTATTTTTGACATTTCTCAAAAACCATGACACCTATGTAAAAAATAAAGGAGGTTTTTATTCCTTGACCTATGATGGAAAAAAAAATGCACTCACGTTTGTCAAATTCATAGTTTTTTGGTCATAAACATAGTTTGAAGAAAACTGGCCCTATGAGTGGCAAATGACTTGACTCTTGGAATGATTTATTTAAAAATGATGGAGACATGATATTATGAGTTGGAATCACCTCATACTTAATAAAATGACATCCCTTATGCCTCCTTTTCTCATATGCCTCTTTTTCATAGCAAACCCTAGCTCAGTGGGAGAGGAAATTAGGGTTTAGTGCTTGTGAACAATGATGAATTGGGCACCCTTGGGAAAAAACAACTCCCTTTTACATTCGATGTGTTGGCATGTAGATTTATGAGTTGGAAGCCTTTGGGAGACTAAAAAATTACTACATTTGAACTGAATGAAGCAAATCATGAGCTTATTCTGGGTCACCTTCACACCTTCTGCTGCCCTTTATTGGAAATGAGACAATGCAATGATTTGACCTAATGAAACCCTAGTGACCTAATGAGAAATGAAAGATACTGACTCAATGAGTGATTTTGACTAAAAGTGAAATGAGAGCAGACTTGTTTTTAGCATGATGAAGACATGGAAGAGGGTCAGCAAGCATATGATTGTGAAGGAAAATGGGACACTTGATAAGGACAACCACTAGTGGAACAATTTTATATCATGACCTAATGGAATGATTGAAAATTTATTTAGAATGGGACACCTAAGATGCACATGCAAAATGTGTTTTGATCCCTGGTGGAAGTATGCAAATACTGATAGTAACATTGGCTCCAGCTGGGGATGGTAGTTCCTTGGAGGTTCCAATAACACCGTAGACCAAGTGCCTATCCATTGGGGATGGTGTCAAAAGATAAAGACTAACTGAATACTAAAAGAAACTTGACTCAATAAACTAAAATGACTCGAGACTGAATTAAACAAGACTTAAAAATTGAACTAGCGCAACGCCCAAACATTAGCATAGCGCCACTGGGGATTAGCGCAACGCCAGTGTAATTTACTCTGTGGTTTTAAGGCATTAGCACAACGTTGGGACAAAAACGCAGTGGCAAGGTGCAAAAACACAACACCTTTTTGCAGACCACATTTAGAGGCCTTTCCAGTGTCCAAGTTGGGCCTAGGATAGCTCGTTAGAAATCTTATTCTATCTACTTTCCCAATTTACCTTTTTTTTTTTTTTTTTTTTTTTTTCTGATTGGATTTGATTTGACCTATCAAAAGTTGATGTTCCAAAGACTGGTCAAAAAGTGTGGAATGAGGGTGAAGAAATGAAGAGTGTTGGTGCAGGAAACATTTGGAGACCTTCCTTAGCTCCAAATTGAGCTCATGGGAAATATCTCACTGTCTAGTTATCATTTCACTCATCAAGAAAGTAATTTGGACATTCCATATATGAGAAAACTTTATTTTCCCAAGGTCACTCCAGAAGTGAAACAACTCTCCCGTGGCACATGTAGTTTTGACATTTCTCAAAAACCATGATACATGTGTAAAAACTGAAGGACATTTTTCTTCCTTGACCTATGATGGACAAAAACCTCTCTCACGTTTGTCAAATTAATATGTTTTTGGTCAGAAACATAGTTTGAAGAAAACTGTCCCTATGAGTGGCAAATGACTTGACTCTTGGAATGATTTCTTTAAAAATGATGGAGACATGATATTATGAGTTGGAATGGCCTCATACTTACTAAAATGACCTCCATTATGCCTCCTATTCTCATATGACTCTTTTTCATAGCAAACCCTAGCTCAGTGGGAGAGGAAATTAAGGTTTAGTGCATGTGAACAATGATGAATTCAGAACCCTTGGGAAAAGACAACTCCCTTTGGCATTTGATGTGTTGGCATGCAGATTTCTGAGTTGGAAACCTTTGGCAGACTGTATACTTATTACATTTGAACTGACTGAAGAAAATCATGAGCTTATTCTGGGTCACCTTCACACCTTCTACTGCCCTTTATTGAAAATGAGACAATGCAATGATTTGACCTAATGAAACCCTAGTGGCCTAATGAGAAATGAAAGATACTGACTCAACAAGTGATTTTTACTAAAAGTGAAATGAGAGTAGAATTTTTTTCAGCATGATGAAGACATGGAAGAGGGTTAGCAGGCATATTATTGTGAAGGAAAATGGGACACTTGACAAGGAAAACCACTAGTGGAACAATTTTATATCATGACCTAATAGAATGATTGAAAATTTCTTTAGAATGGGACACCTAAGATGCACATGAAAAATATGTTTTTATCCATGGTGGAAGTATGAAATTACTGACACTAACATTGGCTCTAGCTAGGGATGGTAGCTCCTTGGGGGTGCCAAGAACACCGTAGACTAAGTGCCTATCCATTGGGCATGGAGTCAAAAGCTAAAGAATAACTTAATACTGAAATAAAATTGACTCAATAAACTGAACTGACTCAAGACTGACTGAAACAAGACTTAAAAATTTAACTTACCCTATTTATTGATGACAGTACATCACCGAGACTTGAGGGCTTCAAATCTTGATGACAACCACCTGTCTTTTTGAAAGCATATGTACAATCAAGCGATATCAAAATGCTTGTGTAACGAATCAAGCAAATTCCTTCTTGATTGATTCTCCCAATCATATTCTTTGGAGAACAATAAATATTTACAATTGGGCAACCAAAAACATAGCTGACAATGATCTCAATCATCACTGAATACTACAATAATTACCTTCACTACTGACAGCATGAAATTTTCCACTGGATCCTGAAAAACATGAAAATTTACCTCTTGCTGATCTAGAAGAAACAAGGTACCTTTTTCTCTTGATTCTGATCTCTCTTCATAATGTACCTTAGCAAGAGTGTGTTCCTGGTCGTAAAAAAATTATAAACAAGTAAGTGAGAAAATTTCTTCTTGAAATAAAAATTTGAAACATGAAACATGAGAAGAAAAATCTAAATGACAATCCTCAATGCCCTGGTCCTCTGCAATTTGAATACATTTTTGATCATCTTCATATGACATGGCAACCTGAATGTCATGTTTCTCATCACACTCATCAGTCATAAGAGGGAAAACTTCAGATTGTTCATAAACCTCAAAACTGACATTTCTATCATTTACTGCAGAGTTATCCAAAGAAATTTTTTCACTTAACTGAACAAAGATCTCATCTTGTTTTTCACAAAGGGTCTCGATTACCTCTTTCTAAATATTTTGTCCTGATGGGATGAGAACACTTGGGTCAATAAATTTGTTTTCTTCTTTCGAGGAGATCTCGATAATAGATCTCTCCATAATGGGATCCGGAACAACATACTCTTCATCATTATAATATGAATCTACATCTTGATCAACTAGCTTGACTTTACCATAATCTGAAATTGGAACTTGATTTTCCTACATATCATCTTTTGCTGCAATCAGATTTGAAATAAGACATCATCTTCCATCATTTTCAACTGTACAAAGATCTCCAACCTGCTACAAAATTTCCTGAGCATATTGATAAGTATCCTATAAGATTTCTTTATGTTGCTGAAATGGATTTTCATACAGGGCTTCCATGATCTCATCATCCATGAATTCATTATCTCCATAAAAATTCTCAAGATTTTCAATAAAACTATCAACATGTTTACAACAGTTTTGAACTAATATTAAGGATGGACAAGATTCTTTATACCTTTCAAAGAATATGGTATGAAAATCCTTTAAATAATAAATATAAGTAGGCGGAAAAATTTCATACCAAGATCAAGCTTCATCTTCCAAAGTGGCCATGAATATCTTCATCAAGTAGTCTTCAGGAAAATCAATCTTTAATCTACGCACATGCATGTG
Organism: Pinus albicaulis; assembly: GCA_034641835.2. Classification (NCBI taxonomy): domain Eukaryota; kingdom Viridiplantae; phylum Streptophyta; class Pinopsida; order Pinales; family Pinaceae; genus Pinus; species Pinus albicaulis. The sequence goes on from CM076579.1 coordinate 763,894,770, forward strand.
AAATCTCACCAGATGAAGATCAACATCATTACCTTTCACATTTTTGAAAATAGGAAAATTACTCTACTAATCTACCTTAGGCATTTTATTTGGGAAACCTGGAATGTAATCCCGGCTCATGTGAGCATACCTTATTGCAACAGTTTCCATCTTGAAAAATCTGGAAGCTACTGATCTTCATGCAATGGAATCACCACGAGGTGTTGATTTTTTGGATCTTTCAGTGAATGGAGTTGCCAGGTGCCAACTGTTTTTCACCATAAAAAAATAGATCTAAATCTTTGTCATTCTTTCCCAAGGAAGATATGATCTTATCACTTCCTCAGTATGGTCTCCAAAATGTTATCACTTGTATTGAACCTCAGGCTGAGAAAGGAAATTCTGAGTAACCTCAAACCATGCTTAGCCAAGTAGCTAGCCCTACTAGGCCAGGAGAGGGCTCTCTCCGTATAAATCACAGTCAAAATTACTGAGGAAAGAATATTTTAGGCTATGTATAGTAGCTTAGGGTTTTGATTTTTGATTTGTGTAGGGTTTTGCTGGATCAGGAGGAGTCAAATAGTTAGGGCAAGGAAATTAAGTCAAAATCCACAAGGTTTTCTAAGGGGCAAGGTAGGTATAATGTTTGAAATTTAAAGGATGATTATGGTGAGATGAAGAGACTAGTGAGGACTTAGGAAGAGCATATAGGATTAATTCTCCCTAAATTGAAGAAAATAGACAAATTATGCAAAATTTCCTAAAACAGACCATGAAAACATGAATTCTGCCTTTTAACTTGAAATTAAGCATATGATAGACATTAAAATGGTTTATGAGTTTAAAATACATCCGTACAAATGATCACAAAGGAAAAAATGTGTCAAACCATTCATACCACATGGATTCCAAAGAAATAGCTGCAGATTTATCATTAATGTCTCGGCCAAACTAATACAAAATTGTGTTCTTGAGATGCCAAAGCTCAAAGTGAGTCCAACCTCTACAAATGACTGAGAAGATACATGATATAGACCTAAAAACCACTCTCCCTAGTCTCAGGGAGTCGAATCCATGAAATATGGATCAATTCACCTACTCCCAAACAAGAATATGAAGACTAGGAAGACCCAACAATTTGCCTCTAAAAGAGAGAAAACTGATTCATTTGACCTCTAGAGGACTTATATGATGTATCTACCCTAGATAACAATAAAATAATGAAATTTAAATTTATCTTGTCCTTTAACATCATTAATTTCTCATTTCCCAAGATATAAAGTCAAAAATTCAAAATTTTGCTGAAGATGATGAAAATACAATTTTCCTGGCAAAAGCGTAGCACCATGACAAAAAAAATAGCCTCTTTTGCAAGCAACCTTTGGAGGCCTTATCGGTGTCAAAATAAGCTCCATGATAGCTCATTGGAAAGCTCTCAGATTCTAGTTTCCAAATATGTCTCCAGTTTCCAAAATTATTCTCATTTTCCCTGTCAAAAAGTGAATCTCCCAAGACTGGTAAAAGTGCAGCGCCAAGGTAAAAAAGGAGGCAGAAACATGAAAATTTGGTGGTTTTTTGTAATTTTGAGGGACTAGTTCTCCTCCAATTTTTCTAAAAATTTATAGGGTTGACATATTCATTATTCAAAACATGATGGTGGTGGCCATTTTTCCATTGGAGGCTCCAAGAAAAAGTTTAGCGCCAAGGGCGCTGCGTTTTTGGCAGATTTTATGTGTGCCAAAATTTCTAAGTTTTCTGCAAAAATAGGCCTCAGACATGGATCAATATCTCTCTAACCATGAGGTTTTTTGAAAAACAGAGAGATGTTTTTGTTATTTGGCATGTTTTGAACACAAAACTCCTCCAGTTTCCTAATCTTCTTCCCTTATTTTCTACAATCGTCTCTGCAAAAAGGTGTCAAAACAAGACATTTTTGGAAAATGTGCCTTCAATTTTTTTTTTAAATTTCTCAAATTTTCTCCAAATTTCCACAAAATTGTTCTAGAGATGCAAAATAAGGTGCGTTATGCTATCATGGATATATCAAAAATTAGTTCCAATTTACCCTTCTCCCTTTGACAAATTAGGGTTTCCTTCAGTTTGTCCTTCAAAAGTTAGGTTTTCTGCCTCAAGCTTCTCCTTCTCCAATGCCTTCTTGAGACCTTTTGTTCTTGGTTTCTTCCTAGTGGTTTGGGTCTTTTGTGGTGTCTTATCCTCTCTTATTATATGTTTATCTCCTCCTCCATAATGGATCTTTCTTGCCCCATGGTGTTTCTTTCCGCTTCCATGGTGTAAACCCTAGGGATGAGGAAATGGGAGTGGGGATAGGTCTAGGGAGTGGGGATAGGAAAATTAGGGGGATGGGGGAAGGGGTTATTGAATTTAGGGAGGTGATAGGGGATCAAAATATTTAAGGGATTGGGAATTAGAATTTTATTACAGGGTTGATAGGGCTGCCTATGAAATTGAGATGCCTAGGACTTAGGGTTTAGGGGAAAAGGGATATGGTGTTGTAGGGAAAAAAATAGAGTTTACAATGATGTAGGAAGAGAATGTGAGGTTTATGGGTGCCAATTTGTTAGGTCCCTATATCACTAGTATAGCCCCTTATTATTATTAGTGTAAACCCCTTATTGTTATTATTGTACCCTTGTAACCCCCATTTTGTTATTATTGTGCCCTTAAATTATTATTGTTAGGTCGGCTAGGATTACATTGTGGCCCACTAGGATTACATTATGGCCCCATGGACTCCTATATATAGAAAGGAGTGTTTTTGAATTGTATCATCCAAGAATTGTTCATTTATGTAATGTATTGGAGGTTGCCCCCTCGAAGTGGCTTATTTCTAAGGCATTTATATCTCTTTTCTTCTCTTTTTGGAGCTGGTTACACAACACAATTTTGGGAAAAAATAATGAATCTAGGGTTTTTAGCTAAAACAACTTCCAAATTCACATAGAAACCAAAAACACCATGAAATTCCTTTTGAAGACTGTAAGGAGGTGAAATTTACATGTTACTTACTTGTCAAAGGTGTTGAGAATATTTGCTGAAGATTTGAGGTAATTTGGATGAGTTTCTAAGCTTTAGAGAGTGAAATGGGAATTAACACAATGCCCAAACATTAGCACATCACCATTGGGGATTAGCGCAGCACCAGTGTAATTTACTTTGTTGTTTTCGGGCATTAGTGTAGCGCCAGGACAAAAATGCAATGCTAAGGTGCAAAAATGAAGCGCCATTTTGCAGACCACATTTGGAGGCCTTCCTGGTGTCCAAATTTGGCCCAGGATAGCTCGTTGGAAAGATTATTCTGTCTAATTTCCAAATAATTCTTTTATTTTCTGATTAGATTTTGTTTGACCTGTCAAAAGTTTATTTTCCCAAGATTGGTCAAAAAGTGCTGAATGAGGGTGCATAAATGCATAGTGCTGGTGCAGAAAACTTTTAGAGGCCTTCCTTAACTCCAAATTGAGCTCATGATATATAATTGAAAATATCTCTCTTTCAACTTATCATGTGACTCATCAAGAAAGTCATTTGGACACTTCAGCTATGAGAAAACATGATTTTCCCAAGGTCACTCCAGAAGTGCATCAACTCTCCCACGAAACCTATATTTTTGACATTTCTCAAAACCCATGACAATTGTGTAAAAACTTAAGGAGTATTTTCTTCCTTGACCTATGATGGACAAAAACCTCTCTCAATTTTGTCAAATTCATCTTTGTTTGGTCAGAAACATAGTTTGAAGTAAACTGGCCCTATGAGTGGCAAACGACTTGATTCTTGGAATGATTTATTTAAAAATGATGGAGACATTATCTTATGAGTTGGAATGGCCTCATACTTACTAAAATTACCTCCCTTATGGCTCCTCTTCTCATATTCCTCTTTTTCATAGCAAACCCTATTTCAGTGGGAGAGGAAATTAGGGTTTAGTGCTTGTGAACAATGATGAATTGGGCACCCTTGGGAAAAGACAACTCCCTTTGAAATTTGATGTGTTGGAATGTAGATTTATGAGTTGGAAGCCTTTTGGAGACTGAATACTTATTACATTTGAACATACTGAAGCAAATCATGAGCTTATCCTAGGTCACCTTCACACCTCTGCCGCCCTTTAATGAAAATGAGACAATGCAATGATTTGACCTAATTAAACCCTAGTGACCTAATGAGAAATGAAAGATACTGACTCAATGAGTGATTTTGACTAAAAGTGAAAAGAGAGTAGACTTGTTTTCAGCATGATGAATACATGAAAGAGGGTTAGCAGGCATATACTTGTGAAAGAAAATGGGACACTTGACAAGGACAACCACCAGTGGAACAATTTTATATCATGACCTAATGGAATGATTGAAAAATTATTTAGAATGGGACACCTAAGATGCACATGAAAAATGTGTTTTGATCCCTGGTGGTAGTATGCAAATACTGGCACTAACACCAGGAACTAAAAATCGATTTGGAAGATATTACAACAATCAATGCCTAACAGAATATTTCCGGATATGCTCATATCCATAAATTTCCACAACTGCAGCATTCCAAGCTGTTGAGTCCTTCATCATACACTCTGTTCATACGATGAATACTCTCCTTTCGCATCCTTAGCAGTTTCTTATGCTGGATGATTCAAGTTTGATTGAATGGAATGCACCAAACATTAGATATCCTCTGCGTACTCAGCAATAAACAATAGTAGTGGGATAGTAGAATATCAGTTTTGGATGATCTTAGTTCATGCGCTCGGGAAATGTCAGTATTTCGCTCATATCCAACTCTTGCACTTACATAAGGCCTTGTTCCGTCAAAAATTCTGTGAGGAATTAATTCACTTATATGACTTCCACCTTTTGTCATTTGGATAGATTATAACTATACTTAGGGGTAGAGCGTATGTGGAGCAAGGTGCGTTCTTCAACTATCAACAAGACTCCATTGCAATGCCGTTTCCTTTGCTTACCAAATGTAGCTCCTAAGGTGTTAATGAATAGCCCAATTTAACATTTACATATTAATATTTGACTGCTGTCTTCAAAGTGACTAATTCACTCATAGGTTTTGCCAAGTTTTCCAAAACCCAAATATTTACAAATATGATTATCTTTGAAAGTAGGGAATATATGCTCATGTTAGATGACAATATTAACAATGCCTCATATGGTACTAAGAGATACAAATCTTCAACAATTATACATCGACTTTCAAAATGCATCCTAATGTGTGGCCAAGAAGCCGATCAAATTAGGGTTGTCGATGTTGAGTTTGATGTCGACACACTATTAGTTATTTTATTCCATGGAATTGGAGCAATCAATGTTCAAATGAATAGCACGAAGTGCATGAATCCTATGGAAAAATCCATACCTATATGGAACATCATCTCCTTCCTTGAATTCATCTTGAGACTTGACAAAAGGTGTAGAATGTAGTGCTCGATCCCTGATATTGAATCCAAGTTGTTGCTTCTGTACATAAGATAAATCCATACTTGAACGCATTCAGAAGAAATTCCTGTACTGCTGGTATGAAAACTACATAGCCTGTTCATTTGCCACCAAAAAGGCATATTATTAATGATATTTCTATAGAAAACACTTAACAAGAAGAATTCGTAATATTGCCTCTGAATTCCTCTTAACAAGATAATAATGATTAAAAACACTAGTTAGAGGCACATAATTATTTGATAAAAATCATAAAAAATAAGGACGAAAAGGTGGCTCAACATCCCCCCACGTTGATCTTCTTGCACGTCCTCGTGCAAGCCAAACCTTTAAATTGTAAAACTATGAAAGAAGGCAGGGGAAAGATCAAACTATTCTTCATGATAACAATGTCATCCAAAATTCAGCAAGAAACATAGAGATGCCTATAATTAAAACATTTATTAGCCTACAACATAACTACTACAATTCCAGCTAAAACCATGTTCCAAATGAAAGTATCAAGATCAGGTACACAAATCAGACATTATAGAGAAAAGAGTATTGCACATACATGTTGTCTTGTTTCCAATGAACTCCCTATTTTGTTTCTTCCTAGTGCCTAGACTATGTAGCACGTATTTAGAGGCGATCACAAATACACATGGTTGTCAATAAACACCCTGTAAGTAGTCATTGTTGAGTAATTCATCACTCTAGATACCATGAAAAATTGAAATGAGTTATGATGCCATAAAATAGAAATAAAATAGAGCAATATGGCACTTCCTGGACCAATCAATAACCTCTTCATTAAAAGCTCTAAATTTTGTTGTCATCTACATGAAAAATTTAGTTTCTTATTAATCAGTACAAAGAATTACCTCCACTACGGGTACCACATCATTAAAAGATCCCAAATTTTGAAAAATAGAACTCAAAGCATCAGGTCCAAATTGTATTAAAACCATTGTCTAAGAAACAAAATGATAAGTTTCAGGGATAGAGAAGGATAACCAAGCAATTCATAGTGTACAATTAAATCTAATACCACAGGCATCGTTCTGCTGCCACCAGGCGTTTATAACCTCAACAGGGATGTCTTTTAACCCAACGAAATTTCTGTGTCCCACTTACTAGATATAGATTCATAGTTAGCTTATTTGAATTTTAGATGAAGGCCGTTGTCCTGGCTTGGTAACCATGTGATGGTAGTGCCACTCACAAGAAGTAACATGGATGAACAATCCGGCTCGTGATGAGACCTCATGTCTTCCAGTTTCTTGGCCGAAATCCATTACTTTGGCTTAGTGACCAGTAGAAGTAATGTCATGCATGTTAAATCCCATGATCGTGGTAGTTCGACTCATCACAAGACCTCCTATCCTCCCCTAAATATTTTTTAAGATCTCATGATGATTAACCTTAAAGGTTACTTAATAAGTGGGGAGACATATCTACTCCTTAAGAGTACAGGATGACATGAAAAGTTTTTAATGACTACTAATTTCTGGCTAATTCCTCTACCCCAAAGGCTTATTAAAAATATCCCAGATAATGATTGAAATATTCTTTGAGTTAATAATGATAGTGTTCTTTATGAATACTTCAATATGACCTTTACAAGAGTGGTCCACCATAGTGGGTTCTTCAATAGTACTTTTAATATCTCATATGACAACTTATTAGAATGATTAATGATGGTTACTTTTGCAAAATCACAATGTATTAGAGTGAATCATACTCAACAAGATTTTTCATAGATGTGTGCAACTAAGGTGGATCAAAATTAGTTTTAGTGGCCATACTTTTAAAAATCAAAACCCTAATAACATTATTGTAACATCTTTATTCAAAGAAGAAATTTATTCTTCTACCCTACCCTACTTTAGAAAGTGGAAGGTCTCCTTCAAGTGTAGGAGTACTTCCAGTGTAATCACGTGCACATAATGCTAAATATAATCATACTCAATTTTAAAGAATAAAATTCAACACATACTAGAGTATGAGAAACCAATTTCTTTAATTGATATGGTACTAAGAGTTTCTGAATGATGAGGAAATAAGATGGCATTATCACTGTTTGGAACCAAGATTTAATGAAATCCACATATTTGTGATTTCCAACTTATGCAATTCTTCCATAGTTTGATAATCACTCTCTTGGAGGCATAAGGGATCAGGTGAAATACAAAAGATAAACCCCTCAAGTTCAGGCTCAAATATCTACTTTTCAAATTGATAAGAATGGTCAAAGGGAATTCTAGGGTTTTGAGTTTCAACAATAGTTTCAGAATAGCTTCCAATTATATATTTCTCCTCTAATGGTATTTGAATTATATATTCCTAGGGTAAATGTTTTGTAGTGATAGGAGATGTTTCCAAAATCACCCCTTCCCCCAACCTTCAAGATACATCATTTTGTTCAGTGGAAGAATCAACAGGAATAACAAGTGTTTTAAATTGTTGTGCAACCTCCTTGTTTGGATTAGGGTCTAAGCTATAGTTTGGGCTAGGGTTTGGGTTAAGGCTTGGAATAGGCTTTGGATTTGGATTAGAGTTAAGTCTAGGGTTTACGTTAATGTTAGGGTTTGAATGAGGGTTAGGTTTAGAGTATGGATTAGGGTTAGGGTATGGATTAGGACAAGAAATAGGGTATGGATTAAGGCTAGGTCTAGGGTATGGATTAGGACTAGGTCTAGGGTATGGATTAGTACTAGGGTATAGATTAGGACTAGGGTTAAAGAAAGGTTGCATAGGTAATTGAGACCAAGAAGGATGATAACTTGATGACACATGTGATTTTTATTGATTTTGCATGAAATACTGCCTTGGGGAAAACCATTCTTGGGGCCATGGGGATATCTGAATAGAAGAAGAGGTCCATGGAGAGGGACACTGTGGCCATGAAGTAGGATATTCAATTGGAGGAGGATTAAAATTTTTCCATGGAACTGCAGGATTATAAACATGTTGAGTAACCTGCTCAAGAAAATAAGTAGTATTCCAAGTATCAAATGGTGTTTGGTTTTGAGTTATACCTGGCGATTGTTTCGATTCCTTACTTGATTCCATGAGTGCCTTTCATAATCGTGGCAGTGATGGGCATTGTTCGGTTGCTAGACCATCCTCGCAAATTTTTCAAACTTTCAGGCCATTAAGTGGAAACTTTCCAAGGAAGTGTTTCTTTCGACAGTTGGCACAAAGGATGAGGAGTGGTTCTTTATCCTTCTCTTGTTCCTACAAATCATCCAATTTCGAAATCAAAGATTTAATAATATTAAATTTATGTTCAAGCAAAATATTAAATTCCTAACTTGTGAATTCTTCATTGGATGACTTATATGTCTCTATAGTAGCATCAAAACTCCTCATTAAATGATTCCTCAAAATAACATTTTCTTGTTCTTGACAAGCCAACTGGTATATCCTGTCATCACATGGATTAGTACATAAGGGTTCTTACAACACCCCAAAAATGTTTTATCTTTAAAGAGCTTGAAATTTTAATCCAAATGAATTAAAACTACTAATTGCAATAAAACTTACCAAAATTGCTTAATTGGACAAAAAAACTTTGGAGAAACCCCACAATAGTGGATGTGTGGCTCTTCACTCACATCTTACCGTACACTCTTTGCCCTTTGGTTGTTCTGCAACTAAGATCACACAAAAAAACTTGTGAAAGAAACTAGGCTCTAATCCCTTTAGCACCTCCCCAGCGACGATGCCAAAAATGTTTGTGAAATTATATGTTTATAGTTCCAACATTAAATTATCAATCTGGGACTCGTAAGCTTTGAGGCCCAAGCGCAAATAACGCAGAATCAGAGTATCTAACCTAAACTAGCGCATAAAATCAATTTAATTCCTAACTACAGAATCATTGTTTCTATGAGAGAACACACTAGTGACTCGCTATAAAAGAACACACCATTCATTTACCAGAAGGAAATGCTAATCTACCACTCATTTGACATGAAAAAAATTCTTCATTTAATGGAAGCAATCCAAAGGAAATCAATCTACTCAAACCATTAAAACCATAATACTTTTCTTTCTAATCTAATTTACTGCAAACATATTTGCAATTAAAAGGGAAACCCTAATGGAATAAAAGACTCAATGAAATTCAATTTGAGCACTAAGTCTTAAACAAGAATCAAACTCTTCACTCTTAAAGCAGAAATTCAAATTCTAACTATGGAAAAGGCAGAATGAAACAAACATCTCTCTTTGAGAAATAAAAATGCAATCAATGTGTTAGAATGTCATATCCATTCAATCTAACCAATCTAATATTTTCTTAGAAATAAAATGCACTCAAAACCACACTTTAGCTACTGTAAACACTGATAATGAAAATCGTTCTATTGAGGTTTAGAGGAAACGAAATCTCAATGAAATGATCTGAGTTTATAACAAAATTAAATTGCTGTCACACTGCTTATAAAATCAATTCCTATGCTAATGTACTTGGAAATTAAACTAATTCCATTGTTCTCGCAATTACTCTATGACATTTCAATGACTTAAATTAAATCACACAGCTTGAACTAATTAAACCATACTGCTCACAGCTTGAACTAATTACAATGCATTCATCCTAAATTAAATCATGATGTTTGGAACTCTTGGCCTCGCCTCCCCGGGGCTCCTGCTGTCTCCGTTCCGTGGCGCTCCGAATCATGTGGCTTTCGCCCACGGTGTTTTTGCCCCTGCGCCGTGTCCGTTACCGCGCATGGACCCTGGGATTCGATCCGTTTTTATTCTCGGCACGAGACCGACAGCAATTGATCCTATCATAGGCGCCCTTAGAGAGGTCAATTTTTACTATAGCTCCTTTTTTCCCACTCTTTTTGAGGCTGTGGAGGGTTTCTTGAGCTACCCCCACTGCTTCATGGATTTTCCTTCCATCCAAAAAATCAAATTTCTCTGCAGAAAGGGTTTAAAGAATTTAAAGAAGAGCAGGGTTAAGAAGATAAGAGAGGGAGTGCAGTCCCGGTTACTTAAAACCTTTTTTCCAATATTTCCTACTATGTTTCTGGCATACTTTTTCCTTGTCCTATTGACCACAAATTTTGTATTCATTATTTCTTTCATCACAACACCTACAATAGATATTGATGGTGTTCATAAACCTATTTCTAGTTGTGATAAGTGGATTAGGGGCTCCCTTATCACAACCCATAACCCCTAATACATTTACTCCCTTAACCAAGGGGGCCCAAGGGTGTACTTGTAGGGGCATTGAGACCAAATTTGGGGGGTCATAACATTAGGAAAAGTGGAATGACCTAACCAAAAAGTTTAGGGGGGGGGGGTATCTTATGGTGTCTTAAATAGGCCAAGGGGACACAAGGGTAGCATGTATGTGTAGAAGTCAGAGGTGCAAGCTGCATGGTTTATTGAGATCTATAATCCTAGCATTAGAGAATGAGAAGGGGGCTTAGGACCTAATTTCATAGGGCCTAGGGGACCTAGAGAGAAGGCAGTGAGAGCAATTGATAGGGGAACCCCAAATAGTGGTGATAAGGGGATTACGAGTCCAATTATCACAAAACATAAGCCCTTAACCCGTAACCACTAAATTCCCTTTTCCCTTAACCCCCAATCCATATTTCTTTAACCCCTACACTCATAAATCATAACCCATAAACCCCTTCATTCATTAAATCTTATGACATTAACCCCTAACCTATATTAATCCATGAACCTCCTAAGCCATAAATCCTTATCCTCTTAACCTGTGACCCTTAACCGCTAAACACCTTAACTACTAACCCCTTAACCACTAATAGCTAAATCTCCTAAATATTGAGTCCTTAACCACTAAATCCTCTGACCCTAAATCCCTTTGGCCCTTGACGCTTGACCCTTGAAGCCCTTAACCACTAAGTATCCAAAACTGAAAACAACACCCCAAACCAGCAAATTGACCTCCTAGGAGAATCCTTCATCTCTAATTGAGCATATTAGAAACATTACTTGATTCTTAGAGAACTAGGTACTAGTTACGAGGATATGTGTTTGTGGGTAATGCCATTATTATCATGTATACCAAATGTAGACAATTGGATAATTTGCAAAGCCTCGATTTGAATTACTCACAATATCTACACTTCATCACGTTGAGATGGAGCTTGTAGTGTTCTCTCACATAAGGAGTTGTAAATGAAAAGGAACAAGCTCCTATTACAGGGAGGGTTTAAAGAGTTTAAAGAAGAGCAGGGTTAAGGAGATAAGAGTGGGAGCACAGTCCCGGTTACTTAAAACCTTTTTTCCAAAATTTCCTACTATGTTTCTAGCATACTTTTTCCCTGTCCTATTGACCACAAATTTTGTATTCATTATTGCTTTCATCACAACACCTACAATAGATATTGATGGTGTTCATAAGCCTATTTATAGTTGTGATAAGTGGATTAGGGGCTCCCTTATCACAACCCATAACCCCTAATACGTTTACGCCCTTAGCCAAGGGGGCCCAAGGGTGTACTTGTAGGGGCATTGAGACCAAATTTGGGGGGTCATAACATTAGGAAAAGTGGAATGACATAACAAAAAAGTTTATGGGGGGGGGGGGGGTATCTTATGGTGTCTTGAACAGGCCAAGGGGACACAAGGGTAGCATGTATGTGTAGAAGTCAGAGGTGCAAGCATGGTTTACTAAGATCTATAATCCTAGCATTAGAGAATGAGAAGGGGGCTTAGGACCTAACTTCATAGGGCCTAGGGGACCTAGAGGGAAGGAAACGAGAGAAATTGATAAGGGAACCCAAAATAATGGTGATAAGGGGATTAGGAGTCCAATTATCACAAAACATAAGCCCTTAACCCATAACCACTAAATTCCCTACCCCCTTAACCCCCAATCCATATTCCCTTAACCCATGCACTCATAAAGCATAACCCATATACCCCTTCATTCATTAAATCTTATGACATTAACCCCTAACCTATATTAATCCATGAACCTCCTAAGCCATAAATTCTTATCCTCTTAACCTGTGACCATTAACCCCTAACCCTTCACCCCTAAACACCTTAACTACTAACCCCTTAACTACTAAAAGTACAACACCCCAAACCAGCAAATTGACCTCCCAGGAGAATCCTTCATCTCTAACTGAGCATATTAGAAACATTAATTGTTTCTTAGAGAACTAGGTACTGGTTACAAGGATATGTGTTTGTGGGTAATGCCATTATTATCATGTATACCAAATGTAGACAATTGAATAATTCACAAAGCCTCGTTTTGAATTACTCACAATATCTACACTTCATCATGTTGAGATGGAGCTTGTAGTGTTCTCTCACATAAGGAGTTGTAAATGAAAAGGAGCAAGCTCCCATTAGAGGGCTTTTCTGTGTGGGAGTGTTGGAGGCAGAGTGGTTTCTGGTATTCCATCTAGTTTTTTCACAAATTTTGTCATAGTTGGGTGTGATCGTGGAGGTCCCATTGAGGAAACCAAAGAGACAAAAGCGACTGCAGATTTGTCATGAGGAGGCTGCGCATCATTTTGAGGAGCAGCAGGGGGTGGTTCCCTATCGAGATTGAACTCTGGGGGGCATGGTGGCGGAGGGCGGAGTCAGAATTTCAAACACCAGCCTAGATCAAGTAGCATGCACGAGCTCCCGTGTAAAAACTATATTCCCTAATATAGTTTTTATTAATGCTCTAATTAAACTAACATTATTACTTTATGAGTCTTCAACATCATTAAATATTAAATATAGCTTCTATTTGAATTGAACTTCTGTTCTTGAAATAAAAATAAAACTTAATGAAAACCAAAAATACTAGATGACCACAAAAATACTAGATGACCTCCTTTTACTCAAATAAAAATAAAACTTAATAAAAACCAAAACCAACATAGCAATTGCTTTATAATTTTTTACTACCTATTAAAATCTAACTTGGCCGCTAGTCTAAACTCTAGTAAATGGACCTCTTAAAATTTATTCCTAGATGTGAAATGACCTCCTTTGCTCAAATAAAAATACTAGATGACCTCCTTTTGCTGAAATAAAATTAAAACTTTATGAAAATCAAAACGACTATTGCAATTGCTTTATAAGATTTTGGTACCTCTTAAAATTTAATTTTGGGCGGCTTCTTAAACTTTAATTTCGGGCGGCTTCTTAAAATTTAATTTCGGCGGCTTCTGAAACTATAATTTCGGGCGGCTATTTTCCCTTCGCCAGGTTCGGGACAGAGTTAGGTGATCTTTAACAATCTTTATGATTTTGGCGCAGATGCCATACCCTTCTATTCCTCGCTGCACTCTGGATTCGACTATATTCTTAACGCGATTTTATTATATCAGATCTGGTTTGACTCTTTTTCCAGCTTTAATTGAGATATTATTCTCCTGATTTGGGGGTTTCTCTACAATTCGGAACAGAAAACATGTGGTCCATTGCGAGCATATGGAGATAAAATTGCAACCTTCGACAACTCAAAGAGGGAGAGTGTGTATTGATAAGTTCTAAAGGTATTTTCCTGATATCTATGACTTTTATTGTTAAAATTTCAATAGATTTAAACTTGTATACCGAATTATGTAGAAGGCAGCGGTAGGGTTGACAAGATTTTATAAAATCAATCATATTTTTTTTTGTGGTTAGCAAGACCAGGCACTCCTTAGAGCTTCTCTCATACGCTGATTGTCCCTTACTTTTGTTGTAGGAATTAGTCCTTACGGCCCCTCCAACAAGCCTCATACAGACATGCGTTATCTCTATAATAACTATAGTGCCTGAGACTCTCTTAAACAATAAATATGCCACCCCTTTTGGTACCAAAACAACCCTACTATCAACGTATTTATGCAGCTACTCCTCGGCCCTGTTATATCTTCTAATCTGACCTCAAAACAGTCATTTCAGGCTTCAGTCTTCTCTTCTTCAAGCTGTGGCTTACATCAAAAGGTGTTTTACTCCTAAATATTTTTTCTTGGATGTTATCTTAGCCTCCCTCACCTTCTATTTATACGCAATATAAAGGCTTCATTTGGGTGTCCACATTGGCTTGACAAGTTGTCACATGGCTTATTAACATCAAGCCAACCTAGACTCTTCTTTAGCTGAACCTTTTGCTCCTTGATCTAGACACCCACAACTCCCTATGAGTTGCTTCGCTAACCACACTCTGATTCACTATCCCTTAAAGTAGCTCAGATACTCTCTGATACCATGTTTCTTTTCCACGATCTTGGGTCTAGGATAGTGTCTTAAAATCTTTCATGCTACCAAACCAATAATCACAATGATACTACTTTGCACAACAAAATATAAAAAGCAGTAAATCTAGCAATGCACAAAATATAGAAAACTTCTTACAATTTTTAACCCAACTTTGTTATATTAATCAACATATGATACAAAATTCTAGGGCTCCCATACCAAGGATAATGGCCTTCATACACCCATTGATACAAGATACAAAACTGGGTTTGGTGTCAGTCCATCGACAACCAATCTGCCCTCAACAAGATACTCTGACCATGTCGTTGTCGCATTCTCTCTCAGATCTTCTCGGTCATGCCCTGTACCAGCTCGGTCCTTCGGCTCCCAATCTGTAGCTCTTGACTCTATCAATGCTCCAAGTCCATCTAGCCACTAAAGCTTGGCTACCAATCTGCTCACTAGTTGTGCCTTGGTCCATCAAGGGCACAACACATCGAGACTCCTGTCGAATTGTTCACAACTTCGTTTGTGAACAATTCTCAATCTTCTCATTGCTGCTCCTCAGTTACTTAGGGACTTCAAACCACTACGGTCTTCCTGTGCTGCACCGATGAAGGCCAACATGGGGCATGAAGGGCTACCACCTATCGCTACAAGATGTCTATATCCCACAATGAACATAGGCTAGGAGGACTGCCCATCATCTGATGTAGAAGTTCTCCACACACAAGTCTGGGGCTACACAAGTGACAAAACTACTCCTAGTTGATCAGACCCTTGACCTCTAGCAACCACCGAGGTCCATGAAGTTGGTGCACACCAGGCCCCAACATGGGTACTATCACACTGTCCTCCAACATGCCATAAATGCACAATCCACGTTCACACTTGGCCCACTCTCACGTTGCCCTCTAGCAGACCACGAGTGACCAATACTTGTTGTAGCATCTACCTCTAGCTAGGGCATCCTCACACTTAGGAAATCCTCCTCGTGGCTACCACGAGACTTCTCTAACAGTCCTGTCCTAGGACACCCATTACTTCATTGCGAGATCTGGTCCTATTTGGGGTTTCTTAACACCCAAGAGAACCCCAACACATGGCTCCCATAGGTTGCATATGAATTTGATCCTATCATCAATCATTACACTGGTTAGGGCTTCTAACCAACACATTAGCCCTCCCTTCTTCGCTTCCGCAGGCTGTACTAAAATGTTCCAACTGTCCAAACTAGGACCAACAATTTAACACAAAAACATACCTTCTCATGTGTTGGTACCTTGTTGTATTCTACAATCTAGTTAGGGCTTAGCGACAATCCATGTCAGCCCTCTCAACACTTGCTAACAATCATTTCTATCAATGTGGCTTGCCTTCACCCTAGAGTTTCTCCGCTACGCTGATTGTCTCTTAGTTATGTTGTAGGAATTAGGGCATCATTCAATTCTGAGTACACAGAACTCCCAGGCCATTAGGCCTTCTATGACATTCTGATATGTTGCCTTGTTGACTAGACAAACTTGCTAGATAGTTCCTGAACAATTGAAGCTTGCATGACAAGTTCTGTTTTCTGGTTTGAGCGTTGCTAGACATACAATTTGTGCAATCTACAGATTTGTTCTGCATGCCCGGAATAATATCTTCTTTGCAACAGAAAGGCGTGCAATCCATAGTAGGTATTTGATACATACCTTGTCAAAACATGGACTATCCTTTGCGCCAACGACTCCCTAATATAGTAGCATACGCTTCCATTCTATCAGCGTACCAATTTCAGATATCTCCAGTCCTGCTGCCCTCATCAGAATACTTACTAATGATCTAATCATGAATTTCCAAGTGTGTCCACCTTTTTTTGTACAAGGTCCTTTATGACAACAAGTCCAAGTCACGTTGTCACCTTCGCACATCATAAAGATGACAAGCACATGATCCAAACACTGCCCCATAAATCATGGACCCAACACACCTCCACAAGACACTACTGTAATACAGTTTGCACTGTTAGATAGGGCACGTACTGCAGCCCTAGTTTCATCACACAGTCAGCAAACAAACCCTTCTACGGTTGCGGTTTACCTAGGAGGGGCTCCTTCAATGCCATACTGCCTCCTTAGGTTGTTGTCCACTCTTTGAAAACCCTCTAATTTGACCGACCTGTGTGCTATGCCCTGTGGCCTAGCACCACAACTTCAAATCATGCCCAAGTCTGCTCAGAGAAGGCGACTTCCTTTTGTTGTCCTTCAGGACCTTCAAACAATATTTAAACCCTTAAATATGCCCAGACATTGCTTCAGATCTAGTGGCTGTCCTCCTGTGAAAGAGCGGTCTTCTTCCTTGGCTTCCACATGCTGCTAGATAACTGATGCAAATCTGACCCTAAACTAGGATCCAACATACATCAAGATGCACCCAAAATGCATACTTCAGCTCCCTTTTTTAGGGTCTGCTCCATGCTGCAAATCTGGACTGGTTAGGGCACGAACCATAGTCCCTAACACCCTTTAATTTTGGCCCATAAATGCTCCTTAGAGTTGCGTCTATCTCTTCCTTGAAGGTCATGACACTTAGCTGTAGGTCTGAGCTGTTTCTAGTCCTTAAGCAGTCCTTGAACCTCCTTAATCTCTGTGGCAGGCTTCAGTGAAACCTCACAGGCCTTCGACACTCTTGTTTATAGACAAACCACCCATCAAATAGTCCATAGAGACGTCTTTCCTACCTCGACCCTCTAAAAAGTTCATCGGCCCTCCTAAATTGACCCTAAAACAATCATCTATGCCTCCCTGTTCTTGAACTTCATTTGTTGCAGCTAAGACAGAGACTTAGTCTCTCCTCCACGAGCTATTCACTTGTGATTATGTTGCACAATGGATCAATAGATCAGATATTTGCAATTCAACACAAATTGGGCATTGTTTTCCCCATAAAGCTCTGATACCATGTTAATTTCTGAACATATTCTATGCCATTTCAGATTAGGGCACACAATACTGAAGGAGATAGAACATATTAATAGATCGATGGAAGACAAGCCAAAATAGAGATAATGAATGGTGGCGTTACGACGATCAACATGATGCTTCTACCAGCAAAGTCTCCAATAGGTCATTCAGCCAAGCATGTCACACATAACCCCAGAACAACCCAAACAAAGAACACTCCATAAATACGCAGCACCAAGAACGCAACTCCATTGCTATCAAGAGAGAAGAAAATAAAAGTGGAATAAATTCAAAGTCCCTCTTAATTAGGGACCTCCAACAACAATGGTGAGACACCTAGTTGCTCATGAAGAATCCCTGTCCTCGATGTCATGGATTTCGATATTGAGGAATCTCCAACCTTTTAGCTTTATAGGGCACAGATCATCCATCACTTTCATCCTGAGTCATGTTAGCTATTAGAAAGTGATTCATCAAACTTCCTTATCTAGTCCACTGTTATGCCATGTTGCTTTCCTTGGAGCACTCCACCAAGGGTCGAGCCCTCCAATCTGTATCCAAACTCATCAAAGACAACGTGGCTGGTCTGCGTGAAAGTGCATCAGCTACCACGTTGTTCTTCCCCTTGACATACTCAATGTCAAAGTCATAAGCCTGGATCTTGCTGATCCACTTCTGCTGCCTCTCCTGTAGCTGTTTCTGCTCCAAAAAGAACCTGAGGTTGTTGTGATCAGTCCTCACCCTGAACCTGTTACCCACTAAGTACTGCCAGAATTTGGTCAATGCATGCATAATGGCCAGCATCTCCTTGTCATATATAGGATACAACCACTCATGAGGAAGGAGCTTCCAGCTCTCATAGGCTATAGGGTGGCCTCCCTGCATCAAAATTGCGTCGATCCCCTCTCCCGATGCATCACACTCCAAAACAAAAGGCTGCGTAAAATTTGGCAATGCAAGCACTGGGCAGCTGCTCATAACCTCCTTGAGCCTGTTAAAGGCCCGCTGTACTGTATCTTTCCAACTGAATGCCCCCTTCTTCATCAAATCTGTAAGGGGCGCAGCAAGCTGAGAGAAACTCTTGACGAACTTCCTGTAATAAGTGCAGATACCAACAAATCCTCGAAGTTCCGTCACATTTCTCGGCTCTGGCCAATCTATGATGGCCCTGATCTTTTCCTCATGGACCCTCACATTGTCCACTCCTATGATGTGACCCAAATAAAACATCTCCGTCAACCCAAACTCACACTTGGAGAGCTTAGCATAGAACTGTTGCTCCTCCAAGATATGCAGCACTGCCTCTATATGCTGGAGATGCTCGTCCCAAGTCCTGCTATATATCAGTATATCATCGAAAAATACCAACATAAACTTCCTCAGATGACTGCGGAAGATATGGTTCATGCATGACTGGAAAGTAGTTGGGGCATTGGTTAGCCCGAAAGGCATAACCAAGAACTCAAAGTGGCCATAATGGCACCTGAAAGCGGTCTTGGGAATGTCCTGTTCTCTCACGCGAATTTGGTGGTACCCAGATCTCAAGTCGATCTTTGAGAAGAACTGTGCTCCTCTCAACTCATCCATCAACTCATCTATCTGCAGTATGGGGTACCTGTTCTTCATGGTCTTCTTATTCAGGGCCCTGTAATCAATGCACATTCTCAATGTGTCGTCCTTCTTCTTCACCAACACCACCGAAGAAGCAAAAGGACTAGTGCTAGGCCGAATATGTCCAAGAGCCAGCAACTTCTAGATGGCCCACTCAATCTCATCCCGATAGGCTTTGGGGTGCCTATAGGGTGTGGTAATAACGGCCTGGATGCCCTGCTTTAGCTCAATAGTGTGCTCAAACCCCTGATCTGGTGGCTGTCGCGGCAGTATCTCCCCAAACACCGTATCATATCTGTCAAGGATGGCCCGTATATCTGGATGAATTGTCTGCTCGGTAGTCCCTGTCTCTAATGCCCGCAACTCAACCGCCCACTCTATGTCTCCCTTCCGGAAGTCTAACTCCATCCGGTGAGCTGAAACAGTCTGGGGTGGGTAAGTGTGCATCCCACGTATCTTCTGATGCTTCTCAGTCTTCTTATCATCCCACTCCATCTCCAAGGTCTCCCAATCTGTGGTGACCTTCCCCAAAGTAATCAGCCATTGAACACTGAGAATCCATCGAAGCTTTCTGTCGGTATGCCTCTCCGCTCAACCATCTGTGCATCGATGAAGTTGTGGGTTGCCCCACTGTCTACCAAAACCGAAACACGCTGCCCCCATAATGTCCCTCAGACACGCAACGTCAAATACTTGGGTACTCCTCGCAATGCTGCAAGGGTTCCCCCTGTGGGTGCAAAAGATGCACCTCCTGCTCCTGGAGGTGGAGGTGGAAAATGGTCTTGCGCTGTGTGACTGTCTCTTGCCTCTCCATCCTCATACTCATCCTCTTCCCTGTTGCTCTCGGAGAAGATCTCGATTAAATGTGCTTTGCATGCAGCACATCTGTGTCCTGGTGCCCACGACTCCTGACAGGTAAAGCACAACCTCTTCTTCTTCAACTCCCTCCTGGCATCATCATCTAGTTGTACCCTACCCTGATTCCCCTTTGGAGGCCAAATCCTCACATCCTTTCCCTTTGGTTGGAAAGCCTGTCTCTGGGGGTAAGGTGTCCTAGTCCTGGGTAAGGCATCCTGCAAATCCCGGGTCCTACCAATGGCATCCTGGAGTGTGGCTGGTCTAGTGGATCTGAATAGACCCTGAAGTGGCTCTGCTAACCCCTCAAAAAACATGTAGATCATCTGTGCTGCGGATAGATCTGGCACCATCATTGAAATCCTCAGGAAATCTGCAATATACATCTCCGGGCTCCCAGTCTATTTGAGCCTCGTCAACTCAACAAAATGCTCCTTCGGATCCCTCTGGTCAAATCTCTCTATTAGTCTCCAGGTGAACTCAACATATGTGGTCACTGTCGAATGCCCGAGTGTCACCATCCCATGGAACCACCAGTCCTGGGCCTCACCATCCAAATGCAGCATAGCCACCTTGATGGCCTCCGACTCTGCCATCTGGTTAAGCTGGAAATATATATCCAGCTTCTCCACCCAAGACTTTGTCAAACTATTTGATGAGCCATCAAACGTTGGCAAATGGAATCGGCTCGTTGTATGTTGTGTGTCCCCATCATGATAATGTCGGTGCTCTCTGTGATGATCACCAGGTCTGCTGTCCCGCTGGAGCTGAACAAAATGTCTAAATGAAAGGGCATCCCTGAACTCTTGCCCATATGCCTGGTACTCAGAAAAATAGTCACCCATGTGACTAGGCTCTGGCTCATGTTGTACTCCTGCCCCTGTGTCTGCACCCAGAAAGGTGGGAATAGTGGAACGTGTGGGTGCATGTGATGCCTGGTGCGGAGTGGCATCCCGCTCCAGCAAATGATGGGATGTGCCTGACCCCTCGCCAACATGGAAACCCCTTGGGGTTTCATGCTTTCTAGCCTCCACAACAGTGAATCTTTGACCCATCACCTCAATCTGTCTCGCCAGATCCTGCACTTATTTGAGGAGTGCCTCCCCAAACTGTTTTTCCTCACTATCATCTACCATTGGCTTTTTTTGTTCTGCGTCCACCACCCTAGCACAGTCACCCTCTCCGTAGGTGTTCTCTAACCTATGCTCAATATCTTTGTAGTTCCTACCTCTATAGAAGATGTAGGGTTTCTTCCCCGGTGTCATAGACAACTAGCTCCACAGGCTGAGCTAGATCTATGCTCTGATACCACTGTAATATCCCATTTCAGAGATATCTATAAAACACAAGCAAATTCCAACCAGAGATGGACTGGGAGGGCATTTACCAGATATTTCACCTCTGAAAAGAGGGTGAGATCTGGAGGCTATCTGGCCCTTTCCAGACTCTGTCTAAGAGTATGGGGAAAACACACCAAGTGGTATAGTACTGGAAAGCTCAAGGAGAAAAATAATTGTAGTGCAAGCATACAATAGCATATATATATAGAACACCAACATATACTCAAGAAATGCAAAGAGAATGTTGAGCCATTTTATTATGCTGAGAAATATAAGTGAGTACAATAGGTGATCAGAGTGATGGCACCTAGACTTGCTCAAGGCAAGCGAAGAAATACTCTCAGAATGTTGATGGAATGGCTGCTCTCTGATCTGCGTCCTAGCTGCTAGAAAACTGCCTTGTAGCTGCTACTGCTGGAACAAGATGAGTATCTGGGGCTGCTCCCCTACTCGGAATAAGCTGAAACTCTAGAATCATCCTCTACTCACCAAACCCAGAAAAACCCAGAGAGCATTTCTGGAATGACCGACCCTCGAAAATCACCCCCTTGAGGATCTACGCTATCCTCCAAGGCTCGGCGCTGAGGCTGAATGGAAACCACCAAAACACGGCCACAAACTCTGCCAAAATCCTCCCACAGGAAAGGGCTGGCCCCTTGCTCAATCTCCAAGCTCAAAACCTCCGAAAGAAACCCAATCCGGAGCTCCCCAGAAATGGACTGCGCCCTCCCTCTCAGGACTACGTAGTCTATGGATGCACTGCTCCTTTGCAAAAGCCAAACTCCAACCCTCCTGCAAAATACTGATGGGACAACCTCACCCGAGCAGGCACTCAAAGTCCCCCGGGGCTGAGGATGAGATCTTCGAACGGAGACACTCGGTGCACTAAACAGTGCTGCAAACTAGCTAAACAACCAGCATGCTCAAGAAGTCGAAATGACTAGCTCAATATCATAAACATCGAATGACCAAAATGAGGAGGCTCTCCCTCTATATAGCGTTAGCCTCTCTCAAACCCTAAGGCTCACCTCCTCCAACGTAGCCTCCCTTTGCCACGTGCTCCATCTTGGCCTGCACAGTCCCTCCATGTGGTCTACGTGGGCCCCCTCTCTACGTGGTCTCTTGGCCCCCTTGGCTCACTTAAGTTACAACGTGTGTCTACTAGGGAGCACACTTTTTATTTTTTGAGTGAGTTATGTCCCCCTCTACTCACTTTTATTTATAATCTAACTACATAAGGCAAAATTGACCAAAATAGAATATTCCAATTAGCCATTGCTAATTGGGAATATTACATTTATACTTCATTGTTCCTTCACTGAGTCCCTTCTTCTTTGATGATTGTAATAGAGATCGAGCCCATCACTTTTCTCTATCCGAAAGATATTTGAGTTGTTGTTGACTGTGATCTAATCCTTAAGTGCCACTTAATATGCCCTTCTTTGACTGCCACCTTAGCTCTGATACCATGTTGAGAATCTTGTAGGGTTGTAGTCTAATAAAATTCTCTTCATGCTAATTTCTTGTGATCTTGTTTATGTATATTCTTCTTTAATCTTTCATCAAGTCAATTATCAAATTACTCAGTCAAATGTATAGAGACAGAATTATTTTTCACTTGTAATTGAATTTCTTGACAATTAGTTAACTAATCTATCTTCAGTTCACTTTTTATCTATCTTTAGTATCAACTAACTTATATAGCTCTTTGCAGACGCAATTTCAAAGGACCTTGGAACATATTATCAAATGGACAAAATAAATTGGATGAAATTGAAAAATAGGTGTAGTTTGTATATTTGATTATTCATCGTGATATGTGAAAAATGTATAAGTGGTAACTTTTTCTCAATTAAATTTATATGACTTGTAAATTGGTTATGTGTAGAACACTAAAAGAATACAGAGATGGGGTTGAGGAATTCTTAAAGTTTGTCGAGGAGAAATCAAGGAATAAGATGTCCACAAAATGTCCATGTAATAAATGTGGCATAGTGAAAGTACAAACATTTGATAAAGTACGAGAGCACTTGATTTGTGATGGTATAATCGAACAATATAGCATTTGGTATTTCCATGGAGAGAGCATTCCCATTCAGGTATCTTGAATTTTTTTTGAATTGATCTAATTTTACTCTTATATGTTTTACAATAAAGATATCACTTATTTTTATATGTGCAAACTTCAATTTTTTTTTTTGTCTCCTTTAGATTCCATCTATTATTGGCAAGGACAGGCAACATTCTGAAAAAGAGCCACATGAAGTTCTCGAGCATATTTCATCTCAACTGGTAAGCCATTTCATATTAGTCAAGGGTCCTATTTGACTAGGTTGACCAAATGCTATTGATTCTAATTTTCATAAAAACCATAAAATTATTAACATAAATTTTGATTTTCTTATTAATAGGGTTATGAACATGTTGTGGAACGTGATTATGATAATCAAGGTGATGAGCATGAAACATTGTTTAGGAACGATAGTGAACCTCTAATTGATGATGCAACCATTGTCGGTGATCAAATGCTTGAAATAGTGAATGATGCCAATCGATGTCTTAATCAAAACATCAATGAGAGTTGTGATAATGAGGGGTTGGCATCAACAAATGTACTAAATGAAGTTAATGAATATAAGAAGCTTATCGAAGATGCCAAGAGGCCATTGTACCCAGGTTGTGTTGACTTCACAAAACTGTCAGCCACTGTAGAATTCTACAATCTAAAAGTGAAGAGTGGATGGTCTGATACAAGTTTTGACCAAATGTTAAAATTGCAAAAAAAGGTGCTTCCTAAAGATAACACATTTCCAGATTTTGCATATGCTGCAAAAAAGCTGATAAAATCATTGGGGTTAAACTATGATATGATACACGCATGTCCAAATGATTGCATTTTATATCGAGGAAGATATGAAAGTAAAGATCAATGCCCAACATGTGGAAAATATCGATGGAAGGTGGATGCTCAATCTCAAAAGGTGCGGAAAGGTGTTCCAGCCAAGGTGTTAAGATATTTTCCCATAGCACCAAGGCTAAAAAGAATGTATAGGTATGATCTTGAACACTATAATTTTATTCAAGTTTTCCCCTTCTTGTATTATCTTTACCATTTGTCATAGTGTTATTATATGATAATACTTTATATAAATGATTTTTTTTTCTTCATTATAGCTCTACATATATGTCACAAAAAATGAGGTGGCATCATGAGAATGCAAGCAATGATGGTCAAATGCGCCATCCTGTTGATAGCCCAGCATGGAAAACTATTGATGACAAATGGCCTAGTTTTTCTAGCGAACCTCGCAATGTACGACTTGCAATGGCAGTAGATGGATTTAATCCTTTTGGAGACTTGAACAGCACATACAGTGTTTGGCCTGTAGTGTTAGTTACATACAACCTTCCACCATGGTTGTGCACAAAAAGGAATTTTTGTATGCTAACATTGTTAATACCTGGTCCCAAGCAACCAGGAAATGACATTGATGTGTATTTGGAACCCTTGGTAGATGAACTAAAGGAATTATGGGACCAAGGTGTATGGACATATGATGCTTATAGTAAGACATCATTTAACATGAAGGAAATTCTTATGTGGGTGATCCATGATTTTCCTGCTTATGGGAATATGGCTGGTTGCACAAAAAAAGGCTATAATGCATGTCCCATATGTGGGAGGAACACAGAATCAGAGTACCTCAGTTGTAGCAGGAAATGTGTGTACATGGGACATAGGAGATTTCTTCCTCAATGTCATAAGTTTCGCTCACAAAAGGCACCGTTTAATGGGAAGGAGGAGCATCGTTATGCCCCTCCAATTGTAAAAGTGTCAGATATTTTTAAGGAAACAAAGGGAAAGGAAGCAATATGGGGGAAGATTGAATCAAATAAAAGGAAAAGAAACAGTAAAATAGGTGAAAAAACTGATGTTGTGGTGTGGAAGAAACAATCAATTCTATTCAATCTACCATATTGGGAGGTATGTAGACCCATGATCAACCATGCCTAATTATTGGACACAACTTGCTTAGTTGACCTCATTGTGATTAGATGTCTTGGTTGAATTGATTGTTTATCTTTTTGTCCATATTAAATATTGTTTTGATATTCTTGATGTGTTGGAATGCAGAAACTCCTAATACGCCACAATTTAGATGTAATGCATGTGGAGAAGAATGTGTGTGAAAGCATTTTTGGAACCCTTCTGGATATAAAAGGGAAGTCCAAAGATGGGAAAAAATCACGTGATGACTTGCAAAAAATGGGCTTGAGGAAATCACTATGGCCAGAAGTTAAAGGACAGAAAATATTCCTTCCACTTGCACCACATACTCTTTCAAAGAAAGAGAAACAGACCCTATGTCATGTTCTTTTCATGTTAAAGGTGCCAGACGGTTACAGCTCTAATCCAAAAAATCATATATCTATGGAAGAGCTTAAGTTACATGGTATGAAAGCACATGATTGCCATGTTCTAATGCAACAACTCCTCCCAGTGGCTTTGCGTCATGTGTTACCAATTGTTGTCCGAAAGACGCTTTGCAAGCTTTGTTACTTTTATAGGCAAATCTGTGCAAAATCAGTTTCAGTAGAGAGTCTTGATAAGATGGAAAATGATATTGTGGAGACATTGTGCTTTCTTGAAAAGTACTTCACTCCTTCATTCTTTGATATAATGTTGCATTTGAATGTACATTTGGTACGTGAGCTTCGATATTGTGGGCCAGTTGCATATAGATGGATGTACCCCTTTGAGAGGTACGTGAAACTTTACTTTTTATCAAGACAACAAATATTTTTTTTTTAAGATTTTGACATTACTTAATTTTTTTGTTTGTTAATTTTGTAGGAACATGAAAGTATATAAGAGTTATGTTAAGAACAAAAATAGGCCTGAAGGATGCATTGCTGAAAGCTATAATGTGGAGGAATCAATAAAGTTTTGTGGAGGATACTTGAAAGGTATGGAAGCTATTGGATCCACACATGGTCGAAATGAAGTGTGGGATGAGGAAGTTGAAGAAGTTATCCTTGATGGAAAGCCATTATCTACTCCAATTCCTTCAGAATTGGATGGCATTAGTTGGGAACAAGCCCATAGGTGGGTTCTATTTCACACAAACGAAGTTGATCCATGGATAGAGTAAGTTACATATTTGGCCTGTAATTTTTTTATTTGTTTGTTTAAGGTTGTTTAAGGTTTAAGATATTTGACCTTTAATTTTTTTATTCATATTTAATCAAAACACATTAACCACCATATCTATTGTCCATAATTGTTGAATTAGGATGCACAAAATGGAGATTGCCAACTCAATTACCCAAATGAAAAAAAGATGAAGCTCTATTGTTAAAACTTCATTACCATAAATTTACTATCAAGAACAACAGTGTGTTAAGCATTATTTATATTATAAGTGTACTTAAAAATCAATATACTGGAATATTATCACATATGAAATTAAATATTTTTTTTAGAGGTTGAATGTATGAATTCTAACTACATTTAAAAAAATCTAAAACTATGTGAGGAGATGGAAATGTCCTATAGCACTTAAATGGCTAGCGTGTGGTCTCAGAAATTCGTGAATAAGTACAAGGGATACCTAACTAATGTATATAGACCTACACAAAAGCATGGAGAATGAGAGAACCAACGTGTTAGTGGCATGTATGGGCGCCTGCAAATGATGAGGTCAAGTTCCAAAGTCGTTAAACCCTATACTTCAAACCACAACATTTTGCAGGATAGAAGAATAATTATATTGGACTATTTTTGTATGTGGAGTACATACTGCTTCAAAATGTAATTGGATTGATGTATACAATAAGAGAGGGATCAAATCGATGACGGTTTTACAATGGTGTATTATGAAGAAATTTTTAAGTCAAAATTGTTGGCAAGATGATTCATTTATTCTAGCATCGTGTCAAAATGGCACAATATATGGTATGTGATCCACTTAGGACCTAGATTAGTATGTAGTGTTAACAATGTTCTCCAAAAGGGATTCTAGAAATAATGCATCATATGAACCCAAGAAGGGCAGACATTTGTCACATGTTGTGGACTTTCAAGTACAAAATGTGTAATTAACAGAGCAGAATGTATGTTTATGCTGTATCATGACGTGAATGTGATTATGTCCGTTCGTATTTTGTAATGGTTACTATTGTAATCTTGGAAGAAGCTGTGAACATATTGATTTTTCTATTTCGTTTTTGAGAACTCCAAAAATTGATATTTACAGCAAGAGAGATTCTCGTTTCTTAAAATGTTTTAGGCTCATTTAGTAGATATATTTTTAGTCCCCAATGACATCGATTATTGTTTCTGATTGCACCAACAACTTATTCATAACAAAAATTGAACACACAAAAATTCTGATATGCGAATTCTTCTGTGTCTTTACTAAGACTTAAATGAGAATTCTCTTATATTATTATTGGAGACTGTTATGCCCTAGAAATTACTCATTTAAAAGAACTCAAGAAACAAATGTAGCATACGCCATTTTTGCCTTTCTTCGCCACTGTTGGTTTCAAAACTAACTATTTTAGCCAGGGTTGGCAAACAAACTATGGAGAAAAGGACATAAAGAATCAGACATATTGTTCATATCATTAATTGAGGACTCTTTTAGCTTAAGCACAAAGGAGTTGAATTATTTCGTATTTTCCTCTGCGTGTTGTTAAAACTGTGATGAACATTTACAAAACGAAGTGCCATTCTCACATCTCGCCTTTCTTTGCCAACAATGTTGTAGGACAATATCTACCTTTTTAATCAGTCATTTTATGTTTGCTTCAAAGGTTCTAGCTTTAAGAGACCTGGAGTAAGTTAACACCTCGTATTTTCTCCTTGGCATTCTCGAGATAAGGCTTAACTAGTACTCCATCTCTGTCCTTAAAGCCATCATGCTTAAAACATGGTACCGATATTCCTGGACCATCGGGGATTTACACTGTAATTCGTATCTTCTAAAGCGGAATACTTATGTATTGTCCATCCGTGTTGATTGTTTTTCTCCAATCGTATAAATTGCTTCTTCCAATAAACGCTAAAAAATAAATATGACCTAAACTTGCCATTCAAGTATAATTGTTTATTTCTTGAAACTATGTATGTGCTTGATAAGGATGGTGACTTTTGCGCTAAACTGGAAAGTAAAAATAATGTTGGAATTGGGTCAGTAAGTTCATGTAAGGCCCTATCATAGTGGAGAACATGAATCAACCCTAAGAATTGCTTATAGAGGCTGCCAGTTTTTTAGATTAACAGTGGTTTTTATATGCACTAATAACTAATTTTTTTGTTATTTTTGAGACATGTGGTTTGTGTCGTGTCATGCTATCTTCTCGTTGGTTTTCACCAATTTTGTAGATGCTATGTGAGAAGCAAGCCTTTCCTTGCCTAATAGCACTACCGGAGGCTTGGGGTTTATGATTTTGGGTGAGCCAGCTCACAAGGACGCATCCGGGACTGCTTGTTATGTGGGCGTTGCAAGCAAAGACCTTCATTCTGCGGTGCTTTCTCCTCTTTGTTTGTGTTTGTTATTGCTTTAGCTAGACCATGACTCAAGAATTGGTATTGGTGACTTGCAATGAGGCCAAGGCAGGCAACGTATTTTAGCTCCAGCCCAGAGAGACCAATAAATTGGTATTATTGAGCGTTGTTGCTGGTTCATCATTTCGGAGATTGTTCTGGAACTTGATCGTGTAGGGTTGCATCATAATATATTCTAGCTATATTCTAGAATGAACACTGTCATTACTTACTGACCAAAGTTAAAATCCTTTTCGCCCCCAATAATATCTTTAAGTTTCCAGCATAGGTGGCTTCTCAAAAGCCCGTGTTCACTTTCAATACTTTGTGTCTTTCACCAATGGATAAGTCTTGTCAATATCTCCATTCTCTCGCTGCCATGTCAAGCTACCCTATGGGCTTGTGTCTACAATCATTTGTTCACTTTCACACATTCAATATTAATTCATTAGATTGTTGTTTAAGATGAGTTTCCAACCCCATGATCCATGCCTAATAAAATAAATGAGAAATGCTTTCCCTCATTTTACATTTAGACTTGATTTATGAACTAAAGAAATTGCAAGAAACTAAATTCATTTCTGGAAGCCAGTAGTTTCACGATACACATTAGTTATTTATTGATAAAATTATAATTTGTGTTAGCCTTGTCTTTTGAAAGGAAGGTTCTTGTCAAAGTACATATTTTTAGTCTCCTAGGTTTTTCATTGCATCATATTCACTCAAATTATCAATGATGATTACGAAACTAAAGACATTGTAGAGCTAAAATTCATGTTCTGAACAATAGGGCCTCACTATGCTTGAGTGTTAGATATTTAGTGATCAAATAATTAAGACTTGTAATAGCTCACCTTGTGGAAAGGTAAAGGTTCTATTGAAGTCATAGTTTTAAAAACTGTGAATTCAGTGACCGGACCGGTGGACCTAATGAACTAGGTTTCTTAATCGGGTCCTGCGTCTAAACCCCAGAGCGGCCGACGTTGGGCGTGAACTTGCTTAAAAAAAAAAAAAATACATTAATAATTATTTTAATAAAAAAACTATTTTTAAGATTTTCACTATGACCTGTCATTAGAGACAAATGACAAGCAGGATAAGGCTTGTTAAAAATAATCGGGAGCTTGGGATGTGTCCCCGGGTCCGAGACAGTTACCTATCGTATTTCCACTACTTTTTACTAAGAAAACAGAAATTAGCAGAGAACATGAGCTACATTATTTTGTTCACATTTCTCCAAAGAAGAAATTTGTTCTGAGTTGTTGAAACTTGAGATCTATGGAAAATCAAGAGGATAGGATTAGTTCCTATCCGAAATATCACAATAAATCTGCATTAAAAAGAATAAATAAAACAAAAATCAAGGATTAGCACATTTGAGATTAGATGGGAAATGGACCCGATTTGAACTTTATTGATTGCTGCAGTAGTCCATCTGTAGCCTATGGGACTTGTAACAAGGGTTTCTAGAGTGAAACTGCGAGTTCTTGCATTGGTGATTTAGAAGGGAATCTAGTAGGACTCGGCAAACTTGCACAATAAAGGTCCCCGTAGTTTGTCCTCTTTAGGTGTCACGAGACTCGGAATTTGTTATGAGAAACAAGTATACTGTCTCCTTAGATGGTCATGTGGAAGCATTCAAACATGATTGTTGCCGTATGGTCATTGTCTAATTTTCAGAATCAAAGCCTCTTTTCTGATTCACACATTGGCCATTTCTTTATCACTAAATTTAAATTTCTTAAGTCATGCAAATCTTGTCCTATTCGCTGGCCAATATTCACTTTCGCTCCACCCCCCACAGCCCCCACGTTCATGCGCACATGTCCGCTATGCATGAATAAGATTAGGAATAGGTATCTTGCCAAACACCTTGGCCCTGGGTGTTTTTTCTAAGGATTCATATACGTACATGAAGTCTCGACTTTGAAGATTTCATCAGCGTTCAACTTTTTATGTTTTTGCCTATGCAAGGGATTTTACATTTTTTCAACTTTTAGGTTGCTATTGTCTATGGTTTTTGTTCATCATCCATTCATTCAACATTTGGTGTTCAATTTTCCATGTCTGTCTATTGTTTGTTTAATTTTTTGTTGTTGGTTTGCCAGTTATTTGGTTATGATAGTGCGATGATGTCAGTATGATAGAAATCTCTGCGCTCGCCATGAGTTCTCGGCACCACGAGTGTCTCATACTTTCCGTTGTACCGTTTAATCTCGCTTAACCGCTCTACCTTCCGGGTCCGATTGTGGTTTTTTATTTTATTGATTAATCATGTCCTTGTAGAGTTTTGTACTCCTCAAATAAATTATTTAATAGTTAATACCCAGTTTGGTGACCGGCTTACTGATGAGAAACTTCACCCTTGTACCTTCTTAAGCATTACAAATTCGCAGAATTCCATTAGGAGAAAACTCATGCATATTGCGTCACCGTAATAAGGAGTGCAGCACCCGTGAAGAAGTTGATTTAGATGAGGTGCCAGCTCATAATGGCAACTTGTGAAATTAGAATTATATTGGTATAAAAATGATGTTTATTCTATGTGACAATGGATAATGCTCAGATATGTCACGTTACGACATGAAATGTAATCGTTGCAGCTTCTAGAATGATGTCAGCTTAATGTCTTAGGTGATACCTTCACATATGCCTTCCGTATTGATGCCCTTTTCGGGTACTGGTGTGTTTCAGCTAGTACTTCCAAGACAAATGTTCTTCTTGTTAGCCTAGCTACTGACAATATTAATTTCCTGACTTAATATTAATTTTGTATGGTTGTTTTATCACTATGTGAACACTTTTGTACATTAACCATCTCATTCTCCTTAATAATAATGTCTTCAATTTAGCCAGTCCTTCGAATAGTGCCTCGAATGGATGCCTTTTTATCTATGAGAATGATGCTTTCTATGGTTCTTCTAGCTACACCTTCGTAGACAATTCATTTGTGACAAATAACATGGCTACAAATTCTTCATAGACTGTCAATTGAGAAATTGCAGTCTAAATTTTCAAACTCAAAGAACTCGAGACTTACTACCTAGCAAATTATTAATCACCATAATATAGCACTTAAATTATTCACTTCTTAACATATTGTCTGTTCATTCACTTGCATAGACTACATCAGTGAATATCTTTATTTTGCATAGTAATAATAACCTGAATAACTATGAGGAAATTGATGTTAAAACACAACCACCATTGTTTATATTCAACAAAATTGTTAAGACCTTGTGTTTTTTTCTCAAATTGTTCTTAATTGCCTGGGGCATGCCAGTTGATTTTCCACCACACCAAATGACTTCCACATATAGCCACATTCAGTGTAATGACTCTTTGAGCTTCCTGAAAATACACCATAACAATTCGCTACTGTTTGAGCCGCTTATCAACTCACCAATGTCCTGTCCAAACAAGTTTCCTTCAAGGATCAATTAATTTCCTCCGTTCAAACAGATTTTAGCTATTTGTTTACCTGAGCTGCTGTTTCCATCACACTAAAAGGTCTCAAATTGCTTGATTTATATGTGTATTTGCATCCATTTACAAATAATGTCCCACCTTGATTTATATGTACTTGCACCGATTTAAAGGTCTCAAATTGCTTGATTTCATTGTTATTTCCCCACAGGACAATGTATTTTGAATATTCTATTCTTTGCTATCAAAATATTGTGTGCTTCTGTTAACTGCCTTTGTTTCTTTTATTTGAACATAATTCCGATAATCACATTTTATCCATATGTTGACATTCATGTGAAACTCTCACCAACGTTTCTGCCAGCGTATCACCTACATCCCAGTGAGAACTCAAGGTCAGAATGTCGATCATGACCAAAGGCATTGCTTACTTCCCCACCAGATTGAACAAGAGAATCAAAATCTCTTCCTTCAGGGCTGCTATTTCATGGTTTTCTGGAACTTGAAGTTTTCCTCTTTTCCCTTCTCTTCTATCCCGAGACTTCAAACTTGCCTTTCACTCATCCTTTCCGTCTCCTCCGCCCACCGAAATTTCAAAAGCACTTCATCTCACCCTTATATGCTCCTTCTGGCCTTGAAATCCAAAATCATCATTTCCACTATTCTTGTTTTCCGTATTTACTTCAAGTGAATCGTATTTTGTGCTAGTTACGATAATAAGCTAAATTATTCACTTCGTAACAAAGACCAATCATAAGAATATTCTTATTTCAGCAGCCTCCAATCCATGATCGTAGAGGAAATTGACATCATGTCAAACCACATTGCCTTATGGTATCTAACAAAATTGCGTATCTTTGGTATTTTTTCAAATCAACCAATTGCCAGACGTCACCACTCTTTCACCGTATTTTCAAACCCATCTCCCAAAATAATGGCTTAGACAAATGAATCTTTGAGCCTTGAAAAGTACTACACAATAATCTCTTCCCAATTGCTTTGAGCCTATTAATTTCAAATCTTCATCAATGTCCTGTCCAAAACAAGTTTCTTCTAAGGATCAAACTAATTTCTCTTTTCAAACAGAGTTTAGAAGCATTTGCACAACATTTTGGAGTTGTTGCTTCCGACTACACATTTAAAGGTCTCAAATTGCTTGATTTATATGTATTTTCACCCATTTGAACCGAAAGTTATATTGCAAAGTTGTTTCAAGCTCAAAATTATTATCTTGCCTGTGTAAGCTCGAACTCCTCTTGGGTTAATCATAGCACACTTTTCACCAAGTAGAATATGTGCTTCATAAACATCATCAAACCTCAAACCTCAATTTCCTCCAATTTTTTCTCTATAACAATTTTTTTTGAGTCCTGGCTTTTGCCGGATGATTTTGGGCTATAAACTTTTCACTTGAAAATTCACAACAATTGAATTTAAATTAGCTCTCACATGGGTCGTATTTCATTTTTAGCATATTTCACTTGATTATTTCTTTACACAATCTCCTACTTTTCTTATCTATGTTCCGACGTCTTTTGCACCCCCGTGGTGCAATTGCAATAATAATATTTAAGATTCTGGATCTATTGATTCAAGATGGATATTGTAACATAAATCTAAAAATCATGATTATTTTCATGTTTGATCGCATTTTTTAAATATAAATGTTATCTCATATGAAAAATTTCAAAATTTAAGTCATATTAATTCAGACACTGATGTAAAATCTGTTATCATCAAAAGGACAGACATGATGGAAATTTCATTTTTTGCTGTGCTTACTTTGTTTAATTATACTTGCCTGGTTTGATGCTTTCCATAGTAGAACAACTTTAAACCTTTCTTGCTTAACAAGACTTTGTCATTTCATGTTTTATGAACCAAAGCAGTTTGATACCCTACACAACTCTTTATCAAGTTACATGCAATTCTACCTAGGGTGCCTAGAATTTTGCTTGCCATGACTAAGTTTTCATTACCTATTCCATATGCTCTTTAACAAGGAAACTAGTTTCAAGTTACAGTATAAATTTTTCATATAAATTGAACACACTTATATCCAAAATGTTAACTTAAAACTACTTATCGGTTTCTTAGGCTTTCCATTTAAACTCTACTTCATTAAATTTTAACTACCCAGTCCTAAGGACTTGAATATTAAGAGATTTTTTGCAAATATCAAAAATTAGCTTAAGGCTCTCCTTGCTTATTCATTTGTTTGTCCATATATGATTGCATGTTATTAAATTAGAACCATTTTGATCAAGAATTACACTTTGTAGAGTGTCATAGAATAAAAATAGGAGCAAGGACACCTAGTTCTTTTCGGTTTTTCGGTTCTTATTCTCATACCCTTGCAACTTTAGGGGCAATTTTAAAAGTCTAATTCTTTAAAGTGGTGCCAGCTCAATGGAAGAGCACCGCTTTACAAGCAGGAGGTTGGTGGTTCGACCCATCGTGCTCGATATTCACATAGGTCGTATTTAAGACTGCTTTTGGTGATTGATGTTTTTTTGACCATCACCAATGAGTTTATGGTGACTTTTCGACCACTAAAATATGAAATGGTGACGTCACCCAACGCCACCATATATGCACCTATTAGCATTACCATTAAAGGTCCGTGTCACCATAAATTGTTGTTTATATGAAATGGTGAGGGTCATCGCTTATTATTATAGTCATTATTCGTGATTTATTCTGATGTCGTCAATGTGTTTATGGTGATGGCTTTATGGTCGTCGCCATATATATGCACAAATATACTGCCATGTATAAAGGTCCGTTGGGGCCTTTATTTTTGTTTATAGTCGAAACTGCCAGACATTTTTTTGAGTTTCTACCTTTTGAGTTGCTAAACAACATGACATGGCAATCACACCGCGCCGCAACTATCAGAGTTGCGGAGCTACCAAGGGCGACGCCAAGCACCTTAGTAGCGTCGGAGACAGAACAGACAAGCACAACAATGGCTACATAAACAGAAAGTAACAACACGGGCACCGGTGAGAGAAGCCCGTGTATGTCGTGACAACAACATTTACAGAAGAGCCGATAGCTGCGAGAGCGGGTGAACAAATACCAGCCACCTGCACCGGAAAAGGTCATGAATGCAAGAGAGTCGATGATGTCAAGAGGCTACAGGCTCTCGAGACAGAAAGACGCGGGCAGGGCATCCGCGGAGGATTCATGCAAGGCCCTTCATAGGTTTCTTATCTTTCTATTCTACCTTTCGTTTTTGAACTATCCTTACCGTACCACATCCTGGGAATGCGGCGAACTCGGGCAAAGGGCCAAGATATTGTTACAATGAGACCACGCCCAAACAGCGTCCGTGCTGAGAATGTGTTCCCCGTTGCTCAAAATTTTATTTATGAACGGTCTGGTTATTAAGGGATTCGTTATATAACTTATGAATGGATGCACCGCCTTTTGTCATGTTTATTTCGTTAATGATCTCATCCCTTGTATGGTTGTGTGTCGCCTCGTGAGAGCGGTAATCGCTCTGTGAGCAGGTGAAAATGCCGGCGTGTTCTAGATCGTTACACCGACTCCTTCGCGCTACCACATTTTGAACCCGTCTTGTCCGGCGAGACCTCGACTTCTCGCCAACAAACGGTTCCGTTGCCGGACCTAAGATGTTCGAGGGGATCCAGACTGCGTGCACGATATCTTTAATAGTTATTGCCACAGGGATGAAAGAAATTATCTTGACTTACCATTGCTCAAATGCTGTGCCCACTACCAAAAGGAGGCACACCATGAGTTTGTTCTTTCTTCCATAATTAAAGTGACACAGTTTAAATTCCTTCCCCCGGGGGAAGGTTCCTCACTATCTTTACAATTAATAAGTAGATTATTTAATTATCACCGCCCCTACGTTCGTTATAAGACAAACTGGCAGCCCACGAAGACCGTGGCACCCACCGTACACCCAACAACCCGGCGGTGCGGACTTTCCGGGTAAGAACGCGCGGCTGATGCCTGGAGCTCGCTCGTTTGCGGCCACCGTCAATCCTTCTCGAAGGTCGAGGCTTTTTTTCACCTGTACGAGGGGGGAAGTCGTTGAAGGGAGACTCACCGTGGACCGTGTTCTCATGGTGGACGATGTCGAATGAATTGCAAATCAGGAGAAGCAAATCATCTCATGACCGGGGGCGACTGAGGGTAGGACCAATGCGTGTCCTGGGAGAGTGGGGAGCGACGGACGTTGAGCTGCTACGGCCACGGAGCCACGTGCGCACTCCACAGTGCGTACTCACAGGTGCGGGTGTGCAATGAGAGACTTGGGAGAAGAGAGATCGAGAGGAAAATCGTAAAAGAGTTTCAGACGGAGTTATAACAGACAACTTAAAGAAGACGGGACAAAGAAAGGAAGGCAGCATGGCTCAGCGATGGAGGAAGAGAGATCGTGACCAGCAAAGATAACGGAAAAGATGCAGCCCAAGGAAAGTCCAGATGATAATGGCATCATGAGGCAACAGATGTTTCCAAGACCGTACTCGCACCCACCCCCCCTCCAGGAAGCCCCAGCTTCCCACCTTCCGCATGGCCAGGATCCCACCTCTCTCGGGGTATCACTGTCCTCAAGAAATATTTTTATTCGGGCTATGTTACTAAGCTGCCTGGTACAGAGTTCAACAACATGGTAACGCCCGTAACAAAGAACAAGTACGCAGCGTATTTCCAGAGGGACTCAGCGCTAACCCGTGACCGGTGGAGTGTTTGGTCTCGTTAATTCTCCTACACACATGGTTGGGATCTTTCACCCAGCATCCAGCCCCTCTCACCGGGCAATGACGACGAGAATGGGCTGAATCGGCATCCGTGCGAAGCCAACCGGAGGGCTCGCCGTACGCTAGATGGTGGAAGTTAATAGAATCTTGCACTGTCGCAGAGGAGGGCTCTCGTTTAGTTCATCACAGTCCTTATATATCCCAACTCGTAATTGCGTGACGTGAAGTGGATTTTTGTCTCGCGACCAAAGCTTCCCTGCAGGCCTATGCCTCCGCCGTGCCTGGGAACAAGGTACAAGGCGAGACCGCGGGGGAGTTGATGCGTTAGCCCGAAGGACGGCACCCAGGCCCCTGCCCACCCACCATCCTGTCCACCAAAGAGAATCGTCTATCATGGCCCGTTTCTCGACACGAACCCTCTCACTCAACAAGATTGATAATCCGGGGGAGACACCAAGCAGGCCATGAAGGACGAAGCCGCGCGGCTACCCCGCAATACCTAAAAGGGCCCCGCAAGACCCTTCGAAGACAGGCCACACCCACCGCCGCTAACCAAAGCTCACAACTTCAGCCACAGAATAGTGTTCAATGTTGGTGCACTCATTGCTCCCGGTCGAGGGCCACATCGCAACCGAGTGTCTTTGCTGACGCGGGGAGAGGCAGACCTCGTTGCAGGGCAACCAGGTGGGGACCACTGCCAGAGGCGGCAGAATCCCAGGAGCTCAGCTTGTACCGTTAACAGACGATGGGCTCCTACCAGAATCGTCCCACCACCAGTACCGCGAAACTTGCTAAACACTGGCATCCCTCTCGGATGTGCTCGACACACAAGCATTTCCACGGTCCCGAATAATGTATACCGACTCCGTGTGTCCACGACTCACACCACCGAGCGTACAGGCGCTTGACGCACTTGCGGATCACTGATCGTCCCTCGTACAAAGCACAAGGCTCTGGCGGGGAAGAGGTGGCGATGCGGGGAGGTCGGCCAGGAGGACGGCGGTCACAGTCGTTACAACTGTGACCGTAGAGGATCACGTGCCTGTGAATGTCCTCCATGACGACCCTATGCCTTTGTCGTTCGTTGTTGTGGAAGACTGTCCGGAACCCATCAAGGCGGGAAAGAATGGCGAGGCGTAGGGAGCGAATTCGATAAACTCGTAACCGCGGCACGCCACAACCCCCGGGAGGCGGGATCACGATAGTACCCAGGGCGGAAGAAGACCGGCGAGGATGTCGAAGCGAGAGCGAGCCGGGCGAGTAGTTCGCGGGCCGTATCCTGGAAGAAGTCGATGATTGTGCCTGGCCCGTAAGAAGTATTTGTGAGGTGCTGAGGCATTCGCCTGTACCAAGGGAGGAGGGAGGTGCCGAGGAGCCCAGCGCCGGGACCCGTTGTAAGTGCAGTAACGTCGGCAGAGACCGTGGTCGAGGATTGGTTCGTCCTGCCTGTTCCTCGCATCAGCGGATAACGTCGCGCCGCGGCGGTGCACGCGGTTGTTTTGGAGCGAGCACCGTAGGGGCGCATGCACCCAGAGATCCTTGCCACGCTAGCCCTCAATACGTGCGTTGCACGCGGGAACAAGCAAAGAACAAAGAATTCCGGCTATTACCAGGGTCGGGGAAGCCCAACCAGTTTACACCATGTTGGACTTGGGGTCCGGGCGTCAACACATCGCCACGAAAGACACAGAGTTTTGCCAGCCTGCCACATGCCTGTTTCCACCATCCAACTTCCAGGATGGTTAACCGCACCGCATTTTTCCAACCTGCTACTTACTTTAGGAGTTTATTTATTGCTACAAGAAGAAAGGCCCAGCCAGTATTTTAAAATAGCTATATCATGGGCAAACAAGGACCTTGTCCGGCCTTACCGGCATTGATTGGGCTTTTGAGAATTACGCCATCATCGACCCCAAGAAGGGTTTAATATACTGAGGATGAGGCATGGGCCACCAGCCTCTCGACCCGCATTGTGTTCGCAATACACAGTAAATGAAGGGGACAACTGGAGGATGCTCGTACACGTGACCATCTCTACCGATGACCCAGGGGCGGACGGTCATATTAACTCGACCGCAACTCGGCTCTCTACCGCCCGATGCGAGGCATGGGCAGCCTTGAGCCTTGGGATCCGTAACTCGCTGAAGACCGGCGCAAGGGGGACACAGACACGGCGCGGAGAGATGTGCCTGCGAGCCCAGCCCCAGTGGGTAGGGGACCGAGATCCGCGGATATCCGCGCTACCGGGGAACATGCAAAGGGCCCACGACGCACGGCCGCGCGGAAGATCGGGTCCCACCGGTGCCTACGGCCCTTCGGATGTGGCCCTGCACCAACGCTGGGCCGATGGTGGAAAAATCACCGCAACACCGTTGCGATGGGAGGTGGTGGAGGCCTGGCGGCACGCTTTAAAGAGGATGAAGGACCCACCGCACGCTACATCATGGAAAATTTA
Source organism: Pinus albicaulis (assembly GCA_034641835.2). Lineage (NCBI taxonomy): Eukaryota > Viridiplantae > Streptophyta > Pinopsida > Pinales > Pinaceae > Pinus > Pinus albicaulis. Next base: position 763,934,302 of record CM076579.1, read on the forward strand.
GACCTGCGACACCATTTCAAACCAACACATGAGGCCCACGTACCTTGTGTTTCTGGTCCACAAAGCCTGTCCACTCCCTAGGCACCATTCCCTGTGCCCAGTACCCTGAGGAAGAGCAGAACCTGTCCTGCCTTGGCAAGGGGCCATGACAAGTTCGTTTTGGAGCTTCTCGTTCGGGCGAGACACGCAGAGTCTCAGCCTTGCCAGCAATCAAGGAGGTCTTGCTTGCTTGCACCAAGCCCGATGGCGTCACTGCACACGACCGAGGTCAGCACGAGTTGGTTCGTCACCCATTAATGCGAACGCAGGATGACAGTTTGGAGGACCTCGGCACTTCGCCTTGATGCTCATAGAGATGATATCAGCGAAGAGCCGTCGCATCGATGAGTTCATTGTTGTACCGTTCGAAGACAAAAACCAACATTGAACGACGAGAAACCCGGCTTCCTAATGGGAGATTATCGGGATGAGGAGACAACAAAGGAAATTTTCGTTCCTCTCCCGGGACATGAAGACTTGTTTCCGTGTCCCCGCTGGCGGACCGATGACCGATGGGGACCCAAAAGACGCATCACACCGAAACTGGGGCGGTGCCCAGCGTCTCACCCCTACCCCAATAAATCTTATGTATCAAAGAGAAGCGAAGATGTGGAGATTGACAAGATGTTACCGAGGTCTCATCTTTCCGCAGCGTTTAATGGTGAGTCCTATCAGCCATCTAACAAGAAGGACAAATCGGAGATCCTGCTCGTGTAGACTCAATGAGCTTGTCATCGTTTTCAGATCTACTACCTGCTTCTCGCCCTCGCTGCAGCCTCGGGACCGTCGTGGGCCCAAGTCAGGCCCTTTCTGTCCACAGTTTTTGCCGCCTACTGGGGAAAGCACTGGGCCGAGGAAGACAAAGCAAAGACGATATCCACCGTTCCAGTGGGGATCATTCGTATACCAGTTATGCTGCTGAATCAAGAACGATCAGCACTGTGTTTTCTTAATTGTCATTGCTGCTCGGGAGTACATTCATGTTCTCAAGCTCACATGAGTGACCTGAATCGTTTGCTATCATGATAGTCACTTTCTCATTATGGGTTATGTCCACTGCCGCGTCAGTATTTCTTTGTCTTGAAGAAATGTATTTTTGGCAAGCTTCCATTCCCGTACACTTCTTGAAGGCTTGCATGCAAGGGGTCTCTGCGTTGATTCTGAACAAAGTGTGCGCTATCACTATGGAGCCCCCGAGACAAGAAGTAGTTGTGGCACCGCCGGCACAAGGTGATAATACAGTGTTTATTCGCAACTACGCAAGGATTACGCTCGAGAAACCGCGTGCGTCGGGCGAGGTCATGACTAAGGAGTGGTGAAGGTTTTGAACAAGGAGAAGTTACAACGTACACCCATATTGGTTCATCCTCGTTCCAGGCGGCCTGTGTACAGCTGATGCGTCCTAATTGACCTTGGAGCTTTATTAGCTAAATTCGTAAGACAAACAGACTACCCCGTATACTTCCGTCAAATTTATCGTTATCGTGTCGTTAGCGACCATACCACGACCGAGCGGGAGGCGCCAGCGATGGTACCTTTTCCAAGTTCCCGCCACCAGTCCTCTCTCGGGGCGGCAAATTTACATTTTTCGTCGACTATTCTCGCATTGAAGTATCCTCAAAGAAGCTCGTGCTGAAGGAAGAATCGTCGATGGTTTCTACTTTTTCGGAGTTCATGCGCGAGGTATCCTCAAGCCTCGCAAAGCCAATGTTGGTCTCCACTGCTTATCTAGCGGAGACGGACACGAAGGCTCGTTGGACGTACTGGGCCTTGGATGTCGACCTTCCAGTTGGAAGATTTTATCATACCTGCCTACTGCCACGTATCCCACCACGTGATGCCTCTCGAGGGATTACACCCCGCTTCGCAAACGCCACCGTCGGTCCAGCGACGACCACCAACCTGATCACAGCACCGTACAAACCGGGGGCCGGATATGTTGTTAGTGTGTTCTCACCTTGGTTCAGCGTGATGTGGGAACGTCGTTGGTGTTTCTAGGTGCGGGTGCTAAACCCACCGCAAGGAAGGTGCTCCAAGCTAGCCCGTGGTGGCCGGGCTGCAGACACGCAGACCCAAGGTCGGCGGAAGCGTTGCGATGTTTGCCGTCGCACCCGGGACAGCCCCCGCACCGGACGAGGCTCCGCCCATACCCAAGCAGGCGGTTATGCCATTTTGAGAAGTGGGTTGTTGATTTCGACAGCCCCCATCGCACCAATCGCTCGACATTCGGCGCGTTCGGCACATCATTACCGTGGCCCGCATTATTCGCGCGCGCCCGCGGCGGCCGCGTGATCGTCGGGCAGCAGACCGCCCTTGCTCATTTTTGAACACATCACTGCACCGCCTGGCTGCCCACGCAGCGAACTTGCTCACTGTGCACGATTTCATTAATGTTGCCTGCTGTGTCCTCGTCTCCATCACATTTATGATTCACATCGCAGAAGCACCATACCACCTGCTGGTGGCAATGGTGATGTGGAAGCTTTCAACAAGATTTCGAGAAGGGTCGACTAAAACTTGCAATGCTCAGCGCGATCATCATTGGGACGCAGCGCTCCCTGCAGATGGCAATGTTTTACCACAGCGAAACGCTTGACCAACCGTACACCATTCTGCTTGGTGGCAACGGAAGCCGGATTCCCGCCTTTGTGTTCACGGGGACGGCACGCCTTTTGATCGCAACGCCCTTCAATTTTCGAGGCATCACTTTATTCGGCCCAGTGAGTGCCATGGTGAGCCGGATGAGGCCCGATTCCTTGCGAAATTCCAATGCTGCATGCCTGGAGCACAAAAGACAAATGTGACCGCCTACATCAAAACCAAGGCCGTGTTGCTGCCCCCATTTACCACCCGGCTCAAGTTTCACAGGCAAGTTCGCATGCAATCGTGTTGGGACCTTACCAACACGAGATCCGCGACCCGTAGCCGTTCGTTGGCACACTGACGCAAGACATTTTCCTCATGTGAATGGTACGTTCAAACCCTACCAGGATAGGTATCTTTCACTTTTCATCAATAACTCTCGAACCGAGAGGTCCCTAGAGACAGTTGAAGCGAACAACCTCTCAAATCCTGGGATGAAGGCGAGAGCCCTTCGTTCAGGCACTGTTGCCTGACCACGCTACAGTACCCTCACCGTGCGCGACCGTACGCAAGCACGCGCCTAACGGTCGGGCAGCTGGCCACGAGCGTGTCGCCGCGCTCACCCGTGTCGTTCGCGAGGACCCACGTCCCCGTGCCGTTGTTAGTCTGGGTGCCGCCTCTCACGGGCCCTTTTGCTGCCACCGTAGGATCGCTCGTACTTGCTTCATAAATTTCTATATGGCGTACTGTGTAGCCTTAACTATTTTCTTACCGTCTCAGCTTTGTTTATCGTGTCTCTACCATATTCCTGGCGTACGCCGCTTTTTTAACCCGTTTATCACATACAAAGCCCATCGACATCGCACGATTATCGTGTGCCCGGCTAAGGATAGCAATTAATTGTCACAGAGTCTCATCGTTTCCGTCAGCAACAGACGTTAATTTGTATGAAGATCAACCGGCTGCGATGAGAATGACGATCAGCTTCAATTTGGAAGCCAGGAAGGCTCTGCAGGGTCAAGGGTGATCGTGGAGCACCGAATTCAACAGAGAACTCCACAGAACACCCAAGTTTACCAAAGACGAGCAAGATGCTGCAGGCTACTGGGACCTGTCCTCGAACTGCTAGACAAATGTAACCACCGCGTATATCGTTGTCACAAGTATGACAATGCAGCATGTATGGACGCCAACTTGTCCGACCCTTACCGAGTTTTCACCTATTGGCACCATGGAGCACTATTGACACGTCAGCAGCACTTCCAACAAGAGCCAAGCATTGACCTGTAGCCCACAGCCTTAATTTTGCATGCATTTGAGGACTTCTTCCGGCCATTCGCTGACCACCCATGCACCTGCTTCCTCTCACTTTCGGTGAAGGCATCGGGTCTCAGCTCAACGAAGAAATCGAACCATGCCGAAGACATTCATTTGCTTACATTGCCCCAGCCAAGGTGAGTGTCTCCGCCTGGCTGCCGTACATCCTCCAAGCGTGCTCAAAAGTCGGGTGATCGACCAGACACCAAGTATGGCACTCGCCGGGTGGCAAAGGTGCGATTGACTCGATCAACCAACCGTAACCGTTCGCTACACCGATAGCTAGCAAGACGATGTCGACAGCGGGGCGGGGAGGTTCACCCCCGGACATACCTATTGCCGAGCACCGACCCGGGCGCTGCTGGTTCTGCGTTCGTATCGAACAAACTCTTCGGGCCCAAGAATGGTAAGCGGACTACTGGGCCGAGCTCACGCTGTTTCTGATCTTAGCCTTCGCCATGTGGAAATGGCACCCTTCCTATCCGGATCCGGCAGAGACGACCACGCCCAGCCTCTGCGATGAAATACACCGCAAAATTCATGATCTCAAAGATTAAATGAAAGAAGAACGCGCGTTCCAAGGTGGGTATGGATGATGATGTATGTTGTGCCAACTCAACAACGGGTGCTCACACTGGATGAGCACAGTGAGCAAGGTGGTTTGGGGGTCGTGCCCACAGCACACTTTCCCTCCTACCAACTTGCGTGCCGTACACTACCTTCACATGGCGCTTCTCCGGTTCTGCACCGTGGTCGACGACACCTTTTCGTTCGGTGAGTGTCTCTCGCGTGGCCGGGGTCGCCGGGCGATGTCTCAGCGAGCGGATCATCCACTGCACTCGGACCGCCGGTCGCTCACGTACGGCTCGGCCGCGACCGGCGGCAGGGGTCGAAGGACACACAAAGGCGCGAACCCTCCGCAAGATGCACCGAGACCGCACCCTCGCACCGCTCGACCGCCCGTCCCCACCGCCACACCCCAACGACCGTACTACCAGCCTAACGTGGCCGCCACCCAAGTTGCTTCAAGTGGTGCCCTCACATATTTCTCTTCTTTTCGTCGACCTCTCATATTAGCTTGTCTTGTTCCCTCCAATACCGCCCCCCCTCATTTCTCACACATTCTCACTCAACTGCTCACTTTCGCCACCCCTCATCACACTGGTCGAAAGAATCGGCTTCAACTTCCATCACCACCCACTCTCCATCCAAGAGGCCCGCATTATCGGCGCACAGATTCGTTGGTGGATCTAATCGATTGCTGACCTCACCGTCACCCACTCAACATGAAGAACCTCAGATTCTATAACTTCTGACTGTTCAGGCCCTCAACCCCGCCTCCTCCTACTTCTTTCACTTCCGTCCACCGCTCCCACCGCCACCACCCGGCCACCTCCCCCAATCCATCCAACTCACTATCCACCGTGTCGTACTCGTTGACCGGAACCTCGTGAGGCACTGTCGGTGAAAGTCACCCGCATCACAGCCGCGCTCACCCCTGCTGACCTGGTGGCCACGCCCAAGACCTCATGCTACTATATTCACCAAAGTTCATGAATGGGGCTTATCTGGCCGCTCCCGCAGCACCACGGCAAGAAGACCCGCCGTAGCCCCAAGGCCACTAACAGAAAGTTAACAGACGCCAGCCCGTCCCTTCCGTAAACTCACCACTCGCGCTGAAGAACCAACCTTTCGCAGGCGTTTAAGCAGCCACCCGCATGACCAATGCGAAAGACAATGAGCCTGCACAGACAAACGTAATTGCCCACCCACAATGGGCGGTTTCGTTGCTTAGCGTATTCACATGGTAGTTGCTGGCAGGCCACCATGCTTGGACCGTACCGCCGCGCTTACCGAACAAAGGCAATCACCGTCACGGGAGAAGACTAACCTTCGTACAACAATATTGCTATTCGTGTGTTTCTCTGCGCGTGCGTCCGCCTGCAGGCTCGCTCATGCCCCGCCCTTGCCGCGCACGAGGAGGAGGCGCACAGCCAGCAGCCACCACCTCGTGTGAAGTTTTCGTCACGTTCATGGCAGAACCAGAACCCAAGCGGGTGTTAGCCACACCGCCTACCCTTCCGTATCCACCAAGTGTCCATTCGTACGTAATCGCCGCGTACGCAGCAACAGTATGCACGCAACCCTCCACCCGACTATGTTTCGCCCCGCCTTTCCGCAACATGGTGGTGATACTCTGTTCATGACCACGAAGACGTGTCATCACCGCCCACCGTGAACAAATCTCCACATCGAAAGCACTAATGGACCTAGCAGGTTAGACCAGCTCTGCAATTCCCCTCAAATTTTGTTTGTTTGAACTGCGATGCACAAGATCGAGGTTGAATCGTGCCGGCCAAACACGTTTAACCGGAGACTTGTCCGCCCTCGCGTTTAATGCCTGGCTCCACAACAACCGGATGGCGTCGGGCGCCCGCTGCCACGCCCTCGTTCGGGTCGACACGATGAACATAGACGCACCGCCACACCTGAATTTCTTGTTAAGAAGTCAACTTGCTTATGCGAAGAATGGCGCAGCTGTGGCGGCCCTCTGCGCAGCTAGAGACACAAAGGGCCCACCGTGCTCCTTGCAGTAGTGCTGGGGCCCTTGTTTGCACAACTAGATGAAGTGAGCATGAAAGAAAGGGCCAGGGCAAGGCACACAGACATAGCACTAAAAGCAAGCAAAGGTTTGGGCGAGAACCGTTATTTGTGATTGACCCGCGACGAGTCGTAAGGAATCAGCAGTCGTGTGTTGTTGGGGCCCTTGTTTTTGTTTAGTTTTTGAAATCTTGCCGCATTTGTTTTGACCTTTTTTGAGTCGAATAATAACATGACATATAACTGCGATCATGTTTGTCCTTATCAGAGTTGCGGAGCTACCAAGGCGGCGTTTAAGCACTCGAGAATGGAGACAGAACAAGAGACATGCGATACGAACACAGAGAAAACAAAGGACAGCGGTGACCAGAGAGGTGCCCGGGAGAAGCAAAGTAAAGATTTTGCAATATTTGGAGAGCTATAGCGGTGAATAAATGTCACCACCCCACCAAAGGCTAATGTGAGCCAATAGATGTCGAAGAGGCTACAGGGCTCGAGATGAGAAAGACGGGCAGTGGCATCCGTGAGATCGGCAAAAGTGCCTTCAGCAGGGTTTCTATCTTCTGTCTTGTACTCTTTCAGCTCTAAACCCATCCCATCAGATTTGTAGCTATCTGCAATGCCATGGCTCATGCATGTTAAGAACAAATGAGACATGAGTCTAAATAAGATGTCCATGTGTGTTACAAATGTGTTCCCCGCTTGCTTAAAATTTCTATTTATGAATGTCCCATCGCTTATTAAGGATTCGTTATGTCTTTGTATATGAATGGATGCAATCGTCTTTCTTTAGTTGCGTTCTGTTCTCGCTGCACGATCTCATCCCCGCATGTGTGGTTGCGGCACGCTCTCAGGAGACGGTGACTCGCTCTCTAGACAGAAATGCTCACAACTCGAGACTACACCCACCTCTTTTTACAAGTGCTTCTTGCTCTTGAACTGTCTTGTCCCAGACCGACTTTCGCTAATAGTCCATCACAAAAAATCGTTGTCGTTCGATATGAACAAGATGGACTACCAATCGCCATTGTAATTAATATTTAAAATATTTAACCTTGAATGTCACCACACAACACATACTTTGCGACGCCACCTTTGGCGATTGCTTCGCTTTTTGGTGATTTTATATTATCGTCCATCACTATCGTTCATATGAAATGGTGATTACCACTATTCGTCACTATAAATCATTATTGGTGGCGACCTTGAATGTCACCACAACACCCATACTTTTGCGATGCCACCTTGGTGACGTTCGACTTTTGGTGACGCGAGGCTATTGTCCGTCACTATCAAGCGAAAGAAATGGCACGGCCACTATCCGCAATTATTATTGGTGATGGACCTTGAATGTCACTACAATAACGAGGTTTTCGGCGTACGCTCACCTTTGTGACGTTCAGCTTTTGGGTGACGAAGGTTTCTTTGACCTCACTAATGAGCTTATGGGTGACCATTTTCACCCTCACCAATGTTATTTTTTCTTTAGTGCTTTATCCATTCCAAGTCAACGTTGGAGTGATATTTTAATGGATTTTATCACCGTTTACCTAAGTCCGATGAAAGAGTGTCATCATGGTGTAGTTGATAGACTGCTCAATTATGCACACTTTTTTGCATTATCTCATCCATTTAAAGCAAGCATGTCATACCGCATTTATGAAACAATTCAAAAGCTACATGGTAACCCAAATATTATGGTAAGCGACAAAGATCCTATTTTACCTGAAATTTTTGACCCAAATATTTTCTTGTTTGGGTACTCACTAGCTCATAGCCATCTTTATCATCCTCAATCCGATGGTCAAAGTGAGATAGTGAACAAATGTTTGGAAGGTTATCTTTCATTGTTTTGTATCCGATAAGAAAACACAATGGGCTTTCTCTAAGTGGTTACCGTCGAATGGTGAACACTTTTCCACACCATAAAATGACCCTATTTATGGTACTTTGGTATCATTCATCGTCCAACACATCATATTTAAGAGAAAATTTACAAAAGTAGTGAAAGATCACATTGAGCATCAACAACAAGTTCTCCAACTCTTAAAGGATACAAACTTCAAATTTCATGGCTAAAACTCAATGAAATGAAGTATCAACATCGTAGCGAGAGAAGTTTTGACATAAGAGATTGCTATTTTACGGCTACAACCATACAAACAAATTTCCCTCAAGCAAGCCAAGAAGGATAACAAATTATTTCCAAAATACTATGGTTCCGACAAGGTTAAAATATTAGTACTATGGGCATACAAATTGGAGTTTCCCCGCCTTTCGCAAGTGCATCTAGTTTTCCATGTTTCATGCTTAAAGAAGTTTATAGTGATAAAAATCTTCAGCCTTCAAACAATATTTCAAAATTTGATGATGAAGGAAAATCATTGGAACCCTAAACAATCATTAAACAAGAACTCGACAACTACGAAATCGATCAATTTATGAGTATCTCATCAAGTGGAAGAACTTACCCACCCAAGATTCTACATGAGGATGAGAATTTTACATGTAATATCCGTAGTTACCGTTAAGCAACATAGACAACACTTTTTTTGAAGGAGAGGGCAATAGGTCCCCATATTACTAGTGTAGTCCTCTTATTGTTATTAGTGTAGCCTCTTTATTGTTATTGTTGGTACCGTAACCCCATATTGTTAATATTGTTCCCTTACATTATTATTGTTAGGGTCGGCTAGAACTATATTGTGACCTTGCCAGAGTCCTATACATAGAAGGAGGTTATGTGTCAGCTCATATCATCCAAGAATTGCTCATTTATGTAAATGCTTATGCCCCCCTGGTGCGCTTTTTTTTGGATTCTTTGCTGCGTTGATTCTTTTCTATTTTTGGAGCCAGTTTCAGCACAGTGCTCACGAACACAAGCCAAGAAACTATGAGATCTGCGTAGCATCGTCACAACTTTTCTTGCCCAGATTAACATAATATTTGTTACCAAGCATTGATAATCATATATAGAAGTGCTCATAAAATTTTATGTATTATAGAATAAAGGAGATTAAACTCCACATGAAAGTTGACCTCATTGAATAGTCCTAAAACTGCTAATTTCTGCTCTTTGCTTAACATGCACCCAATCACCCTAAATGGCCAGAATGTTAACTTCACCCTCAACAACATATGGGGCAGAACTACCCAAAGTCAACCCTCAGACATGCAAGGTAGCAAATATACAGATGAGTGGGGTGACAGTAGTTTCCATTCAATTACCAATCTAAGGTTTTAGATCCACCTTGATGTGAGTGATGACCAAAGGATAAATCGATGGAAAACTCAAAATAAGAATGAGACAGGATTTAAAAGTTTAATTAGAGTGTAAATGTTGCATAAAATTTTGGAAGCTTCTCGAAATTCTCTCTTTCCGGGACTTCTATAACCAACGCAGTGCAAAGTGGATCAACTCGTAGGTGATCATTGCTAGCCATGAGCGTTCCGTAGGCAAGAACACTTTCCGTGAGGATGTGTCAGTGAACGTTGGTACTAAAACAACAAAGGAGGTGGTTTTTATAGTACAAATTTCAGAAATGAAGGATACACTTAGGCTTTATATTAATGTTGACAAGGGGGAATAGGATTTGGATTGATCCCCATTAGGAGGCCTAACAATCGGATGTGACAAATGGCCTATAAAATAGGGTTATGTTAGAGATAGACATACGTTTTTTCATCCATTAATAAGTGTGTTAGAGGCATCCATGAAAGAATTAACATAGACCGTAAGGAGTTGTCTTCCGTGCTTCAATTAGGAAAACAACATAATATCATGCACAAATTGTCGATGGGTAATAGGTATATTATACCAAATAAAAATCCCATGAAGAGTGATCGATGTTCAGCATCTTGAGGAGTCTCTCTACCCTTAATAAAATAAAATGGGAAATAGGATCCCCCTCGATTTAATCCCCCGGTAGACATATTAAAAGGGTAATTTGGGGACCCATTCAAAAGGAAATAATAAAAGGGGAGGAAATTAAATAATGGATCCAAGAAACCCAAGGATATAACATCCAAAGGTGTATAGAATATATAAAATATATTTCTATTTTAGCTTATCATAAACTCAGAAAAAGTTCAAGCTTAATCAACATACTAGTCGTCTAAATCTTTTCAAGGAATGAAATGACTTCATGAGTTTTGTTAATATAGTCAAGTATTTTTCTACCTTCCAAAAACCTAGTCTCATTTGGGTAAAGAAATGATTCTATGCATGAGAGGTTTCAGAATTCCACATTATAAAGGAAATAATTTTGTAAATAATTGTGTATAGGCTCATAGGTCTAAAACCACTAGGGTCCTTTGATATCCTGTGTCCTCTCCACACTAATGTAATAAAAGTGTACTGAGAATTGACCAAACTCTTCTGGGATACCCCGAGATTCTTAAATCAACTCATGAAATTATCAACAATAAAGGCCGAATAGGTTTGAAATAACAGCATGTAAAAACATCAACACTTAAGCCTTGTTCTTAGGTCATTATTACCACCTCCTCCACTCTCCAAGAAATTAAATCCCTCCTTGGCCAAGGCTTCATTCTATCTCAAGGTAAGATTCGGGATATAATTCCTATGATTTTGTTAGTATATCTAAGGCTCTATCGTAGGATCTATGAGAAGGTTTTTGTAAAATGAGACGAATTCGTTTTGTTTCCTCATGTTGAACGAACCTTTTCTCATTCCTAGAATAAAGGAGAAAATCTTTGTTGCTTTGATTCCTATTCTTAATCATTGCCTTGAGAAAAATTTGTAATTTTTTAACTTTCCTTCAAACTACTGTAATGACGATTTATGTTCCATAAAATTTTCCTTCTTTCATAGATATTCCAATTTATTTATTAGGATTCCTTTCATATTGAACCTAATCACATGTTCATCCATTAAGAATAATTTTTTGTTGAGTTTGTTTTCATTTTTCCTCTTGAAGTAGTTTTCATCAAGAATGTTCCCAAAGTCTTTTCAATTCGACTTCACTTTTGTTTTAGTTCCTTCAGGTTTCAACTGGATGGTATGCATCCTATTTTACTCCCTAAAATGTATCTCCTTCCACCAAATTTTAGTTTTTCCATAAAACTAGGATCCTTTAACCGAAAGCTTTCAAATATAAAGGTCAATTTCTTGGAGCAACCTTCGTATTAAGCTCAATGGAGAAAGCAAGGTTTGAGCCGTAATCGTAGCATAGAGTCTCAAAGATAAAGATATTTTCTTCATCAACGCTTCAAGGGAAAAAAGATATCCAAATTGTGTGTAATCTGAATTACTCCCTCCCCATCTATTATCTCCAAGTGAACATCCCATTATTGGTCACTAAATCGACTATTTTTAAGTCCTCGAATCATCTCAAAAACATTTTGTGCTTCTCGCTTTCTACCTTCTTGATACCCCTTTTTTTCTTCTTCTAACAATGTGATTAAATTGAAAACATTTTCTCCCACCATCCATAGGTCATAATTATGAATATCATGAATCATCTATCCATGATTCAAAAACATTGATTTCTTTCTGTATATGAGGTCCATAAAACGTTTTTATACAACTCATCTTCTTTGATACCAAATAATGGAATTTTCCAAAAATAATATGGGGAAAATCGATTCAGTCATGAAAGGAGAGCCCTCGGATTCTAGAGAATGGCCGCACCTTCAATAGTGCACATGATCCAAAGCTATTGACTCGTTAACTTTCACATCACTACGTCATCATCTCCACTCATTTAATCGAAATATTTACCTTAAAGGATGAATACCAAGGGTATTTCTTTTGGTATAAAATATCTAAGATATATTTTGTTATACTCGTTCTATTTAGGCCATCGATATTCGAGACTATTCTCATGGAAAGAATTTTTTTATGGTGAAAACACTTTGAAAATGATACACCACCGAATTTACCAAATACTCCCCAATTGTCTATATTGATACATGAGTTGGGTATTCTTCCCTCTTTTAAAATACCTATGCACTTTCTACTATTCCCCTAGTTTTTGGAACTCCCCAACTTCATTTAAAGATGTTGTCTCCTATCGTTTGATTCTTTTTCTTCGATGTTTCAACTTATTACAGGTATTTTTGAAACTAATTACATGTTGCCTGTGTGATGGTAGAATGATACTTTATCCGACGATTTTTCAAGAATCCAACCAAAATTTATTCTTCCTAACCCAAACACTTAGGTTCCACTTATGCATCCGGTTCAACCATTTATCACAGATTAAATTTTACATGCCATCTCGAGAGATCCCTAGGAGCCTTTCATCACATAATTAAGAGAGTCTAATACGTGTTAACCTTGAGTCATCCAAAGATCAAAATATCATTAGGAAATGTAACACACCCGTAGGGATTCGATAAGAATTCAAACTTATCTTGGCTTCATGATTTGGGTTAGGAATCAAATTCAAAGTATTTATTAGACCTTGTGTGTATCTAGGTTTCTTATTTTGTAACCATTGGCTGAAACCCATCATACGGGTTTTCCAGTTGACAACTTGTTGCTTTTCTTGGAAAAACACACAATTCTAAACAAGGGCCATATTAATGGTAGTACCGACAAAAAAAGGGTACATTCTCATAGTATAAAGGTTGATTCTAAGTTTTGTCATGAAAAATAAAACTCAATAGATTAGGGAGAGGTTGGTATATATTCATATATATGCAACCTGCATAAGAAGTGTATCAACCCTACCTAGTAACTTCAATATTTTCAAAAAACGTACAGAATTACCAATCCCTTCCAATATTTAAAGTTATAATAATTCTTCATGAAGCCCAAATAATCTTACCCGTACCAAGGCTACCAAAGTGTTCCTTCTTTAGATTCTAGTGTTCCTCCCGTAGTGGATGAGACTTGCATTGTTAGATAGATGTAACGTTATCGAAGCACCTCGGTTCTACCTTGAAGACCACAGAAATGATTGTAAAAAATCCTTAGCTCCAAACTTCATATTGATCCTAATTTTCGTCACTATTTGGATTGAATGAAACTTAACCATATCTTTTTCCATGGACCAAACTCGACAAATGTAAAATTAGAGCATGATCTTTCATGAACCCATTGGCTTAGCATTCATTAGACCGTACCTAATCCTCATGTTTGAGATTAATTATTTTCGTTAAACGTTCACTCTCATAAGAACTTTCGTATGGTTGAATACCTTGAGACCAACTTCCTTTTTGATATTATTATCACCAACAACTTCTTGTTTGAAGGAGGGGCCCACACCCTTCCGGCGTAGGGGAACCATGAAAACTGGTACCTAGTGAACGATAATGGGGTAAACCCACGACAGGGTTACACTTTGGTGAGAATTCTAGGGCGGAAAATTATTTTCCCGTCAGCCTTACCAACCCTCAAAATTAGTTTGGTCGAACCATTCTTCCGTTTACGTTGACGCGTGTATTGACGCGTGGGAAAACATATTTTTGTCGAGATGGGAAAAAAATGGCAACACAAGTCAAGCGAAATATTAGTTCGGCCAAACTTCTTAAAATAACTCCGCCGAACTTTAGTTTATAAATACACCACCTCGAAACGTGATGGGTTTACCTTATTAGCGTTGACATAATTTTTTGTGTTTGGTCAAGTTGTTGTGTTTACGATGAGGTTGTTGTGTTTGGCAGTCTTGTGTTGTTAGCGAAGTAGGAGGTAGTTTTCTATTTTTTTTTCTTTGTGAATTAATTTCATTGTTTTTTCTATTTTAATTTTATTGTTGTTTTTTTGTTTGCAAGCAATTGTCCTCCACGATCATATTGCGGCCTCATTGATATCCTGGAATTGTAGCCTCATCTTCCGAATTGGCGTGCCTATCTCCGAATTGGCAATTGTATTCTCATTGCGGCTTCGTCTCCGAATTCTGGGTTATGTTAACACCGCTATAAAGTTTGAATAATATGCACGAACTATAATTTATCAACAATCTACTTTTTATCACATGTAATTAACTTCCACCCTATATTTCTTCATAAAAATTGAAATTTACAAATGTATTTTTCATTACAGATGGACCGATAGATACACTAATTATCGCTTTACACCTTTCAAAGATGTGATTCTATATTTCGAACCTGTGCTTGCTTATGAAACCTTTTGCTTCGTTTTAATTTAATGAAATAACAAATCCAAAGAAATGTATCCATTTATCTTCCTCGTTTTTATTTCTAACTCACATAGCCAGTATATCTATGAAGTCATTTATATATTGTATTGCACCTACCTAACTTATGGTATCCATTAAATCCTTTCTCGCTCCATGTTCTTGCACTACAAGAAAAAGCACAAGGTCGGTGAGGGCTATGTCAGGACGGATCTTTATGTCCGCCACTAATGTCACATATGGTATCACCTGTAAAAAACTCACATCAAGTGTATTATAGTGATGGTCCTATATGGTCCGTCACCAAAGACATTTTCAATGACACTTTTGGTGAGGGTCGTTAAAGGCCCATCACTAATTCTCTCTTTGGTGACACTTGTAGTGACGAACTTTTAATGACCCTCACCAATGCTCTTTTTGTTACTTTTGGTGACGGTCAAAAAATGTCTGTCATCATTGATCATTAAAAAACCGTTACTGTAAGTGTATATAGTGATGGTCCTTTATGGTACGTCACCAAAGACATTTTCAATGACACTTTTGGTGAGGGTCGTTAAAGGCCCATCACTAATTCTCTCTTTGGTGACACTTCTAGTGACAAACTTTTAATGACCCTCACCAATGCTCTTTTTGTTACTTTTGGTGACGGTCAAAAAATGTCCGTCATCATTGATCATTCCAATGAGTTTTTGATGACGCTATGTGCCTGTTAATATATTTTTTGTCAAAAGATAATGATTTAATACCATTATTGTGGAGTATTTTTTTATAATATGTCCAAGGCCATAGTGGTTAGGGTCAGTCAATTTTTTAAGAAGTAATTAATGTGTATCATTTCCCTAAAGTAATGACTAGTCGAATAGAGATTTCCTATGAGTCAACACATGATTCATATCTATTAAGTTTATTATCTAGCAAATTCCCTTCAGATAAAGTTCCACTATTGTGTGTAGGAAATATATTATTTAATACATAATCAAGCTCTAACAATTATATTAATGAGAAAGACCTAACACTCCTCAACAATCTGGGCACACTTTAAATTAATGCTTTGGCACACACTAACATTACTTATCACCCCACATGTCTTGGAACATCTTTGTACCTAGAACATATTGCGATGACACTGACGCCCAAGCACATGGTGGCATGCGCTAGCACAACATGGAACTCTCCTAGCATGTGTTGGCATGCTGCATATAGTCCCTAGCATGCCCTAGAACACCTTGGATGAATGCATTGACATACATTAGCACTTGGCACACAATGCCACTTGGCATGTATTGGGACCTATTATTAGTGTGCCTAGCATGCCCCTTTTCAAAAAGATAAAGTCCTCACTTATTAACCCTCTTATTGGTTCTTCCTTTTGTTGCCTTGACACATATTGACATACCCTGGCACCCTGCGCCACATCCTTAGCACCTAGCATGTATTGGCATATCTTAGCACTATTAATTGGCACATGATATAATTAGCACACCCTGGAACTCCCAAGCACACTTTGGGAATTCTTGAAATGCCTTGATATTCCCTAGCATGCCTTACCAATGCTTAGCATACCTTGTCACTCCCTCCTTGGCATGACAACTAACACTCATTAACACTAGTCTCTGGCATACGTTCCTCATATTCATTAACTTCCATGAATTTTTACCTAGTTCCCCCTTAATGTTTTTTCCCAGTACTCCTTAACACTCATCAACATGCATTATCACTCTCTAGCACACCTTAGCACTCTTCAACATTCCCTTCCACTTCATAACATGCATAACACTAGTCCCTGACACATATTGGCGCTTGGCACATGTTGGCGCTTGGAAAGTCTTAACATGTATGGAATACGTTGAGATGCCTTGGTATGATTTAGCATGGTTTAATATTAAATTTATTTGTGATGATCAATTGTTGGAAAGTAGATGAGAAGCAACAAAGGAATACTTGGCACTTAGAATGCACTAAGACTTAGCACTTGGCACCTATTGCCGCCTAGTGTTGGTGTGCCTAGCATGCCCCTCTTGGAAAAGGTAAATTGATGACTTATTAACCCTCTTATGTGTTCATTTCCTTGTAGTTTAAATTTTTTCTCCCTTTTGTTGTCTTGACAGTCCCTGACACGCATTGACACACCCTTTCACATCTTGGCATGCCTTATCACTTGGCACATCTTAGCATGTTTGACATGTATTCCCACTATCTGGCACATCAAGGGGGTGAAGAGAGATGTAGTCCTAAAGTAGGTCGAGTACGAGGGCTGAGTAAGGGTTGCTAAAGGGAGGTCATGATCATCCTCCAAGAGCAAGATCATCATGTGAGGGTTCAAAAGAATGTTGCATACCTTAATGGTTGGTTTGCGCTAGGAAGTAGGATGGCATATTGTTGGTTCTCTTCTGGCAGATCGAGCTTAAGAGAGGTTTCTCATGAGAATCTGGGCATGTGATTTCAATTGTGTCTTTATGTGAAGGACGCATCAAATTATGAAATGTTTAATATTTGCAACAAGAAACAGTGAGATTGGAAACCAGAAAGGACAAAAAAAAATGCACCCACACTGGTGAGGAATTTTGATGCATCAGGAGTGAGGAATGTGGGGCGTCTAATTTATTTTTCCCTTAAATAAATTGGACAATAAATTGTAATTTCATCTCATAACAACTTGTGTCAGTTAATTAAGTCATGATGATCGAGTTAGCTCAAGAAATTAGAGTTGAGGGTCTAAGATGAGGCATCTAGAGGGATTCTAATATTTTTGCAGTCCAGTTGAAGTTGATGCATTAGTGGGGTGCAAGTGTAATTAACTCAATTAAATGAGTTAAAATCTGTTTAACTAGTTCTAACTGAGTGATGAGCTAGTGAGAGGTCCAGTGAATTAAATTAGATTTAATTCACAATGAGTGATCAATCAGATAACTGATAATTCGCTATTAATAGTTGCATGCATGTCAGTTTCAAGGAATACCCAGTTGAGACAGAGGTTAATGGGAACATAACTATCAGTTGTATTCAGAGAAAATTTCCCATGTGCAATTATAAAGTCATTGGGATGCCATGATGGATTGCGCAATCAAGGAAGACTGATTTTCCTAATTAATAAGGAGTCAATTCCCTAGGAATTGCATGAGCAAGGCAGGCTGAAGTAAGGATGAGAATTGGCTAAGTACTAGATCGAGTTTTCCTAGATCAATGAGAGCCAATTGACAGAGTTCTGGAGAATCTCATGAGATATTAAGCATTGTATTGTTTCATGATTCCTTAACTTAATACACAATAGAGATAGATGATTTTTGAGCAGTTGCTTTCCCCAAATACATCATGTTGTTGTGCGATTGATAATTTATTTATCTTACTTATATGTGATTGTGCAATCATGTTTTGTTTCCACAAATTGTAGGAAGGATTCAGTATCTTGTTTTAGTAGATTACAAGATCATATTCAATCTCATTGGTTAGATTTTCTACATGGTATCAGAGTAGGAATTTTTTGGGCGACGAGTCTACAGAGAATATCTGAAGATTTTGGTGTAAAGTTTTCAAAAAACATAGAATATTTGGATTCCTTACGAAAATCTACCCAAATGGAAAAAACAAATTGGTCGAATCGGAGCTCAGATGAGGGAGATATCATCGATTTAAAATCAACTCGTTTTTTGAAACTTTTTGTAACATCGGGGCAATTACACTGTGCATGAGTCAAGAACCTATATGCACTTGAGGTAATAGATGCATGCAAAGCTTTGAGGAGAAAGGCATAAGTTAGAGACTTGGTGGTTTAGAGGGAGCATAAATTACCTCTCAACATGCATCCTCATGAGAAGCAGTCTCAGAAGGTTGTGGAGTAGTTGCCACAATTGGAGAAGTAGAAAGGAGACCGAGTGGAAGTTTCCACTCAAGAAAAGACCTCCATGAGGGGGAAATTTCAAGCCAAATGGGAAGAGGGAGAAGCCATACCTCGAGGTGTAAGGTGGGGTGATGTGTAGACATAATCCCAAGATAAAAAAAATTGGGCAAGGTCCATTGAGATGGCATGTCTCATGGATCAAACCCTAGCTGGCTATGAGGAGCCCACAATACAACAGTAGTAGGAAGGATCAGTTAGATTGATGTAGTCAAATGTCAGCAAGACAAAAATCAGAGTGACAGATGTCAAATACTGGAGCAAATATTAGAGTTAGCAACAATTCAAAGGGAAAAAATGCAGATGTGAGCAGCAGTGCAGAGAATCCAGTACTAGACAGGTGCAGTAGCTAGCATCAGTCAGAAGAATCTGATGACATATGCATTATACTGATTCAGTTGTTTGGAGGCTATTCAGTTTCAGGATTTGCAGGTGAAAACAACACTAGAGAAGTGTAGCATGCAAAACATTCCAAAGGTACCGGATGGGGATAGATTGAATTCCTTTATTTTTTAGAGGGAGTGTTGAAATTTGCAAGAAGAAATAGTGAAATTGGCAACTAGAAAGGAAAAAAAATATGCACCAACACTCGTGAGGAATTTTGATGTACCAGGAGTGAGGAATGTGAGGCGTCTAATTTATTTTTCCCTTAAATAAATTAGACAATAAATTGTAATTTCGTCTCATAACAACTTGTGTCAATTAACTAAGTCATGATGATTGAGTTAGCTCAAGAAATTTGATTTAAGGTGATCGAGGTGGATATTGGTGGCCACCCGCCTATTCCACTTGGGCCCTCGCCATTGTCTCTTTCAGTTTTTCAGTTTCCTTAATTATAGCACAATTTACTATTTTTGTCAGTTTTTCGGGTCCTGAACTTCTGGAGCTGTTTTGAGGCCCCAAACAACATTTTTTGGGCACGAAAGGTTTGGAAATTTCACAGAAATCACACTAGAAATTTTATTCCTCGGAGAGATCTTTATAACGAGGTATCATTTGCATCAAACGAAGATCATATGACCAAGATCATTTCATCAAATACCTTGGTGAATGGGCCTTAGAAGCTATTTGCGTAGATAAACCCCACATAAGTTGTGTGATGGAAAAATATTCACACTATATTGAAGAAAACACCTACCAAATAAGGATGACGCATGGTAGAAAGCACAACAAAGAAAATTATAAAAATGGAAAACCCTAAAAATTAGCACCCATCCAAACATCACCACAATTTTTTCTTTAACTCTAAATCTCCAAATTCATCAAATTATATCTTGTATTCAAACTTGATCCTCTTTGTTAGCCATTCTGAAGATAAGGTTGAGAACTTGCTACAGAACCATCACCTACTTGTAGTGATCTTATTCTGTGACCAGACAACCTACTTTCGTGAAGACATGGAAAGCTAAACACTCTCTGCCAATATTTTCCATACAGCCCAGGTTGAGCAACCACATATACATCACCAGTTTTTTCTCTTCGGATTTGTAACTTAGAAGAGCTTTGTCTGACCACCTCCGGGTTGCTCCCAGAGTCACGCAGGCAAGCCCTCTTAGCATCATCCTCTTTCTATAGTACCTAATTAGTAATTTAATTAACCATAACAGTTTCTTGATCATGCAGGTATTTCAAATATATTGCCAATAAGCATAAAGCTTTCATGTTAAACAATCAGATCAAAAGACTTTAGACTATGATGCAAAAAATACAAAGAAACCTCACCAACACTCAAAGGACAAACAAATTCAAACCTCTACAAAGTATAAATAGATATCTGATAAACTTCATTCCACCACATAAATGTGCTTAACTAAAGAAAATTCTAATTACTGTGATTTCAAGACAAAGCTTTCAAGGGTAGTGATGTTATAAACATACCCCTAACACCTCGTGAACAATCAATGTGTATAAGTAGACCATCATAAGGCTCATTTTAAACATCATTATTATCATTTTATAAATCATTTTTATCAAATCAACAAGAAGCAAGCAACAATTGCATTCAGTTCCACTGAAGCAAAGTATATGACAGTTTCATATTCTTATTATGAAGCTATCTAGATTTGCAACTTGATTGTAGAGTCAACCAATCACTTGTTGAAGCCCAATATTGTCTCTTGTGAGAATCAAATTTACATCAAGCTCTATGAAAATCCAATGTGTCATAACCATTTCAAACACATTGATATTCAATACAATTTCCTAAGATTCCAAGTTCATTAGGGAGTTGGTAGTGTTGGACCACATTCTGACAAAGTTGCATATGGTTAATAGTTTGACAAAGCTCCTAACAAAGGGGAAGTTTGACAAGTTGGGGGAGAATCTTGGGTTATTGGAAAAAAAATATCTCAAGAGTGTTAGATTACCTAGTTGGTTCGAGTTGGTCTCACCTTAGCCTTGAGAAGTTGAGCAGCACCAGGATTGCAAAGCTAGATTGTGGTACACCAGTCAGAAAGATTCTTAAATACAGCTAGAAGCTTATAACGACACCTTCGAGGATAGACGAATTAGTTTTTGGGTCACACCCACCAAGTATGGCACACTAGTTGAGGATATTAACACCATCATCTCAGGTGCATTCATGAGTGCACACTTATGGAATGAGGCACCTTCAGGAGAGGAGTTATATCTACTATGATAATGCACTACTCTAAAATAAAATCCTTGCATACAAGGCAAAGTTATGAGGGAGTTTCTCATGCTCAAGGGAGATGCACCACTAACGCTATCATTAGCCTGTTTTCTAGCAACACCTTCTCTTAACTTATAAATGAAAAGGATGGGCACACTAGTTAGACATTTGTAGAAATAGATAATAAGAGTGAGTACTGTTAGCTTGTAGGTTGTAGTAGGAGCTTTTGTGAGATGAAAACTTGTTGTGACATTCTTCTATTTGAGTAATAAAGGCTTCTATGCAATTGTTGTTGGAGCCTGCTCTTTTTATCCTGAAATCTCAGGTTGCAGATTTGTGTAGAGTGGGCCTAATATATTTGTTGTTTTAATCCATTGTACATGCTGTGTTTGCACTCTTGAATTTACATCCTTCAATTTCTGCTCGAACAAAACTGAAATTTTGATAGGCAGATACTAAAGTTCAGTCCTGCTGTTAGGATTTTTTAATTCTCTGAGGGTATTCTCTTGTTTTCAATAGTATTTGCATATTTCTGCATCACAACTCATCTCTTCCATTTCATTCTACTATAATACAAAAATCATTTCTTGTATAGTTTAGTTTATATCTACTTTTTACTTAATTGATATTTTATTTTATTTTATAGGAGCAGTACTTAGCAATCTCAATTCACACTCCCTTTCTATTCACACTATTGTATATGTGTGGTCGTTGGACATTATCTCATCTTTATATTATTTTTGAGTGCAGACTTGTGTATCACAATTCACATGTTAGAATTGAGAATCATGAATCAACAGTTGTATTTTTGTGTTGTATGACCTTAAGTTGTTGTTTCTAGTTAGTCTTGCAACAAGTGTCTTCATAGACAACCCTGCAACCATAATTGTGGCTAAGGGAAATGAACTTGTTGTGTCCAATGGTTGAAAAGCATGACAAATTAGATCTCAAAGATGAAGATAGTTCAATACAGAGAATGTGACTGAAATTCTCCAAAACTAAGTATTATATCATTTTCAGGGAAAGCCAATAAACTCAATACAATTTTCTAGGGAAAAAATAATGTAGAAGCCAACACACATGGCCTTGGAAATTTTAAAGTCTAATATTTGTCGGGATAAAGCTAGGAAAAATAACCTTTTCCCAATTGTAAATCGTTCCTATGCTATAAATGTCATGAATTAAAAAGACACATTAACAGGAAGTATGGAATTGGTTTGTTGACCCGTCATTTGAGTAAATACTAAATGCCCCAACAATATTCTTATGGGGCTAAGCCAAATGTTTACGTAATACTTATTGGCAACCACTACTTTTGATGCATTCACCCTTCAAAGGATTTATCATCACATGAATCCAATGGTTATTCTTGTTGAGCCTCTGCTCCCCTGAAATCTTCATGGGTATACACAAACTATTAGATATTCTAATGTATATTAAGGATTCAGTGGAATATTGCAAGATCCAAAGATGGGCACAAGTTAGACAAGGAAACAATCTCAAATCCTAGAAATGACAAACAAGTACAATGATAGTCAAAGGAATGACTCAGAAGAGAGATTGCAATAGTGGAAGCATAAGTCTTTAACATCTCTGGGACTATAGCAATACTAATGCCAATGGTATAGGAAAATACCCTTGGAGGGCTCATTGGCTATAATATGGATGATGGTTGTCTCTGGATAAAGAAGAGAGAGAGAGAGAGAGAGACCAGGTTCTAATAACACATATCACTAGTCTCTATTTAAAATGGATGCCTAGACACCAAGACATATCAAGGTGAGATGAATGCTATAAAATTAAATAATTGGTTGCAACAATTAAAATTTAGAAGTTTAATTCATTGGGGTAGCATCGGATGTGAAAAAATGGCATTCCTCATGTTCCCATGAAACCATCTCCCCATTGGTTGGCAGGACACTATCCTATGATAAAATTTTCTCATCTTAGATACTCTACAAGTGATTTGGAAAGAGGAGGTAAAAATGGTAATTTTTGGCAGTTTTAATTTCAAGACATTTTAGTGGGGCATTGGCTGGTAGATAGTGAGATTACGTTGAAATGTGGCTTTGCTGCAACACTGCAGAATTATCTAGGAAAATTTGTGTACAAAAATTGAAACTAGAGGCAGTTCTAGCCCTCACATAACTGAAACAGGGAGACTCTGTATGTGGTTGTAACTATTCTATATGTTTTTGGTGATGTGTTCTAGAGAAAGGCCATTCCTCTTAGCACTCTTGTATGGGTAACTATGTTTGTGATGAAAAGTGGACGTATTACTCTCTCGAATTACACCAAAGAAACCAAGTGGAGGATTCTTGAAATTTGGCAGGTCATGATTGAAAAAAGAAAAATCATACATATATGGAGATTTTTTCTTCTTTTGAAAAATCATCCTGATGCAGAAAATCTTGTTGCTTGAAGGTTGGACATGAAGGTCTTCATAATTGTAAGTCACCTCAACATCTGTAGGATGAAGTGTTCTCTCCCAAGCTGCAAAAGTCCTAATGTGATAAAATTGAGATTGAGTATTGTGAAAAACACACTTATCTTGGGAGATATTGTCCTAGAAAAATGCATCATGGAGGGTGTGATGAACATCTATGTGGTAATGAGCATGCTTGTTATAGGAAATGTGAATTCAATGCTTTTGTGAGATTTTCACTGAACTTGTGAAAAAGACATGCTCATTTCAGGACATAAGAGGTTCCATTGAGTATGAACATGTCTCTGAATGAAGTGGCATGCAGAAGGATGGTTACATTACCATGACACTTTTTGAAACATACCATGATGGTCTACATCTTCACACACTAAATCCAGATGCTGCACCTTATATTAATGTAAGATGTAAGGCTTGTAAGTATTTTTTCTAATGACCAATCAATCAT
The DNA here is from genome assembly GCA_034641835.2 of Pinus albicaulis. Taxonomy (NCBI): domain Eukaryota; kingdom Viridiplantae; phylum Streptophyta; class Pinopsida; order Pinales; family Pinaceae; genus Pinus; species Pinus albicaulis. The sequence continues at coordinate 763,958,365 of CM076579.1, forward strand.
TCTGGTTTACATCAAATGGTCTCATGGGAACATGAGGAATGCCATTTTTTCACCAGAACATGAAGAATTTTCGCTTGGATGTTATCTTAGCCTCCAATATTACCTTCTGTTTATACGCAATACAAGGGCTTCATTTGGGTGTCCACATTGGCTTGACAAGTTGTCACATGGCTTATTAACATCAAGCCGACCTAGACTCTTCTTGTGCAAACCCAACCATATAATTCAAAAATTCACAACTCCTTCTGAGCCTACACGATCTCCATTGGCTCAGTCTTGTAAGCACTCATCCTTTTAGATCAAATACCACTCATGAAAATCCCTCCAATCTTGGATATGCAACCTCACGATCCAATGAAGACTCTAGCCTTCCAATATCTAGTCCATCACATGAATCCATCTTAATCAACCTCATCTCATCCATGCCAAAGAAACCCTTGAGCTGTCCTAAGTTCTAACCATCCATGAAAAATCAACGAAAGTCCATGATCAACAATCTACCTTACAACAAAAAAAATTTCACTAGGGTCTCCACCAATCCACCAAAACTCCCAGCCAATCTTGCCTCCAAGCCAGTCAATACCACATCTCCATGTCTTTAGTTGAACCTTCTACTCCTTGATCTAGACACCCACAACTCCCTCTGAGTTGCTTCGCCGAGCACACTTTGATTCACTAACCCTCAAAGTAGCTCAGATACCCTCTGATACCATGTTGTTTTTCCACGATCTTGGGTCTAGGATAGAGTCTTAAAATATTTCACGCTACCAAACCAAGAATCACAATGATACTACTTTGCACAACAAAATATAAATAGGATTAAATCTACCAATGCACAAAATATAAACAACTTCTTACAATTTTTAACCCAACTTCGTTATATTAATCAACATATAATACAATATTCTAGGGCTCTCGTACCAGGGATAATGGCCCTCATACACCCATTGATACAAAATACAAAATTGGGCTTGGTGTCAGTCCATCGACAACCAATCTGCCCTAAACAAGATACTCTGACCATGTCGTTGTCGCATTCTCTCTCAGCTCTTCTCAGCCATACCCTGTACCAGCTCAGTCCTTTGGCTCTCAATATGCAACTCTTGACTCTGTCAATGCTCCAAGTCCATCTAGCCACTAAATCTTGGCTGCCAATCTGCTCACTAGTTGTGCCTTAGTCCATCAAGGGCACAACACATCGAGAATCCTGTCGAATTGTTCACACCTCCGTTTGTGAACAATTCTCAATCTTCTCATTGCTGCTCCTCAGTTACTTAGGGACTTCAACCCACTATGGTATTCATGTGCTGCACCGATGAAGGCCAACATAGGGCATGAAGGGCTACCACCTATCACTGCAAGATGTCTATATCCCACAATGACCATGGGCTAGGAGGACTTCCCATCATTTGTTGTAGAATTCCTTCTCCACACACGAGTCTAGGGCTACACAAAACTACTCTTGGTTGATCAGACCCTTGACCTCTAGCAACCATCGAGGTCCATGAAGATGATGCACATCGGGCCCCAACATGGGTACTATCACACTGTCCTCCAACAGACCATAATTGCACAATCCACGTTCACACTTGGCCCACTCTCACGCTTCCCTCCAGTAGACCACGAGTGACCAATACTTGTTGTAGCATATACCTCTCGCTAGGGCATCCTCACACTTAGTAAACCCTCCTCTTGGCTATCAAGATACTTCTCTAACAGCCCTGTCCTAGGACACCCCTTACTTCATTGTGAGATCAGCTCCTAGTTGGGGTTTCTTAACACCTAAGAGAACCCCAACACATAGCTTCCATAGGTTTCATATGAATTTGATCCAATCACCAATCATTACACTGGTTAGGGCTTCTAACCAACACATTAGCCCACCCTTCTTTGCTTCCGCAGGTTGTACTAAAATGATCCAACTGTCCAAACTAGGACCAATAATTTAACACAAAAACATACCTTCTAATGTGTTGGTACCCTGTTGTATTCTGCAATCTGGTTAGGGCTTATCCACAGTCCATGTCAACCCTCTCAACACTTGCCAACAATTCCTTCTATCAATGTGGCTTGCCTTCACCCTAGAGTTTCTCTCGTACGCTAATTTTCCCTTAGTTATGTTGTAAGAATTAGGCCTTACGACCCCTCCAACAAACCTAATACAGACACACGTTATCCCTGTAATAACTACAGTGCCTGAGACTCTCTTAAACAACAAATATGCCACTCCTTTTGGTACCAAAACAACCCTCTTACCAAATTATTTACGCAGCTACTCCTCGACTTTGTTATATCTCCTAATCTAACCTCAAAATAGTCATTTCAGGCTTGAACCTTCTCTTCTTCAAGTTGTGGCTTACATCATAAGGTGTTTTACTCCTAAATTATTTCTCTTGGATGTTATCTTAGCCTCCAACCTCACCTTCTATTTATACGCAACATAAGGGCTTCATTTGGGCATCCACATGGGTTTGACAAGCTGTCAGATGGCTTATTAACATCAAGCCCACCTAGAATCTTCTTGTGCAAATTAAACCATATAACTCAAAATTTCACAACTCCCTTTGAGCCTACACGATCTCCACTAGCGTTTGTAGGGTCTTAGGGGAAAATAAGCATCAACTTCTAGCTCTTTGATATACTAACGAGTACGGATTATATGAATAGTTTATATGGTTTATATGACATTGAATCAACCTTGAGATGGAGGTTGTTATGTGTTAGAGAAATTAAGGAGATGGGAGTTAAACAATTTCTCTTATCATGAAATTATCTTATGATGTTTTGTTATTATTATTTCTTCTTTCAATTTATATTTTCTTATCATCAAGAGTAATTCCAATGAACAAATAGAAGAAGACACAAGATGTAGGCACATGTTAGGAAAACCCCCACCTTTTGGGGAAAACCCAGTCACAATTCTTCCTTCATTAGATTTAAGATGAGATGACCAAGACCTTAGACTATAGACTTCCTCCATCAAGTCATCCCTTTCACCCAGAAAGTTAGCACCGAGATTCTGAAGGATACCTAGATATCCTTGTTTATAACTTCTCCAAACCTGTCCTCATTACCTTAATTCTAGTTTGAGAGGCGAACATAGCATTTGAAAACATCATTAATGAGACCAACTTACATCATCGTAGCATTGAGAACTGTTAAATCGAGATAATTTAGCATATCTATTGAATTGATATCATAACATAGTAGTGATTTTGTGGTGGATCCGTGTTGAAATCCTAGGTACTTTTTTGGCCGCAACATCATATCATGGAAGTTACCCTATCTAAGACAATGGTTACAAAATTATGTAATATGTTCCCGAGACCTTATCCTTCAAACACCCAACTCGTGATCATGATTCGAACCGTATCTCGCTATCCAAAACTTCAAATATTTCCAAACTTTTGTGGTAGAAATGAAAACTATACCCCCCCGTATACATATTGTTTGGTTATAGTTATTGAGCCGAGCATGATAAAGCAAAGAAGTGTTGTGTCTTGATTTGAGCCGACTTAAAAGACCGATTGAAGTCGACGAAGGATGCAAACTTCCCAGTGACTGTATCACTTGACATGAGGGTTGGTATTTGGAAGTATATTTATGATGATGACCTTGAAGAAGATGACTTGATGGAGGATCCTTTTGACAATGTAATTTTGCATGATTTAAAAGCCCTAAAAATTGACTGTTCTAAATTTCATAACAATCTAACCTTCCAGACGCCCGCAATTGGGACCTTAATCTAACATGTCCGGCGAAACCCATGCTTTAATAAGTCGAATAACAATATTTCTGACAAATACATTAATAATGAAGACCGAACCTAGTTACATTCTTCCACATTATGACCCTATAGCCTCATCCTTTTCGTGTTGATGAAATTTTTTTATTAGTTATCCCTTGGATAAGAACCACCATTTTCGTAAAGTCCTATAACCTTCACTCTTCAACAATTTTCCCATATCTTAAAGCAAAATCTCCATAATTGTGTCCATTAAAATTATAAGATTCATTTAAACCTATTATTTTGACCCACCGTATTTAATCCTAGATTTAGTCCTAATTAGAAACCCTTGAACCAATCCATCAAACAACCGACTTTTAAGACATCTACAACTTGCATGAGACTTTTAGGCAACATGCTGTATCCCAAAACATTAGCTTTAGTACCATGTTGGAGAATCGTAGGATTTTTGTATATTAGAAAACTCGTATTCTGTAAAATAGAGTAGCCTAAATTCATTTTTATCACACTTAAGAACAACCAAACATAGTTCAACATACTAAGAATCGTAAGAAACAAAATTATTTCCACACAATAAATACATACATAATCTATTGTTCACCATATAATAAATACACCCATAAGACCATCTTTTGTAGCACCAAGAGTAACCAAATACATTCCATACTTTTGCTTAAGTTAAAATTGATAATAACATAAGAATGATTTGAATGCAAACTAAATGAAAATGAGTCATGGTAGAATGGATGAATCTAAAAGTTTGAGTTGGAAATTCAAAAGATAATGCAAACCCTACATAAGGAATAAACACATCACAAGTAATATCGACTTCCTCACAATTATTATAATAACTCTTAACCACCCAAGTTAAACCTAATTGACATCCTCGACTTCCTTTTTATCCATTTCTAATGCCTACATATATGTAATTGAACAATATTTTTTTTCTATTTATAAAAACTTATACTCGAGCTCCATTTAAATTTGGATAGCGAAGTTGTCTTTAAAATAGATAAATTGAATTGACATTAAGCATAACCATATTGAAACCCTGAGAACATGTTTTGGCATTAAAGAACTAAATTTGGTGATAGTGTGTTGTATTTAAAATAGATAAATTGAATTGAAAATACATAACCATATTGAAACCTCTGCCGAGAACATGTTTTTGGGCAATAAAGAATTAACTGTCATATAACAAGACTTAGAATTGTTTCCCATTGACTAGAAGCTTGTTTTCCTGACACAGTTGCGAGAAATAAGTTAATTCAAGCAAATAAAAAAATATCTTGCAATAGTGAAAGTCCACCCCTTAATGGCTCGTGAATGAACTTTATTTCAAATAATTTAATTTTACTTAAATAAAATTAATGAATTAGTTCTCACTCTATTTTGATTATAGAACACAACAAAAAATGATTACTAAAAAATGACCTTTTCCAAATAACTTTCCATAAAATATGGTGATACAATATTAATAAAATTATACACTTGAAATAAACAGTGAGTCCCTTCCACAGTAACGAGAGTGTGCGTCAGTACTGCTTTAAAAATTCAACACTAACATTTACCTTTCTCGCTGTAAAAGACAGCAAGGGTTCCTTCCGTTATGGCCTAAATTCACCTCAGCCTAGAAAGGCAGGATCTAGGGTAACATCAAACCACGCTTAACCCGGTAGCTAGCCCCGCCCAGACGAGAGAGGGTTTTCCTGTCGAATCTTCAAAGAAATGATCAATGAAGCCTGAGATGACTTGAATGAAAACTGATTTAGGCTATGTATGTATGCAAAAGAGTCTTTATTGAATTTAATGACATTTTGTTGGCTCAAAAGGAAAAAACAAATTTGGGTTTGGGAAATGAGGCCCACTACAGACCCAATGGGCAAGAAGAGAAATTGACTGATACTCTACCTTGAAATAAATGGGGGAGATTTGACATGTGAGGAGTTAAAGAGGGCAAGAAACCTTCAGGGATCCCTTTCCAAACAATGAAAACATAGAAAATTAAACAAACCCTAGGTATACCCAAATTTAATGAATTCTACTCTTATCCTTGCTTGTTTAAGTTAAGAAACAAGAGAGAAAATGGTATACAATAAAACACCAGAGACTTAAATTTAGAGAGAGAAACACATTATAAAAAAAAAAATGCTACATGAATCCTATAGAGTGTCGTAAACTCCTGGCCCTGCCCTTTTTCCAAAATGCAGAGATGAATGTACAATGATGCTCAAAGCTTTCCGAAAAGTCCAACCATGCTAATGACCCAAAACCACAAGATATAGACAAAAAATAACCTATCTCAGCTTAGGGTTGGAGTCCATGTTTAGGAGCTGCCTCCAACAAAAATTCAAAATCGTAACCAGAAAGTAGTGGAACAGCCTTGCACTTACAACCCAGGGAAACCCATTCATTCAAAATTGCAAATCACGTCATGGATGAATCTACCCTATGAGTGAAAATTTAACAAAATTACATCAATATCCATCAAATTACATTAAATTACATCATGAATTTGACATTTAGAACAAGAAAGTCAAACTGGCTAAAAACTAAAGTAAACAGCATGCTCGGGTCAAAAATGAGCAAAATCCTCCAATGTGCCGCTACCGATTTCCCTATGCGTCACAAGCCACCATAAATGATTTTGAGCCTCTTGGTTCCAAATTTGCTCAAGTGGGCTTTTGTTGAAATTTCTTCCGTCTAGTTTCCAACACAAGTGGAATTTATGAATTTGGCTTCCATTTGCCCTCCAAATCGTATTTTCCCAACACCGTTCATGTGTCAAAAAGGGCAAAAGGCTGGTTTGGGTGTTTTGACCTTCCTGGGCTCAAACCGTCAAAATTTCTTGGCCATAGGTAGGTGCATGTATATTTTTCCATGAAAACCAAAATTTGTTTAAGTTTTGCATCAAAAGGAGTCCCCCATCAAAAGCGCGCGATGGCGCGGTATACAGAGCAAGAAAAGTCTAGATTAGGCCTGGCATTCCAAATGTAAAATGTCCCAATTTTTTTGAAATTCTGGCTGATTGTCCTCTAACAGTGTGCTGCGCGTGCTTTTGTTGCCTTGAAAAGATTCAAGCTCATCATGCTTTTTCTGACCGTTCGGGTGGCCCTCTTCAACTCGTCTTCAAGATTTTGATCCTTGCTTTGCAAACATGGTTTCTTTCCAATAATGATTGGCCATGCCTCAACATGTTCTTTTCTTTGTCAGATTTTCCAATAGCTTTTCCAAATGCATACGATTTCAAGCCAAGTTTCACGATCAGCTTCAATTTCTTGCTCTTGCTGATGTCATCTCAGTTTGGTTTCTTTTTAGCGCTTTCCCGTCAGCTTCTCTCGTATGTTTCTATGTACCATAATGCCTGCTGATCCTCTAGCTGCTTGTTTCTTTGCTTCAAGGTATTTGATTATCCATATGGCTCTTTGTAGATCGAGGGACAAAGTATTTATTCTCGCCTGCTGTTTCGAATGATTCTAAGCTTTGAGCTAGGGTGAGCTTCAATTGGTGTCAATATCATCTCCGAATGACATGAAATCGTCTCCTCGCTTCCCCGAAGGCCCCTCATCATGTATTGGTTTCTTTCTTGTCGTGTACCGCACCGCTGATGGAAGAAGGAAACCCCTTCTCCATCCCCGTGTGGAGATAATACTCGCTAGGTGCCCTTATGATAGGTGACAAACACCCCACACTACGTCCATTGCATCCGCACCCTCTCCCCGCCGATGTGAAGGTCCACCGGTCTCACAAAAGCTTCTCCGGGCGCCCGAGGAGTCGCAAGAACTCATGAGAAATGAAAACTTCCCATGAAACATTCCGTAAACTAAGTCAAGGAATAAATTGGGCAATTTTGATGAGTGTAAAAGTCAGACAGACATCATGGCATCGCTCAGGAGTTTTTTGCACTAGAGTGGCTACCTTTCAATATTTCGGCACATGAAGTAGAGGAGATTCATCATTCTCACCTTGGTAAAAGTGCATCAACAATATGATGGATAGGAATATAGGCGAGAAAACTAACCTCACAAATGAAATATTTGATAATGAGTTTCTATCAAAGGAGTGTATGTCTTCGGCACTAAACGGAAAACTCTCTGGCCGAGTTGTCCTCAAAAACCAAAGCTTGATGATGGCCCAGTGTTCTTCGTCGACCCTGTCGCCTTTTTATTCCATCACTAGCGCCCTCCGGGCATTTGGAATACTGCTGTTAGAGAGATAGACCTTTAAAAAAGGACAAGAATGTCATAATTACAAGAGTGACTCGCTATTATGTAAATGAAGCACAAATAATCCGGCTAACTCATGATGGTACTAGACTCAGCAAAACCTATCTCACAAAATAGATAATGTATTCGTTAAGTTGAAAACATGAGATAGCAAGAGGAAGGTGCCTCGCATCTCTGGTCAGAAGTGAAGTAGGCCTTCCCGTACATGTTACCACTCTTGGTGAGGTTTTGGTGCATGCGATTTGGTTGGTAGAATCACCGTGTGTTCTTTCATTCTGGCCATAAGAGGAATCGTCTCTGCTGCGCCCACAAATTTTGCTGTCTTAGATGAGTAAGGAAGAGTTTAGTGTCTTTGTATTTTGTCGCGAAGCATGAAAATATGTGAGGACTACGTACGAAGAGGTAAGGGGAATGTTGGAATATTTTTCAATTGGAATTTGGGGAATTAAAGGGTTTTAGGACATTTCTAGGATTTTGGGATAGTAATTGGGCTTGGGAATTTTGTAGCTAGGATTTGGGATAACGAATATGGGATAGGTAGATGAATTTAGGGACATGTAGAAATAGGAAATGGTTTTGAGCGCTTAAACTAGAAAATAAAATGAAGGAATAAAAGGTGAGGGAGTGATGGCCACAAAACCAACTTACAAACCCTAGGCAATCATGTCTGACAAAGAAGTAGGGGTTTGATTATTTATTAAATCCTCACAACATCATAAGACACACGTTTATGGCATTAGAATAATTATTTTGACTTATTTCTTGACCGTATGCTTTACAAATTGAGTTCAATGAAATTGCTAAAACAACTATAACCCTACACTTAATTTGCTATGTGCGTCATGCCAAAGTATTTATTGCACCGTGGAGGCGAACCACGATGCCGCGTCAGTCCTATGTACTAGATGCTTCTCACCAATGCGCCTACGCCCGAGATCGAAACTATTGGTCGTGATTTTTGTGACTACCAGCTTGGCTCCCAATCTCTTTGCTTTTTTGGATGCAAATGAGCCCTTGAACATGGAAAATGACTTATATACCAAAGGCTTTGAATTTTCCACTCAAAAACCCACTTTTTAACACTTTTGACACTTTTTTTTTTTTACTCCGTTTTTAGCAGCGGTTTGCTTAATTTTCCTCCCATTAATCGAATGACTTGTTTTTGTTTGCCCTCATAGGAATGGATTTGGTGGAGTCGACAAGGTGAGCCTGGTGGTTTTGTACTAAATTATTACATATGAGAGAACTTGAAATTAAATAAAATTTATACAAAAGATAAAATACTTATTTTTCTTCGTAAAACAGAGGTTGGAGGAAAACACATTTCTAGGTACATACGATGATGAAATTTTTAGCATCGGAACTTTATTCAACCCTTTGCCAAACTCGCTCACCATTATTGAGAATTTTGAAGACATTATCGATGAAAACCATAGACGTAATGGGACCGAAAACCCTATAAATGAATCTTACAAAATTTAAGGACAAAAAGGAGGCAGTATGATCTTGATGAAAGGAAGCAAGCGCAGGAGAAAGACATGAGGGAAAATGTATAAAAGTGTCACTACCGTGAGATGATCCATGTCTTACTTAAATGAAATCGACGAATCGAGACACCTAACATGCAATGCAACAAGAGAATTTTGATCACCTCCAAGGAGGATGAAGATACCGACACTAACACCCTCCTCGCTCGCATCTACATTTTCCCCCCGAAGACGAAACATGGTTCCTCATTCTCTATGTTTGTTTCAAGTTTCAATCTTGCTCAAGCTTTCCCCGATACAAAGGTTCAGCCTTACAAAACATGTTGTCACTCAAGATGCTTTCTGTGCCTAGGCTTCAATATTTTTTTCATTGTTTATGTTAGTTTCATCACATGTTTTAACATAAAAGAAAGAACCTCGGAGGTTTAAAACCGTAACCCCAGAATCAACTTCCTAGTGGGTGCAAATTTTGCATGGTATCCTATTTTGGGAACACAATTAGTCCATCGAAAGAACTATATTTAGGATTGCAAATTTTGGTTAACCCTAGAAATGACGTAAAACCTCTGGACCTACAATGCACAAAAACATCATTTAGGGCTTCAAAATGACCCAGAAAGTTCAAGACCCGAAAAACTACAGAAAAATTAATAAGTAAAGATAAAGAACCATTGAGTTAGTGGAAGATGTGGGTGGCCACCAAATATCCACCTGGATTATGCTACATAAGTTTAGGTGGGGAGATAAGGCCAGCTACATTTGTATAAAGAATGACTTTCCTTAACATCCTGTGTCTCCATCACTTCCATTTCGACATAGGCCTTACACCATTGCTGTGCTGTTGTGGGTAAAGATGTTTATAAATAAAAATTTCTTTTCTTTGGATTAAACTCTTATACTTAATGTGGAGCTACTTCAACCACATTTTCTACTTTCCTATGGGTACCTATCTTCCTATTTCTTTGGCACACATGTCTCGCTAGGAGACATATTCACAAAACTTTCCACTTTGTCAAGGAATCTACACAAAATGGACCACTTATTCATAAGGGGGACAATGGATTCATCAATATTATGCATCACCCACTTGCTAAAATGATTCAACACGTTCCACGTTATAGTTAGCATTACAGTGTTTTAGGTCTCAAACTTCCGGTGCCTTTTTGGCATTTACCTCACATTTTTGGTATCTATCATAGGCTAAAGACACATAGTATGGATTTTATTGGTCCAAGAAATTTCCTAAATGGAGTTGGTACAAACATTGTAGTCCTGAAGTTGATATATCGATTAGCTCTTTTTGGGCCCACGTTATTTTTGGCATGCCATTTCCTAGGGTCAGGCTCTTGTGATTTTAGAGTTTTCGGGATCTTAGGACATCATACTTTTATGTTCAAAGGTATTTTCGACATCTTGTAATGTTTTCTTGTGATTAAGAGTAATGATACATTCTCTTCACAAAGAAGCTACCTCCATTCCACTTAGTTTGTATCACTTTGCAATTTATAGTTATTTTCTATTTCATCCATTAATAGAATTTAGATTTTTTTTCTACTATTGTACTTTTGCAATATCTTTCTTATGTTTCTATTTATGTTTTTTCACAATAAAATCCCATTCAAACCTCATGTCTACCTATGGATTCTTTTTTTAGTAGAAGTTTACCTTTGGATGACCATGGTCATGAATATTTGAATATTGGAGTAAATTGTCAAATTTTTATATCTTTACAATGTGGTTAGAACATGTGTCTCTGGCCATAAGATGTCATAGGTTCAAATTTGTGGGCAAAGAGTATGTGGCATCTTTAGTAGAGTTTAATGACCAAGTCCTTTGTCCTACAAACAATGAGATCACAATAAGGTAAGATCACAATAAAAATCCTACAAACAATGAGATCAAAATAAGGTCTCACTATCTAAAAATATATTATTACTACTATATTACAAATATTAAGCTCTACTTACCCTAGATTAATTTTTTGTAGCTATATTTTTTAATGAGAAAAAAATATGTTGAAAAATATAATATAATGCTCTAACATTTTTAAGTAATAAAATTTTACAACTTGTTTTATTTATTTTTAATATGACAAAACATATGTCAAAAAATTATAAACATTTGAACTTAAGTGTGTGGGCAAGCTATATTTGAACTTTGGTGGCTTATCAATTGGAGGGGAAAGCTAAGCGTACCTATAATAAGCAATATTAGGAGATTTGAGGGTTTCATAGCCATTGCTAAATATTTTTGCGAAAACAAAGTTTAGTTTGTATGCAGTGATGGTTTCTGTGGACCTTTAAACAGCAAAGGAGGGACCTTAGGGTCGCCATAAGTGTGAATTTAGGCATTCCACCGTGCTTCATCGTGTTCTCAATCATTCTGCCTACTTAAAAATGCGGACTCGTTCATCCGAGACTTTTGGGATAGTGATATTATTGTAATGATTTTGACCGGTGTTTTGTTTTTTGATCTTCTGCGATATTTTGGAACGTATCATGTGTTAGATGCCGGAATGTCCTTTCAAATCGGGCTGAGCATGTTGCGGCACACCGTCATATGACCAACCTATGAGGTACTTTCCGTATTGTATGAATTTCTAGTACCGTTCTTTTTCTTAATTTTATCTTGTTGTAATATGCTTATAGGAACTGGTGGTTGCATTACAAGTGGCACAACTGCTATCGAAGTTTCAAAGAGCAAACAAGTTTTTTTATTATGTACGTTCGTATGGTGTTCTTCTCGACATGGAAGTTTCACATGGAAGGACAATGGCACCATGGTTTTCTCTCGTCGTCGTGAGGAATAAGCAAATGTGGCCATTGTCGTACTAGGTCCAAATGAAGGATCGGTTGTGCATGATGTACCTATTAAGGAAATTTCATGATTCCGCAATGAACTTGTTTTGAATCGGGAAGCCGGGACAAGATACACTTACATGTAGTATGAGTGTTTTCTTTGATTCCTATTTCCCTTTCTTGCTTATTTATGTTATGAGGTTGCTTGTAAATGTTAGTGGAGTTGTGACCTATGAATTTTTAAACCCATTTGAGAATAGTGCCAAAAATTTAATATCTTTTAGGGCTTTGAGTGAAATAAAATTTCCTATCCGGCCAATTTTTTTTATAAAATTATATGAGATAAAGGGAAAATTTTGTTAGATTAACCTGTGTCCTAGATTAACTACTCAACATTCTTCGCTACTACCATAGCTTTCCTCGTACTCATGAAATCCTTAATAGAAACACGCAGACACTTTCCTTTTAATTCTGGATTAGCATTGTATTATGCAAATCTTCACATAAAAATTGAGTCATTCTCAGTGACAATCTTTAATGCCCTGACTCTGCCACCGTTCATCACTCTCTCCTTTTATCCTATGCATCGCTCTCCATAGGTACAAGACCAAAGGACCGGAACATCAGAAATTGAAGTTATTTAAGATTGCATCAACCTTCTCCAAACTTGAAGCAAATTTTGAAAGCTTCCTCAAACCTTTTCCTCTGGCGGTTTCAGCTCGCTTTATACATTTACAAGCTTTAGGAAATGTATTATTTTCTTCAAGTCACGGAGGCCGAGGAATGTCTACCCCCTCATCAGATACCGTATTTTCCATTGAATTATGTCATCTAGCATATTTATATTATTCTCCAATTTTTCCTTGACGGCACCATCCTCTTTATATAATCATCAAACTTAGGAGTGTTATCTTTGATGCCCCGAATGCTCCCGTAGAATTATTTCTCGAACCGTACTCACTCTTCTTGGATCTCAAGTGATTTCTTGAACTCTTGAACCTAGGCTCAGTTCACCTTGGTTACTGGAATTTAGCCTCCGAGAATTCTTTGCTTGAAGACTTAGTTCCAAAACCGAGAAACATAGATCTTTCTCTTTTCAAAGATGGCAAACGTTATCACCTCGTTGCTTGGGCTACGTAACATCGGCAACTACAAATGTCCTAATCAAATGTTGTTTCATGAATGAGAACCCTCCGTTGACAATTGCTCCCCCAACCTTATCATTTTTAAAACTTCCTCTCGCTCGTGGCTTTGTTCTTCTTGTATTCATAATTGAAACGTTTTCGCATTACCATCGGGCCGCCCATGGTCATGGGGAAAAATTTCTCCTTTCTTCATTTCTTCAATCTTACATGGTTTGAACCGGAGACCCAGGAGGTTTATCTTTCGAGATGATGGAATGCGAAGGTGTTAAATCTTTTATCTTTCTCTAAGCATAAATTATTCCTTCTTCTTTGGAGTTCCTTGTCTATTTTCCTCCAAAGCTCTTCATCTTCTTTTCCTTTGTTTTTCCGGGTCGCTGATTCTTTGTTCATTTTCCAAAGCGACTATTTCTACCTTGGTGTCATCTTGTTTTACTTTCCTCTCGTTATTCTCGCTTCCTTCACTTCTTGCCTTTTCTTCAATCCTCCTATTGATTATGTCTCGTTTTTCTCCATCAAGCCTTTTCCATCTCTTTACCTATTCCAACACCTCTGGAGCTTTTCAACTCATTCATGGAGGTTGTCAATAGGTGAAGGCATGGGTCTATGCTCACTCTCTTTGAGGTCCTTGATTTAGCTTAACCTCAATGGGATAAATAAGTCTCTTTAATATTTCCTCATTAGTATCCTCAGTATTGGTACACTACATCCGTCGTACATCAACACAAACGACTAATAACAAGCTTCAGGATCCGTGCTTCTCAAATATTATCTCTCCAAATTATATGATTCAAATCTTAACGGCTCTTTCATGGTTTGGCTAGTGATCAAATACATAGTATTCGATCCTCGATAGGAAACTTAGGCCATATGGACCACTTTTCCCTCTTAAGAGTACTCGCTACTCGATGAGAAAATGTCCCATATAATACTTCTAATAGAAACTACTATGTCCTGAGCATATAAAGGTAGTAGATGAGGAGCCTTTAAGGCACCATCTCCATTACACCATTACACCACACACCATAGGGCTCACAAGAGGAAAGATGAAAAAAAAAATAACACACCATCAATTCATTTTAAGAGATGAAAATAATGCACCATCAATATCCCCTTAGGAGAGATTAATATAGTGCACCATCAATCTCTTTGAAGAGATATGAAAATAGCACACCATCAATCTCCTCTTAGGGAGAGATGAAATTTACACCATTAATCTTTATTAGGGGTAGGGCGATGTTTCAGACACCGTCATTATCCCTCAAGGAGAGATGAAATTTACTCTCATGATCATAAAGCCTCGTAATCAAATTCTCCGACTAATAGGCCTTACTTTAACCCGATGATGCTATCAAACCAATGCTCCCTCTCAAAGGATCCTTATCCATTCTAGGCTTTCTTATATAATTTTCAACCTGATTGTTAAATAGCAGAAAGTATGGTGGATTTCAATACTTGTTTATTAGTAACATCTAGCTATTCGTCCAACTTTAACTAAATTTTCGAACAAAGTAACACCAACAACCTATCAATGCTATTTTTGCTCAACAACATATTCTTGCAACTTTTTTCTTCATCAAGGAATTAGCCATGTGGCTCACAATCTATCATGCGACATTCAAAACAAGTATTTTATCAAAGCCTATGTAACACTTTCAATCAACTCTCTTTATGTACCAAGAGGTTCTTTACTATACCAGAGAAATATATCATCAACAATAGAGAATTTCACGAATTGCCTTTCGAATAGATCAACTTCTTCCTTCAGGACTTCCGTTCATCTTCATATTTGAACTTGTAAATTTATGTAGATGTTATACAAGCCGATGCAACTTTACTTACCAACAATCACACAATCAAGTAAATTGTCGATAAAGATACCGTACTGAAGCGAAGACAAAACAATATATAAATGTGTTGGTGCGTTATTGCCATTGCCGGACGTTCAACTAAAATTCTCTTTGTCAACCAACTCAAAGATGTTTGTTAAACAACCCTCAAAATGTGCCCACACGGTCAACTCAAAGCTGTCCCCATAAAAGTCAATGCCTTTTAAAAGTCAACGTAAAACAACAAAAGAAGAACAACAATGTCAAACAACATCATTAACAAAGAAGAATAACAACAACAAAACATGGAGTTTGGATCTAGTTGCCCATTTTAACACTCTCTCAATTAGGGAGAAATCCATCCACTCGTGTGACCAAACATCGTGCGTCATCCTACCGTAACTCGCTTTTCTTCCGGCTTCTTTATTTCATAATAGAAGTGGGCCGCCCAAAAGACACGGCTCCTGTCGACAGATTCAACCTGTAGGTCCGAAACTTCTAGGACTCACAAAGAGTCTCATACCAACTCGAAGTTGGTTTGCCTTTGACCCAAATTCAGCCACAGGTCCAAAACTCACAGCGGACTTAAAGAGTCACACACAACCGTGTTGGTTTATATTCCAACTCCGAAGCGTAGGAGGTCCCAAACCTCACTAGACTTGATCCAAAAAAAGCACCCTAACACTTCCATTTGGCGCTATTTTGTGGATGTTTGACAGTCACATGAAAAAACACTTGAATTAGACAGCAAAGCAAAAAGGAATTTGAAAGAGTGAAATCAAAGCTCAAATCCAAGGCTAGTGTTTCTCGAAGAGGGTTTATGTGGGGTCTCTAAGTATCACACCCGTTTGTGCATGGTGCAGAATGTATAACTCTATATTTAAAGCATGCTTTCAAAGTATACCGTACGCTACATATATTTTGGTTTAAATTTCTTATTATCCTTCTTCCATTTCTAGCTATTGAACTTTCGGGCATCAAGAAACTGGCGATGGTGAGACCACCTTCTTTTCTTTATCTACTTGCTTAAAAACCTGTACCATATTTACATGACATTTCGACTCATTTGAGATTTTGTGTCCAAGAAAATTTGGATTTAATGTGGAAATCGGGTCACAAATGGTTGTATATGCGATAATAGATTGAAATTTTCGTATATTTCCACGATAGCTTCCTTCCTCTTTACTAATACTATTTTCACTATCTTTTCTTTTTCACAAACTGTGATCACATTGTTTTCGTAATCGCGTATCGTTTTTTTTGCAAACACTCTTGTAAATCATCAAATCGTACAGACTCTTATTTTCCTTGCATTGTTAGAGTTAAAAAAGTAGTGGCAAAACTGGGAACTGCAATGATAAAAATTAGTTTTCGTATCCCTTAAGATCTAGCTTGTGTCGATTTCTAAATGCTTTTTCATCGTAATTTGTCTGGTATAGCATCACTCTGGCTACCATGTACAAAAGCCAAGCAAAGTAACATAATTTCTATCAATCTAAATATGACCTAGTCGTAGTGTCTATTGCCTATCTAAAAGCATATGTAGTTTCCTATAATATCGTTCTTTAGCTCTTGGCAGACAATTCCACTTTTGTTTGCTAATACATGATCCTTTATATAATGGAGATGAACTTGTACCTTCATTCTACTGCGTATGCTTCCGCTACCCCGATTATTGTGAAGAAGCCCAAGAGTATCTCCATATTAATCGTCTTGTTCCATCTTATGCTTTTCCGGGGTCAAAAGAGATTCAAGAGACAATCCAACTCTTTTACCTTAGATTTCCATCTAGCTTCTAATTGAAGATTGGGATAGTGATGAGCTTCGGCCAACTTCCATTTGAATATATATGTATATTATGGCACAACAATGTTTAAGTTCCATACCTATGTTGGAATAATTTGAGAACTAAACAAATATTTGCATAGAATTAAAATACTTAAAGCGCAGTAAACTTCTAAAATAATCTAACAAAACATAAGAATGAAAACAATTCAAACAAAATATAATAACAAATAGAATTCTTCCTCGCCAACAAACACAGACCGTAAATTCATTGTCTTTAAATGATGTAAGAATATATAGACACAAAATAGCAACAACAACTAAGAAGTACTAAAAGCTTTTCATTTCTTAAAGAATGAAGTAAATCAACCAATATTAAGGCACAGATAAGATAAGATAAGATAAGATAATTATATTAATGTCTAATGAATGGGCTAAAAGAATAATGATCACAGAGTATAATGATGTTTATACAAGGAGGAGTACCACATGGTTCCTAGATAAGAGACAAGAGAAGAAATAAAGCAAGAAATACATAATTTAAACCAAAAAAATGAAGAAAGTCCTTGAATCCAAGTGCAAAGGGCACAAGATAATGGTCCACTAAATCTTCTCCAAATAATGGTCCACCAACTTCTCACTTCAAAAACTCAAGATGTAGTGTTGTCTTCGAGGAAGGCTAGGGGAGGATTTGGAGCTCAATGTTGTTGTTTAGAAGAAGGATATGTCGATGATTAAAAGGCGATGTCAATCGCATGCTAGTAAGAGATCTCGGTTCGGTACCGCACTTAGGTGTGTCCTCGTGCTAGATGGACCTTCTGCTCGCACCGATCTAGAGTTCAAGGAAACAACAAGCACACCTTGTTGCTTGCGTGCCTCTTGTCGACGAGAGCACCGTAAAAAATGACGAATCAGCTTGTGGGCGGGATCCGCTCAGAGGCACGGAGAATTTGTGTGTGAAGTCCTTGCCTCGTACGCGCGGGCGGCTGGTATATCTCCGGTCCGTGTATCGAAAGAAGCTGAGAGAAAACTTGAGATCCCTTTGAAAAACAATGAATTTCCACTAATCATAGTAATGGGGGTGTCGGAAGATGAAGCAAGCTCCTTCGTACTTTGCCTTCACAAAAGGTGGCACAATCGACAAATCATGTTCAACTGCAACCGATGTTCGCTCAATCATAGCTTATGAGAACCTACTTGACTGCATTTATGAATTCAAAGTGCATGCATCTAATGGCAAGCGTGTACAATGGTTAAATTAGTGTCCATCTCTCAACATCATGAAGTGCTCAACATAGAAAGCCATTCTGCATTTAACCATCCCAAGGGTTTATCCAAATAACCTATATACATGCCTTCGAATATCTCTCTCTTGATGATTTTATCTTTATCTCTTGTTTGGTTGGTAGGAGGTGTCATGGACAAGAATACTTGAATGGGAGGGATGACTGTGAGATCAAGTCTCTTAAAGAAAATGCTCAAAAAATGAAATTTTCAGAATTGCTCCTAAACAGATCGACCGGAAAGAGTTCGCTGACATTATCCTAACGCTAAACGATCAAAACTGCTTACTGGGGACGGAGACATATCAACATTTGAAAACGTACCAATAATCAATTTTTAAGGCGTTTTTTTAATATTATGTGTTAAAATAATTTTATTTTTTTAATAAAGTTTAATGAATTAAATTAAATTATATAGTTTTAATATTTTTATGATTTAATTAATCACATATTATATTAATTAATTATATATTTTTTAATTAATTTTTAAAATTTAATTAAATCATTAAAATTATATTATTAAACCCATATATCTTAAATCAAATTGAAATAGTTAAACCTGCAAGTCAAATGTTTCTAATGGGCACGTGGTCTATTATTCAACGTGGGTTTTAACATGGGTTATTACGTGGTTTAAAAGTTCAAAGTTTTAATGTGAAATATGTTAAGGGTTTAATATGGCAACGTATGTTTCTCAAAGGTTAAAGCAATGTATGCCCAACGTATGGTTTAAAACGCAAGAGGCTATTCAACGTAAGTGATGGAGTTGTAACATATGGTTTACGCAGCGAGCGTACTTGGTCAATTAAATATGGTGGAGTGATCAAACCAAACGGAATGGCGTTTAAAAGTTCACGTACTAGGTAGAATTGGAAACCGGTTTGGCCGGATGTCAACGAGCGACTTCACCAAATGAACCACAGCTTGTGTTTATTTAATTAAACCGTCAGCGAATCAGGATGTGGTCCGGCGGATCCTGCCAGAGGAGCGTAGAATTATTTAAATGATATGGGCTTATATTAATGTTTAGCGCTATAATTCAAGTTCTCAAACCTTCCGGCTACTACTACTCCTTAGTGGACCTTATCCACCAGCCCCCACAACTAGTGGTAATTCGGGTCCGCCCCCAAATTTGGCGAATGCCTCCTTATTTTTTTCAAAGGTTATCCCAAGCTTCCTGCATTTGGTGTATTATCTATAGCCACACCCAGCTGACAAAAGAGCCTGCAACTTTGGCTAGAGACCTTTGACATAATTGTTTTTGATTTTTAAAAGGAAGCATTGGTGAGCTTTTTGGGAGTGTTTGCGTAGCCATCGTGGCCCTTTCAATGAGAATTTACCGCATTTTTAGTCGTGAGCCACCAGGCTCAAGGAAGAAGAGCTCGCTACCACTCTCATCCAATGGAGGTGATTTTTTAGTCAATTTCTACCGATTTTACCGACCTTATTTTTGTAACTTATTTTTCCATTTGAGGTTTTCAATAAAATGTATTCACATTTTGACATTTAATCAAAGAGAAAAAGCCTAATTAGATGCTTAGACCCGCCGTAGGTAGCCCAAGAGAGGGTGAACCGCTTTAAACAATTATTTATCGTCATACTCTATAATTTTGCTTATATTTTCGATTCGCTCTTTAAATAAAATTTTACATAAACTTTTTCCTTTGCTATGTTTAAACAAAGGAATAAAAATTATTAGTTCATCTTCAAACCATTATACTATTTTATACATTATGTATACTTGCCTATTCACACGTTAAAATGGGATCAATGAATACTGCACATAAAATGTAAATACTTTCATTGGATCGGATCTTGTGATTAATTTTTTATTTCTTGCGTAGTCCGTAGGTGCTGCCTAGCTTCGCATTCATCCTTTCTTTGAAAGCGTGTATCCGATGAATGCCCCTACACCAATCGTATGAGAAATACTTGTTCTCAATTTCGTATCAGGCGAGACGCAGCTCAAGGTTTTGCTTAAGAGTGTGAAATTGCGGTGCGAAATCGTTATTAAGTGCAAAATTTGATGCTTACTAGCCGAAATCGAAAAGAGGGGCGAACAATTAATAGAACAAGTTAATCCTCAATCAAGGAGGCCAGAGTGCTACTACATCCACCTTCCATTTCATCCTCGCTAGCCTTAGAATCAGCTTCACAAGCATGTCAGTCTAGAGAAGGAGGCGACATGAGAATGGATCCCAAGGAAGAAGAAAGAGTCTTTAGAAAAGTTTTCGGGACTTTGAATCGAGATGGTGTTAGGATCCCATACTGTGAGAGAAAAGGATAGAATTGTCGGAGAAGGGGTTCAGAAACCAAAAGAAGAAGGATATTTCGTGAGGGAAGAAAGACAAAGATGAGTCTACATAAAATGGAGGAAATGGTGATCCTCTTCATTCCATCATCCTCATCTCCACATCGTCCCTTCTTCAACTTCAAAACTTTTCATTTACAAAAACAAAAAACATCTCTTAAAAACTCTTTTCACAGTTTCATGTGAAGTTTATCGTCATGCTTAATGGTGATGTTATCATGGTAAAAATTAGATAATCGGATTAGACAAAATCGAAGTCTATCTCGTACACCTTAATTTGCATGATGATGAAACAAAAATCCAATTAGCTCTTTGAGAATGGATGGAGCAAACTTTGGTTTGTGGTGCTTTTTAAGACCATGAGTAGTACCATGGTAAGAGAATTTAACTTGAATGAGTTTATTAAGGGCCCATTAAGAAATAATTTTATCCTCTTGCCTATATTCATAAAGAAATCATGAATTGGCAAAATTTTTTAGGCAAATTCTAAGGGTCAAAATAAAACATTTATACCGTGAAAGAGTTTAGAAGGAGAGCACTTCTACTTGAGTAGACCTACAAAGTCAAGACACCTCGTTGAAATACATATGAGGTTTGGTACAATTATCCCAAACATACTATTCTAATGTTCAATCCTACCAAACTAGATGAAGTCTCAAAAGAAGCACACATTTAGAAGCTAGAGAGCAGAATATTTCGATGAGGATAGTAATTTTAAAAAACAAAGGAAAGAAGAGAGTTGCAAACTAAGAAAAGACAAAGGAAAGTTCTTTTGCAAGCACTGTTTCTCAAAGACAAGTCACGATGATATCGTCATTGGAAGCTTCATCCGAATCGAAACTTAAAATTCAAGGACAAAACAAGACCACAAAGAAAAGGAGAAAATTGGTAGCAACAGCTTGAGCAAGACTTAGTCGTACTCAGGAGATGAGACAAAAGCATAGGCATGGTTTTAAAGAACACCACAAGAAGTGTGAAGACACTAATCCAAGTTCTAGCTCTTTGAATTGCTGCTAAAGATACTCATGAAGAAAAGAGGAGGATAGAGTTTTTCCATGTGAGTGGTACTTCAAAACATACCAAAATTGACACACTATTTGGTGGGTCACATGCTAATCTTATATCCGAAGATCCTGTCAAGCAATCAGCCTTGAGACCATTCCACATCCAAAGCCTTATCCACTTGGATGGAGGTGTATGATGCCAATTTTCAAGTCTCAAGGAAGTGCATATTGCGCTTGCAATAATCGTACATTTTACCCACATGTTTGAACTCAAGGTGGTGCCGCTTGATATCTCAGCATTGTTTTGGGAAGTCCTTATTTATTTGATGGTGAAGGCCAGCCTTTCATCATGCGAGTCACATCACTTGTTCGTGATGGTAAAGAGTACATTGTGAGAGCTCAAGAAGAAGCTGGAATTTTCATTAATCCAATAAGTGTCACAATTGAAAAGATCATTAATGCAAGTCAAAGTTCAACTTTGTTGATGTTGAAACAACCGTATTTTGAGCACTATTTTTTATGATGTTGCTAATGAATTGTCTCGCTTGATAACAAATATCTTTGAAAGAAGATGATGTTATGTTGCGCAAATTACCTTTTATTGTGCTAATGCGTAAAGTTTAAGCAACAAAGCAAAGCAGTTAAAAGCAAGGATAAGACAAGGTTCAAACTAAAGAGTGGGAAAAAGTTGCTATTTCTGTATCGAAGCACCTGCGTAAGGGAACAGCTTTGTATGGTGAAAGTCATTTTTAAGTCTTTCTAGGAAGTTTGATCAATGTAGAAAAAGTTTGTTTTCAAATTACACTGTTGCTCGCAAATTTTAATCATTTGCATCATGACCCGTCAATCTTACAATGGTAGATTTCCAATGATTCCGCAGACATTATCATTTTCTCAAAGTTTGGCTTGGATGAAATCGTGTAGATTTTAGTTATTCAAGGTGGAAGAGTGGAGAATCAGTTCCACATCATCACGCAGTAATCAGAAGATTTTGAGGGTCCAAAAGCTTCCATTTGGGAGGTGGACTGGGAGATCAAGCCCTGAAGAAAATTGCCCAAAACAGAAGTTGCTCAGAATTGCTCCAAATGTAGTATCGACCGAAAGACTCCTTGCCGATATTATCCCAACGCCTATGAATGGCATCAAAATCCGTTACCGTATGAGGAGAGTGATGTATTTTGAAAACGCCCAATAACTTTCAATTTGAAAGAAAAGTTTTTTAATATTACGTGTTGAACACTCTTATTTTTTATTAAAGCCATCGTGAATTAATTAAATTATAGTTTTTAATATTTTATATGATTTAATTAATCATATATTATATTAATTAATTATATATTTTAATTAATTTTTAAAATTTAATTAAACTTTATTAAAATTATATTATTAAACCTATATATATTAAATCAAATTCGAAACATGATTAAACGTAGTTAAAACCATGAACAAATGTTTTAATGGGCACGTGGTCTATTATTCAACGTGGGTTTTAACATGGCTATTACGTGCTTAAAAGTTCAAAGTTTTAATGTGAAATATGTTAAGTGGGTTTAATATGTAAGAACGTATGTTTTCAAAGGTTGTTGTGTCATCACAGCCAACGTATGGTTTAAAACGTGCAAGGGGATATTCATCAAAGGATGAGTTGTAACACATGGTTTATTGTCGAAGGCACGTGGTCAATTAAACATGGTGGGAGTTGATCAAACCAAAATGTATTTACATTTAAATGTTCACTACCGTACGTTTACAGAATTGAAACCCTGCCTGCCTAATGCTTGTTCCGTAGCGACTTCACCAATGAACCACAGCCAGGTTGTTTAATTAAACTGTTGGCAGAATCATGGGGACGGGTCCCATGGACCCATGTGGAGGGGAGTGGAGAATTATTTAAATGATATGGGTTTATGGCTAATGTTCAACGCTTATAACTCAAGTTCTCAAACCTCCTCTGCGGTCAACGTCCCCTGGACCTTATCCACTAGCCCCCACAACTAGCGTAATTGTGCGAACCGCCCCAAATTTGGCGCCGTTCCTATTTTTGTCAAGCACCCGGAGATTCCCTGCATTTGGTGAGTTATTTCTAGGCTGGAACCCATAAAGTATAAAAGAGCCAACTTGGCCAGAGAGGCCTTTTGATACGAATTTGTTTTTTATTTTGGGTGCTGAAGCATCTTGAGCGGCTGGGAGTGTTTGCGGCAGCCACTGGCAGCAATTTCAACAAGAGAATTTACTGTCAGGCTTTTGGTCGTGGAGTCACTCATGGCCTAAGGGAAGAAGAGCCGTTTTCGTCTACCTTTCATCCAATGGAGGTGATTTTTTAGCCGGCCATCGCTTTTGAGCCTTTCAAACTATTTTTGCAGTATTTTTCATTTGAGGCTTGTATATAGTTGTATTCACATTTTGAGCATTTAATCGAAAGAGGAAAAAGCCTAAGAGGCTTTTGGGACCCGCCGGAGGTAGTGCCCAAGTAGAGGCAGTCACTTAAAAAATTATTTGTCACTACACCGTATAATTTTGCTTATATTTTCGTATTAGTCTTCCTTTTAAACAAAGAAATATTTACAAGCAAACTTTTTCCTAAGCAAAGCTTAAATGAAGAACAAAATTATTAGTTCATATTCTGAAACCATCATAACTATTCACAGTAATATGTATACTGTCATTTGTTGCTACTGTTAAAGATGGGCTAATGAATACTTTGCACATAAAAACAAATACTTTCGTGTCGTACCTGGACTGTGATTACTTTTTATTTTTTAGCAGTTCCGTAGGCGCTTATAGCCTCCGCATTCATCTCTTTGAAAGGTGAAAATATCCAAAGAATGCTCACAGCCCAATTCTTTAAAGGAGAAAGCATTTAAGTCCACAATTTCAGATCAAGGGAGTTGTCGTCCGACACTAAATCAAGTAAGGAGATCTAAGACCTTCAAAAGACACCAATATTAGGATTGAGCCTAATATCTGCCACAGAATTAATTCCATGACAGAAGCACTATATACCGATCCCACCCTTCACTGGGATCCCAAAACCCCACATGTAAGAGAGATGATGTATTTTGCACACCTGTTCTATGGGGTAAGGAAGAGCTCAAAAATTTGCAAGAATGATGGAGCTTCGGAAAATCGTTCGCTTTTACACCGAATGAGCGCAATGGCGGCGCATCCGTACCGCGTAGCGAACCGTACCCTAGTAAGACAGGACCCCAAACCTCCGGGACCATATAGAACCCAAAATAAAATGCACAGATGATGAGCTATGAATGGGAAGCCGCTCACTATGGGCTCAAGAAAATTCGTTAAAGTTTGCTCACTATGTTCGTTTTTGTATATATGAGCATGGTTCGTGATTCTGAAATGGAGATTTCGATATTATTATGTTGGTGTGCTAGATGAGACTTATTTTTTAAAGCGAAGAGGTCGGTCTATTTTTAGACCCTCCTAAAATAAAGCCTGTTATTATCACCCTTAATAATACTTAGACTATAAACTTTAGTTTACTCTGGTAGAACTTCGTATTTTGAGTTGTTATATGGCTCATGCATCCGATAGAGGAATTACGCTATTCCTAAGGGTTTGATGTGTCATGGCGGTTGACTTGCTTAGGACTTCAATGGCAAAAGTTTATGGAGTTAATGAGACAAAGAGAGGAGTTGTGTTCGTTTTATTTTAGCTGAACTAATGAGATTTTGGTTTAACTAGCTAATCAATTAGTTATGAGTGATGGAATTAAATATTATTTAATTCAATAATCAGTAACTCATTATTCAACTCAAGAATGCCACCGCCCGTTCTTCATGGCACAGACTGCTCATGGGATCAAAGAAAGAGGTAGATGAAAGGGTGGAGTTAGCTATCAAGAAGTATACCACCAGGTGAGATTTGCACCACACTCTGGAGGAATTTCCACAGATGATTGCGCCTGCTGCTTTTGTTGTGACCAGAAGACCTTGTATATTCATATAGACAGTGCCCTGGATTGCGCAAGGAGGCAAGGCATTTTATGGGGTGGAGTTTTGAACCAGTAACTGCTCAAAACCTAGTTGACTGTGTGTGACTTCATGAGAAAGCAGTACCCAGCACTTTCTTGTGAGAGTACGGTACCTGTTTTGTTATACGATGATTTTCATTATATGTTAGCTGGATTTTTTCAGCTTTTATAAGCTTCTTACATACCTGTACAATGTGTATGATGATTTGATGTTATCATTGGATTTTATTTCCACGTTTGATGATCCAGGAAGAGATTACAAACAACATAAATCGAATTTTATGTGATCAAGATAGTCTCGTGAACAATTAACTGTCATTCAAAAATTTCCACATGGTATTTAGCTATTGAAGTAGACATCGATCATCACAACATCAAATTTATTTTTACGTAGTTCAGCCATGTTGTAGCCTCAATTCATCTTTCTTTCTAAAGTGAAAGGTCCGTAAATGCCCTCGTGCCTAATTTCCGTGTTAGAAATAATTTGTTCTCACGATTCAGAGCCATTTAGGGCTTGAGGTGGAATTCAAATTTTGCAACAGCTTTGTTTTCTTATGCCACATGAAAATG
The DNA here is from genome assembly GCA_034641835.2 of Pinus albicaulis. Taxonomy (NCBI): domain Eukaryota; kingdom Viridiplantae; phylum Streptophyta; class Pinopsida; order Pinales; family Pinaceae; genus Pinus; species Pinus albicaulis. The sequence continues at coordinate 763,984,539 of CM076579.1, forward strand.
TCTTTTCTGCTCCGCTATACTCGAATATGCTCTTGAAGTGTAGTTCAGCCTGAGGCGCTGGGGGACTGGGAGGAAGCAGGACAGAAGACACGAATCAAGGAGTTCAGATACGTGATGGCTCAAAAGCCCACCGACCTCGCTCAAGTCGGGCGGCATGGTGCAAAAGAAGATGTTGGCGGTTGAAGGATCCTGCTGAGGGCGTCAAGGATCATACTGTATCCACTGCATATACAAGCACCATATTTAATGTGAAAGTCATGTTGATCTATTCCAAAGTAAGAGCGACCAAAGGAAGTCGGCGCTGAAAGATGTTTCCAGAACACCGAGACATATGTTGCGGACGTCAAATACCTCGCTAAGTTCACCAACGCAACAGATGAGCCGGGCGGTGGGTGACCGTCGAAGACGGTGACATGGTCGACCCGGCTCTCCTCGGTCTTCCGGCTCACACCTGGTGGCCGAAGACAGTCACTATTTGCGAAGAAGTTACTTCCGGGATAAGCTTTGGGCGGATTCCAAGGTGAGGAGACATGAGGACTACCGAGATGACCCTACCAAAGGACGATGAAGAAAATTGCACTTTGCGGCTAAAGCAAAGGGGAAGGAAGAAACTCTCATTCCGGCAAAGGGCAAGAAGGTGATATGGCAAAAGTGAAGCAGCCACCGCCATGATCAATGCGACATTATGCGCCAAATTGTCCAGCACAGAAGAAGGCGTGAAGATCTGCAGGAAGAAGTCAGATTCATAGTTCGAGCTGAATTTCTCACCCATCGTACGTTTGCCTTCGGGCGGTGATGGCACGGGTAGTTCTTGGACAGCGGTGCGCTGGCTCTGCGATGACGGAGACAAGGACGTGTTCTCCGTATCCTGGGAGGACAAAGATTTGGGGTGCACTTAGATGGCGATGATGGTAGACACAAGATGACCGTACCGGTACCATATCCTTTCGGGTAGAGAGTCCGGTAAACCTTTGCATCAAGGAGCGGTGCATGTACCGGATCAAGAAGAACTTGATCCTCCGGTGGTTACATACAAAAGTGATGGTTTCGGGTCAAGGAAAAGCTTCCGCGTAGGTTCGAAGACTACCGCGGAGAGACCTTAAGATAGGGGTTCGAACCAAGAACCTTTATCAACAAGAGATGGTCGTTAATATGGCATGTATAAGTGGAAAAGTGGTATTGTGGATGATGAGGGCGAACCGTGGCACAAGAGATTGGGCCACCTTCACCACGGAGCTCGAAGATTTTTGGCAACAGTATTTCTACCGGGCTTTGGCGGGGCACCTTGCGTGCTCGCATCAAAGGCAAGGTGTACTTTAGGGCGATGTGAAAGCCACCGCGCAGAAGGATAGTCACGCCACGACGCATCCCGAGAGAGTCTGCGCGTACATGTGTGGTCCTTCGGCTTGCGCCCGTTGTTAAAAGCACAAGTATTATGTGATATTTTTGATGATTTCTCTCGGCGGCCACATTGACCTTTCTGCGAGAAGAAGATGTATACATTCGTCGAAGTTCTGCAGCTTAAAGCAATCGTCGAGAAGGAGTCGAAGAAGGTGATTGCCCCAGGGAGGATACCCAGGAATCATCCTGGGCCAATCTGCGAGTTCTGGCAGCGTAGAAGGGATTTCGGAGAGAGCCTATCGCACCCTACAAACTCACATATAATTCGGGCGGGTCGAGCGGAAGAACAGAACGATCGTGGGTGCTGCAGCCACGACATGGTATGATCAGGGCCTGGCCTTTACTTGTGGGCTGAGGCATGCAAATACAACATGTATGTGCAGAATGCTGTCCCTGCGAAGGTCCTTGGCATGAGTACACTTGAGGAGGCTTATTCGGCAAGAGGCCCGATATTTCCCCATTTGCAGATTTTTGGTTCTCTCCGTTCACATGCATGGATGGAAGGGGATGCGAGAAGGAAGCCTGATCCAACCGATTTCTAGGTTGGAATATTTGTGGGTACACCGACATACACCTCACAACCATTTGCAGCATTTGCCGAGACGTAGCAAGACCGTTGTGCTAATGACATAAAATTTTCAGAGGAGAAACAAGGTGCCCGTTTGAGAGGGAGCTACACTTAGCGCATGAGGAGAGCTCGTTAGTTCCGATGAGGAGCTCTGGCGGACTGTCGGGCAAGAGGAGGTTCATGAGGTGTAAGAAACCGTACCTGGTGCGGGGCCACCAACCATCGCAGGGGGCGCAGCGGCGCACTACGTGCTTCTAGCGAACGTTCCGGATGCGCAGAAGGTTGTAGGACCACCTACGCACGGTCACAGTATAAGAGACAAACACCGATTGACACATCGGATGTTGCCTTGTGAGTCAATGCCAGACGAGCCATCCTTGAGGAAGCTGTGGAGGAACCCGCATGGGTTGATGCCATGATCGAAGAATATATTCGACCGTCAGAACAAAGCATGGGGACGGTCCCAAGACCGGTTGGGAAATCATGGTGGGTTCGGCAGCGGATTCACAAGGTGAAGAAAGCATCGACGGGAGCGGTGATAAGCACACAGATTTGTCGCTCGTGGCTTTTCGCGACGAGGATTACCGCAGGAGACCTTGCACCGTCGTAAGGTACTCTTCCACACGACGATCCTTGCTCTCTCCCGGCCAGGCGGGCACATTCATCGTATGGATGTGAAGACCCATTCTCACGGAGTTATTGAGGAGGAGGCACATAGAGCAGCCCGAAGGTTTCCCGAGACCCCGCAGCGAGTCGCATGTGCCGACCAAGAGAGCACCGTACGGGTCAAGCAAGCACCGTGCTTGGTACACTCGGGCAGAGCGCTACTTCACCGCTGATTCTCCAAGAGTGTGGCGGATCCAAACCCTGCACGCGATTGTGGTGAGGGAGTCATCATCATACCGTATGTAGATGATCTGATTTTGACCGGCGATGAGGCTTATACTTTCGGCGGCAAGGAGGATTCCTGATTGAGAGGTTCGAGATGAAGGACTGGCACCTTCATTTCCACTGAGATCTGCGCCGCAACGTAGGACCTGCTTGTTTCCTCAGTGGAAAGCATGCCCGGGAGATTCCTTCGGAGAGGTTCAACATGGCACGTGCTCGTTGACACCCCTCTTCCCGGTGGTTGGAGGAAGGAGGATGCTACTTCGTCAGAGGTAGTGGATGCCACCGTTCATCGTACGCCTGGTGGGTCGCTGCGATCCGGCCGAGACACGACCTCGATACATGTTATGGGGCTAACCGTCCGGTAGCTGGTGGTTAAGCTTCACCAAGTTTCTTTGGGTTACAAAAAAGTGCGTATTGCGCTATATTAGAGGCACACCGTGACATGGTCCATACACAGACAGGAGGATGGGAGCGGAGTTTTCCGTTTCAATTGGCGCAGAATGCGTGGTGAGGTGTCCAACGATTGCAGAGCACATCTGGAGGATTTTTTTAGCATTAGGTCGATACGTTTCCGGCATACAGAAGCAGAGATCCGTGGCACTGTACCAAGAGAGGTTTAGCACATGGCAGCCAGCTTGGTCGCATGCGAGGCTATTTGGATGAGGAAGATCCCCATAGGATTGTTCGAAAGTTGCATTTGGAGCCTGCGTGATCCATCGTATGTGTCCGTAGTTGCATTAAACTCTCGCTAATCTGCAACATTTCTTCATGATTAGGTCCAAACACATCAACATCAGGTACCATCATATCAGAGATTGTGTTCAGCGGAGAATCATGATGCTTTCATATGTTCCCACGGAGGATCAGGATGCCGACATCTTGAAGAAGGCACTCACCAGGAGCAAGTTCGAATTCCACAGAGGCAGGATAGGGTTGCAGATAATCCATATCTTGCTGAGAGGGAGTGTTGAAAATGCAACAAGTTGATGGAGCTTAGTGAAATGAAGTCGCCTTCACTAAGTGGGCCCGCAGGCAAATTCTGGCGCAAAGTCTATTTTTAGACTATGTCTATTTTTAGACATATGGAGCATGGTTCGGGGATTCCAGTTTGAGATTCTTGGAGCATTGGTCATGTTGGTAAAAATAGATGAGTCTCTATTTTTTAGGTCGAAGAGTTTGAAGTCTATTTTTAGACTGCCTCTACTAAAAATAGGGAAGTCAAATATTATTTACCCTTAATAATATTTAGACTATAAACTTCAGTTTACTCTCTTGGAGCACTTCAATTCGAGCTACAAAAGTGGCTCATGCATCTGACAGAGGAATTACACTATTCCCAAGGGTTTGATGGCATCATGCATGGTTGACTTCAGTTAGGACTTCAGTGGCAGAAGTTTGGTGGAGTTAATGAGACATATAGTGGAGTTGTGTTATGTTTATTTTAGTTGAACTAGTTGAGATTAGTTTAACTAGCTAATCAATTAGTTATGAGTGGAGTGAATTAAATATTATTTAATTCATTAATTAGTAACTCATTATTCAACTCAAGAACACATCAGTTCACTACAGTGCATGATCAGTTCAGTGGAGACTAGTGAAAGAGGTAGATGAAAGGGTGGAGTTAGCTATTAGTGGCGACATCAGTTGTGCATGAGATTTGCACCACACTTGGAGGAATTGCCCATGATGATTGCGCTGTCAAGCCAAGGAGATTCAAACCTTGGATCTCTATATAGACAGGCCTGGATTGCGCAATAGAGGAAAGGCAATTGGCGGTGAGTTTTGAACCAGTAACCTGTTCAAAACTGAGCTAGATTATGTGTGACTTTATGAGAAAGTACTGAGTACTTGTGAGGAGTATTGTACTGAGTTTGTTACATGATTTCTCCATTATAATATACACAATAGCTGTGGGGTTTTCAGCTATAAGCTTTCCCCATACATACTGTGTTAATGTGTATGATGATTTGATGTGTTATTGCTTGATTTTATTTCCGCATGTTTGATGATCTGAGTGGAAGAGATTATGTGTTGCATATAAATTTGAATTGTATGTGATCAGGATAGTCTCGATGAATAATTAATCATTATTCAGCAAATTTCTACACTGTGGGTCAAACAAGACTGTCCATCAGTGACATCTTGGCTGATATGTCCTAAAAATGATTCCGAAAACATTGTCTCTAGAGAAGGGCCAAGGATCCATAGCCCTTGTTGATTCGAGGCTGGAGTGTAGGCCGCAAGCTAAAGCGAGGTCCTGTGAATAGTACCCTAGATAGGTGTATGAGCTGGTGATCTCAATCTCCTCTCCTCTGAAAAATAAATGGAGGTCACGGAGGAACTTCTTCGACATGTTGAAGATAATAACCTTGGTTTTACCTAGGCTAACCATCAACTGTCGAATATCACTGAAAAGGGTTAGGGCATCCAACTGCCTCTGCAATCCGTCAGGGGATGGGGCTAGAAGGACCACATCATCTGCAAACAACAAGATAGAAATCAAGACATGATGTAGAATGCAACCATCACCATCCTGTATGTGTTCACGCAAGAAGGACTCTAGCTCGTCAATATAGATCCCAAATAGTGTGGGGGACAAGGGACAACCTTGTTTTACTCCAATAGTGCTCTGGATAAAATCTGATAGCCCATGTACTATGCGTAGACGACCAAGGACCGACTCATATAAGCGCATGATGGTTGACAAGAGGGTCTCTGAGATGCCAATATCTCTGAGTCTATGGAATAATGCTTCTCTAGACACCGATTCAAAAGATTTTCGAAAGTATACAAAACAAAAATAGACTTTCGAAGAGCGATGTTGTGCCTCCTCAATGATGGCCCTAAGTGTAAGAATGTGGTCAATATTCTGGTGCTTAGGTCAAAATCCAACTTTTCCTCTAGCTCTAAGTTGTTTCCGCTCAAGATCCTTGGAGATTTGGAGGTGGAGGGATGTAGCATATAGTTTGGAGAATGTGTGGCCCACCATGATAGTCCTATAATTGTTGGGATCTAAGTTGGGCCTCGATTTGTGTATCGGGTGAATGATGTGTTGATACCATGTTGATGGGAAACCTGTACAAACCACATGGTTGAAGAGATCAACCAAGTAGGGAGATAGAGCACAAAGACCATGTTTAAGGAACTCTGCTTGGAAACCATCCTCATTTGTTGCTTTGCTGCTATTCATTACCCAAATGGCCTCTTTGATGTCACTATCATAGAATACGAAACCTGAAGAGGGCGGAGAGATCACCTGAATCTGGGGTTGCCCTGGGATGTCATAGAGGGTGTACACATGGGAGAACATGGGCCGGGGGTGAAGGTTGGAGGGGAGGGGAGACTGGCAGGGGAGGACAATATGCCAGAAGTTTTTAGGGGAGTGAGCAAGAGAGGTACACAAGTCACGTCTTCTTTGGGAGACAAAGAGATGTTTCTTGCGACGGAGGAGGCGACGATATGAGGCTTTGATATTGGGGTAGGAGGGGTGAGTATGGATGAATGCATGTCAAATCTGGTGGCGGAGAGCTTTGCATTCTTCATCATACCATCAATTCATATGGAAATAGGGTTTATGAGAGGTGGAAGTGGGACGACGAGAGTGGGGGTAGGACTTAAGGGCAACATCCAAAATGATGGATGAGAGACAATTGTACTTGGTCAATGCAGAGTCAAATACTGAGAGTTTGTCCATGGAGGGGAGCATTTGGTGAAGGTGGGAAGAGAAGATGTCTGGGTCATCCTCATCAAAACGAAAAGTAGTACGTGGTGAGCCCTTGGGGGGAGGTGGGGTTGTCAGCACGAAGAGAGAAAGAAAGAAGAGCATGGTCAGCTAAGGGGATGGGAGAAACAAAAAAAGTGATGAATGAAGGGGAGGAGGCTCTGGCTAGAGAGGACATAATCAACAACACTTGCTCCTCCACCATGAGGTCGACATGTGAAAAATCGAGAGTTTGGAAAATGCGAGAGGCCATTAAGAATCAACAGTTCCTGAGATTCGCCCAAGTGTAAAAGATGTCGACCATAGGCAGTAAGGGGCCCTAATGCATCATAAAAAATCTTGTGAAATCCCACTGACTCTAGGTTGATCTCTTAGATGCAATAAACATCCTCAAACCGATTGTGAGGAGGGATTTGGAGGGCTCTAGTGCGGGAGTTGAAGTCACCTAGAAGAATAACCTCCCAAATGCTGAATACTGGGCTATGCTGACATACAAATTGACAAAGCGGTCCCCGCCAGGCCCATTATGAATGGCAGATGATGAAGAAGCAGGAGGAAAGTAACAAACAACAATGTAAGTGTCCCTGGGGAGAGGAGAGACCCCTCGAATCCGAACCCAAATAAACCTCACAAACTCATCTGCAACCACCAAAGAAATCCTTCTCTAAAAGGAATCTTTGATGAAGTAAGAAACTCCCCCAGAACCTCTGATACCATTGAAACTCCTCGTCTCCTGCCTACAAGATGAGAACTTATGGTAACCTGTAATGTCTGGGAGAGGTCGAACAGGGCTCTCATGCGCGTCGATGATGAATAAAATACCCGACAGTCGAAGAGCATCATATAATAGATTTTCCGATGCCCAAAAAGACACATTCCCATTCCAGCAACTGACAGAAATGGATGCCCCTTTTTTCCTCCCCTAACGAGCCTATCATTTGGAGGAACAAAAACGGGGCTTCCACCCAGGTGGAAAAGTGTCCCGAATCATTGCTTTGAGGTTCTTGATAACTTCCCATTTCCCTGCCTGGCGTGTTGCTGTAACTAACTCCCTCGAGCATTTGAGCTCAACAACCTGTGTTTTAGTGAGATCTTCATCAAGGAAGATCTTACTAGGAAGTGAGAATAGTTTTCGATTAGCTCTAAGAGCTCGAAGGCGATCAACTGCCGACCTGAACCAGTGAAAGAGAGCGGAATCATACCCAAGCCAAGCCCTATCAAGGGTCACATCCTGGAGATCTATTTTTTCATTAAGGAACAGGGTCCCAACCACCATGGGGTCTGAGGATGTGAGAGGCAAAGGAAGCCCTCTCACTTTGAGGATCAATCCTTGCGCTTGTCTAGTGCGTTCTTCCATGAGTTTAGATTGTACCAACTCCTCAACTGCGGCTAAAGGGGGAGCAAGGGGGGTATCCCTTCCTCTAGCAACCTGTGCCCCATAAATTCAAGGAAAAATTTAAGGCCTAAAAACTTAAAGTGGCTGAAGTTCCATAGAATTTTGAACTTCCATAGGATTTTAGTATGTCTTTTTAGTGTTAACTTCTACAAGTTCTAAAGAAAGAGTTTGTAAAGGGCCAAGTAGCCTCTGGATCTCATATTTTCTGAAAGGTGACATATCCAGTAAATTCCCCTGTAGTCAATCTCTGGAACATATCTAAATAGAAGTTATTTATTTTAATATCCATAAACCACAACCACTTTAAGGCAAACTGTGTTCATGTGTCATTTCTCCCATAAACTCTTAGGCAAAGTTTTTAAAGCATGTGTCATTGGCTTTCTCCCATTAACTTTAAAGCATGTGTCATTTCTCAAGGCTTTCTCCCATTAATTCAAGGCAAAATTTAAGGCCTAAAAAGTGAACCTAAAGTAGTTGAACTTCCATAGGATAAGATCTGTTGGGGTTCCCATGTTTTGGCAAGGTTGGCAATACCAAAAGATGTGGCAACATAAAACCACTTTTAGACCTCAGGATCTAGCCCTCCTGGGTCCAGAGAGGGATCTCTCTATGATATGTCAAATGTATATGACTTTGAAGCTCAGAGGTTAAGATATTAGGCTAGTTATAGGCACAGGGTTTGCTTGTTTGATTGTTTGTTTGGTTGCTGGTTATCAGAAAAGAAAGGTTCAATGTAAGGCAAGGATGGGCAAAGAGGATTTAGGCAGAGGTGAAGTATTCCAGGGAGCATTCAAAACCATTGGGAAATGGAGTCAGGAAATGGTTTACTTGCTATTCAATATGCAGGCTTTCAATTGGGCTAGTCATCTAAAACATTGGATCTTAAAGATGATAGGGTGGCATGAAATGGTAAGGGAGGAGGAAACAATAAAGATTCAGGACACAAAGTTAAAAACCTGAGATCAGAGAGAGACTTTGAACTCTCAATGCTTCGGATTCCAGCTTGAGGGATCTTAGAAAGGTCAGCTGGTCGCACAAGGATCCTAGTGGATAGGGCTAATTCCAATCCCCAGTGTTCCCAAATCTTCCAGCTAAATCCTAACAAGAACATCTAAGAACTGATTCATTTAATTCATACATCAGCTAGCAGGCAATAACATCCACTACACTGGTTAAATTAACTGAAATCAAATATTAGATAACACATTTAATAGAAAATATTGAAGGCAAGGAGAGCAGAAACATAGGGTACCTAACAAGGGTAAATCCTATGCCAATATTCTGATGCGAGCCAGTAGAAATGAAATGAAACGGAATATAAGTTAAAAAAAAATACAGAGATAGAAAAATATCACCGCTGCTTGCTTTTAGATCGGAAGGTCCAAATAAATACTTGTCATACAAAAGCAACACAGTCAAGTACTTATTTATCTTGGATACTCGATTAGAAAACATCTTATAGAGCCCTATCTTACAACACAGAGACTTTGTCTCAAGAAAACAACTTGTAATTCTACGATAATGATCAACAACCTTTACAATGAGTTTCTTAAATTCCTAAACTCCGGTGAAGAGAGCGAGAGAAAATTAGGTGAAACACTAAATGGCTTCAAACCGAGAAGAAGAAAGGGCAGCCACATTCAGACACAACCTTGTGCATTTTATCACAATAGCCTCTTTGGTCCTTAGTGAGTACTATCTAAGGATTCCATTTATCCGGTATATCTACGATGTATTTTGGTGAGTACTCATGGTAAAAACACAGTGAATTAAACAAAATTATCTAACACAGCCTACAGATACATATAAGCACAGCAAATGCTGCTGATAGCATAGGAATGCTGTAGGGGGGGGAATTCTCTTGGACACAATGTAGACTGAAACAATAATGTGTACCGTGTCCTTGCTTAGGAAGAAACATTCTGCTGATTTGAAACCCTGATAGCATTGTTTTTTGCGCGCTGGACCTTTCATGCAATCCATGATGTCTTTGAACTGGTTCCTTTGCCTTCTAAAATCCCTGAAAAAGCGCAAAAATCTTCTATTTCTTGCCTTGAACTCTCTGCTGCTCCCGTACTGTCTCTGTCGGTGAAATCTATGCTTTAATGGCTCTGGGAAGGTTTCACAGAGTTTAACCCTGCTCTTTAAATGGCGATCATATCAACCACCTTCCTAGGCTTTGCCTCGTTACTTCGAACTCTGCACACGGTCCTTTTTGCATTTTTGGCTGCTGTAATAAAGACTGTGTAATCATGGTAGCTTTCACCACTTGATAACCTTACAAAACACAAAAACCTGTTAAGAAAACAATGCCGGGGATGCTTTGATGACTTGCGGGATGGAGATGCAACCGTGGAGGAATGGCAAGAAGTGCTGTGGAAGACTTGCAGTGTGGTGGAAACAGTGGGAAATATAGTTGGAAGGTGGCATAGATGGAAAATCAAATGAAAAAACTTAAATATCAACCTTGGAATGGAGTATATATGAAGGGATGGGCGAATATACGATGGAAACGCGTGGAAAGATGACGTGGCAGTACGGGGTCAACGGCGGGGCGTGTGGTTAAATCTGGACCGTCCGATCTCAGGAGGAGATCAACGGTGGGGGACGCGTCGGAGGGCAGCGGAAAGTGGGCCATGGGTACGATTGCCTCGGATTAACTTTCATGCAACTTCATGGAGCGATCACCGTCGGATGAAGAGCCCCAGATCGGACGGTTTATATGCATATCGCGTTGGGTCAAAAACCGAACGTTAACGCGCGATGGGGGGGTGGTTTTTGAACAATGTCGGAGCCACGTGTCGGGCGGTGAGTGGAATCGCTCCGAAAATAAAAATACCGCCCACCACCGAAAGGCGGTGCGATAGAAACCGACGGTTTTCGAACGGGTGCGACTGCGGGGACCACTAGGACGGGTGTACTGTGAGCCATTGGATCAACGGTTAAATGGATGGCAGATCTGCGATCGGGGTGGCGAACGGGTAGAATGGTGGATGCTATGGGACCGCGACGACCGTCCGATTTGTACAGATCAACGGTTTTAACCGCTCCCGATATAAATTTGCAATAAGTGCCTTTCGCCTTGGCGCCTGGTCTCGGCACTGGGTCACGTGGAGGGAAACGTTAAGGGGGCTGGCCTGAAGGGGGCTAAGACACATATATGTCAACATGTGGGTTTTTTAACCTTTATCAGTGCAATTTTAGGCCAGAAAGGGTAACGGTAAAGGGAATGAGGGGTTTTTGAGACCAAACAAGGGTGTGGGTATGGTTTGAAAGAGATTTTGGGATGGTTTAGGGGAGGGATTTTGGGGTGGAAAGGAGGCCTAGAAAACTTGAGGAAAGGGATGAAATGGAAAATTATGCAGGGCTACAAGGGGCAAAAGAAAACCTTCAGGAGCATAATTTGTCATCATCAATGAGGCTTATTGACCTGAGAACAGCAGAGGAGGATAATCAATGGGCATGGAGCATGAAGAGGCTTCAAGGATGATGTGTTTTCAGGGGGAAATGCATTCCTTGAAGGCTTAGTAAACAACTTAGCCCCCTGCTTGCTTGTCAAGAAATTTATGAGGGGATAACAGTGGCTCCACATGGGGATGGCTTCTTCTTGAAGGAGTCAAGAATTCAGAAATGATCTTTGGTGTAGGCCAGATGCCTGCTGCTTGGCACATCCTTTTCTTCTTCAATTTTCAGCTGCCACAATTATGAAGACATCAATTTAGCATAAACATTACCCCACCAATCTACCTACCCATCCTACAATCCTAACATTTTCTCTTCCAAGGTGCATTTGAGCTAGCAGACCCTTTACATCTTTTTATTTTTTCACAAACAAGAAAATAAAACTATTATATTTCTACCCTTATTACTCCATGAGACCAGATTAAACTGTTGGTCTCATATGTTTCTCTACCTAATCTAACATCTGCTGGCATTAAACTGACCAACAGATTTCTTCTCTACATTCTACAACATAAATTTAAAAACAGTCAAACTAGGATTAGACAGTCTAGTTTGCTGTGGATCCAAGGCATAAAGACAGTTTCACATGGACATAAACTTGCAGAAAACTGGAAACAAAACTTTGAAGGCTTGAAATTTGAAGTTTTGAAGCATCCTTCTTCTCTTTGTGACTCAAGTTTTGAGTTTGTTAGAGTCACTTTCCTTTCTTCATTTCAGCTCTGATTTCGGGCTTGTTAGAGCTGATTCTTCTTTCTTCTTTGCTGGTCCAGGTTTTGGGCAAGTTTGAACCAAATATCTTTACTTTCTTTGGCTTAGGTTTTGATCATATTAGAGCCAATCTCTGCACTCCAGAGGTTCATGTTTTGAGCATGTCTGAACCTCTCCTTTCTTTCTGTTTTTTTTTTTTTTGGAACATTTCTCTTTTTCTTGAAAACAAACACTGCAATGGTATGTACAAAGGAAATGGAAACTGGAAATTGGAAATCAGCAGAAGTAGTGTTTGAGCATCCTGCCATTGACAGGACCCCCAAACAGCTCTGTACCATCTAATTATTGTAGAAAAAAGGCATTTGGACCCACAGTGGCCTGGATGATGTAGGGACCTTGCCACAAACTGTCAAACTTGCCGTGCTTTCCTTTGTCCTCTCTCCTTGAGTCCCACTTTAGAACTTTATCTCCAATTTTGAAATAAGAGGCCTTAGTTCTTTTGTCAAATAACTTCTTTATATTTTCCTGAACCTTGATAGCTCTATTATAGACCTCCTCCCTTGTTTGTTGGAGATGAATTGTCTGGTTTATTCTCCTCACCATGCTATCTTCTTCTGTTTGTATCTCTTGAACAAGTTTAATCACTAGTATTCCAAGGCTGGTGGGAAACACTGCTTCTGTTCCATAGACAAGATGATATGGTGACATGCCAATGGATTTCTTTGTTGTAAGCCTTTCAGCCCACAGGGCATGCACTAACTTGTTATGCCATGACTTTTTTTTCTCTTCCAGCAACTTTTTGATGATGGTCACCAGGCTCTTGTTTGTTGATTCAGCTAATCCATTACCTTGAGGGTAATAGGCAGTTGAATGACCGAGTGCTATTTGATACCTGTGACAGAAATCAACCATTTTTTTGGATCCGAAAGCAACAACATTATTATTGATTATTTTCCTTGGGTAGCCAAACCGAGAGAGGATATGATCTTCAAGGAACCTAATGACGACTGAATCTGTGGCATTCCTAGTAGGTATGGCCTCTATCCATTTAGTGAAGTAGTCTGTGGCTATTAAGATCCATTTGTATTGTGCAAAATAAGGAGGGTGAATTTCTCCTATGAAATCTAGGCCCCATTGCTGAAAGAGACCTTCAACAATGATGGGTTGTAGAGGTAGGGGGAGGAGTTTTATTTTTCCTTAAAAAATATGGCATTTGTGGCAGACAATTATCATCTTATGAACATCAGTGAAGAGTGTAGGCCAGTAGTAGCCAGCTCTGAGTAGTTTTTTTGCAGTGACTTTCCAGTTCAGATGGCCCCCACACTCTCCTGCATGGAACTTTTGTTTAATATTTTCTACTTTAGAATTAAAAAAACATTTAAGCAATAGGCCATTTGGATTTTTCCAGTATAAAAATTCATTCAAAATACAATAGCTTCTGGCTTTTAGCTTTAAGAATACATCCTTGGTATTTGATAGTTCAGGAGGGGCATTGAGGTGTGTACACACATGCAGAATGTCAGAATACCAAGGAGAGCTCTGAAACTTCTCCTCAACAGTGGGATCAGGCAATCTCTGCTGCTTATCCAAGGCATCTACCATGTTAATGTCTAGGGCTTGTAGATTTGATTCAGCCATTAATTGAGCTGGGCCCTGACCTTTGATCAGTTTGGTGGGTTCTATCTCAAGGTCATACTCTAAGATCACAACAATCCATTTTCCCCTCTTCCCATCTGGGTCTTGGGACAATATGTCTTTAACCACTATATTTGTCACATAGGCTATGGTGTGGGAATGCAGTATGTACACCCTAAAGTATTTCAAGGCCTTAACCAAATCATAGGCCTATTTTTCCATAATGTTGTATTTCAAGGGTGCGTCTCTGAGTGCTTTGCTGAAGAAAGAAATGGGCTGTTCCATTCCCTCTGAATTTTTCTACAGTAGAAATGCAACTATCGTATGCTTGGAGGCAAATGAAAAAATTAGGACATCTTTTGAGGAATCTGGGCTGATTAGGACAGGAGCCTGGGTGAGTGCAAGTTTAACTAACTCAAAATATTTCTTAGCTTCAACATTCCACTTAACTCCTACACCTTTCTTCCGCATCTTAGTAATATTTATAAGGTGTTTGACTAAGTTGGGAATAAACCTCCCGAGGAAGTTGATTTTCCCAATAAAGGACTGTAACTCTTTGATGTTCCTCGGGTGTGTGATTTGTAGTATTACCTAAACTCTTTGTGGGTCTATCCTAATCCCTTTCTCAGATATGATATGGCCTAGAAGCTTACCTTCTTGCAGCCCTAATATAGTCTTTTTAGGATTCAGTGACAGACCAAACCTTCTACATTTTTCAAACACTCTTCTCAGGTGTTCTAGGTGTTCTTCCTCAGTATTGGAATATACTGTTATGTCATCCAGATAGATGACAATCAAGTGTCCTATTTCATCTGAAAAATCTATGTCCATTGCTCTTTGGAAGGTTGCACCAACGTTCATCAATCCAAAGGGCATCTTAACATACATAAAAGGTGCCCCATGGAGTGGTAAAAGCTGTCTTGAGTTGGTCTTCTAGGATTACTAAGACTTGGTTGTAACCTAAAAAACCATCTAGCAGGGAGATCCTTTTAGAGCCTACTACCCTCTGAAGAATATGTTCCATTTTAGGCAAAGGGTAATTGTCTTTGAGTGAGACTCTATTAAGGTTTCTGAAATCAATACACAACCTGATCTCCCCTGTTTTCTTTCTCAGAGCCACTAGGTTTGATACCCAATCAGAGAACCTCACAGGCACAATTATACCTGCCTCATACATTTTCTTAATCTCTTTTTCAACTGCAGGCAATTGTTTTGGGTTTATCCTGTGGAGTTTTTGTCTAAAGGGCTTCTGATTTTCTTTCAAAGGTATTTTTTGCTGTATGATGTTTGTTTCATAGGCCCTTAAGTCCTCATAACTCCAAGAAAACACATCAATGAATTCTTTGAATAGGTCAATGTATTTCTTTTTCATGTTTGTAGGCAAAGACTTAGCCAATTTGATCGTCTTAGGTTTATCTTCAGTACCTATGTTGCATTCCTCAACATCAGAGTCTACATGTTCAATAGTGGGCTTTTTTGCTACATCATCAAAGTCAAAAAGGTCTTCTAAAGGTGCCAGACCTCGAGGTATGTTCTTATCTTTGGCCTGCAACACCTCTACTTCTTCACTATCTGTGTTTTCACATTTTTCATTTGGATTTCCAATCTATTCGTTCAAAGTGTTTATTTCTATGTTACAGGGTGTTTCTTCCTCATCTAAGGACTCTTCACTTAGGCAGCTACTATCAGATTTGGAGTCTGAATCAGAAAATTCGAACTCATTTCTGCCTATCAAGAAATCTTCAATCTATTTATCGCCCTCAAAGACCTGCCAATATTTTTCATTTTCCGGCACTGCAGGTCTAAATTTGGTCTGAATGATGATCTGTTGGTCACTGGGAGGCTTATGATACGAACTAGCCATTCAGGCTAGTCCATTTGCAATTGCATTCTGACCTCTAGGGAAAAAAACTAGTTCATATTCTACAGAGGTATTCAATAAATCCATAGTGTCATTCCTATATGCTCTCAGTCTAGGATGTTTTGCTGTGTATTCACCATTTACTTGTTCAATGATCAGCGCAGAGTCACCATGCACAGTTATCCTACTGGCTCCTAATTTTCTCAATAGGTTTAAGCCTAGGATAAGAGCCTTGTACTCTGTAATGTTTTTTGTACATTTGAAGTGCAGGTTACATGCATGGCTCTCTGCGTAACCACTCTCTGTGTTATGTATCCACACTCCTGCCCCAGCAATTCTCTTGGTGCATGACCCATAGAAATTCATTTCCCATAAGGTTTCATTCTCGGGTTTATCATCGTTTCTTTCTTGGTGTGGTGTATGTGTTTGTGAAGGGTGACTAATCAATTGACGACCTTCTGTTTCTGGTTTACTTTGAGTTTTTGTTTCAGTGCACTGTTCAAAATTCTCTATATCATTCTCCTTCGAGTCTAGAGTAGCCATTATGTTAAAGTCCAGGGGTTCTGTTTCCTTGTCTGTATCTCTGTTTTTGGACTCTGACCCTTCTGAGGATTCATCATTACACAAGATGAAAGAGTCAAGGTCTGTATGTACAGAGTATAAAGGGGAATTTTTAGGCCTTTCGGGGCTACTAACCAGGAATTTCATTTGTGCATCCCTGTACAGTCTTCTAAGTTGGCTAAAAACAGGAACTGTGGCATAATCCCCATCCATCTGCATTGTTCCTTGCAGCTTGGCTCCCCATGATCTTGATAATAACATGCCATACTTGGGTGGCACATCTGCCACAACAACATCCATGACCATACATTTTGTTGGAATCTGAGTAAGGCTCACACATAAATATTTGATTAGGCCAAGACACTTTACCCTACTAGAATAAAATGAATATAAGTCTTTATAGGGGCGGGTTATCTCTAGGCCTAATTTTTCCATCACTACTTTAGGCATCAAGTTGTGTGATGCCCTAGAATCATACATTGCATTGTGGAGGATCTTATCATGGATATTAAGACTGATATAAAAAGGGGGCACTACCCCTTCCTGAAACTTTCCTTCTATCTTTGGACCAAACAGAAGGGCAGGTTGATCATCACTCAGATTTACAGTGTCACTGTTCTCTCCTAAATTTAATGCTTTCAAAATTTCGCCTTTATATACATCCTGAGTGGCCAGCTCAGAGAGTGGGACAGATATCTTAATTTTTGCAATCTCACTCTCCAAATTGAAAGTGGACTGACTCTTTGGAATGTTCAACTCTATTTTGTTAGTCACCACCTTAGTGGCTGAATCAGTGTGCTGACTCTCACTATGTATAGTGTTAGAAACTGTTTTATCAGGAGTACTAACTGCAGTGTTAGTACTGCTTGTTGGTTGACCTTGTTTAATAGTGTTTTGGTTGTCTTTTTCTTTGTTCTTTCCAGAACTCTCAGCTGTTGATTTGTTACTTTCAGCAGTCACTTTAGAAGTTTTCTCAGGCCTTTTCTTGATGGTAACCTCAGAAGCTTTTGGCTTGGAAGTGTCTAGGCTCTTTTTGCTTCTAAGTTCATATTTTTCTCTGACCTGCATCATGGCATTTTCAAATCCTAACCTGTAATATTCAAATTCTAACCATTCCTCATCCCAATACGAGGGTGAGGTTTGATCTTCTTCTGTGTAATAGTTGTGGATTTAATTTTCTGTTTCAAACATGTTTATTGTGTTCCCCTCAGACTCTTCTATGATTCCCTCATCTTCATCTAAAAAGTTCTCTTGGAATGGGGGAATAACTTGTTGATCTAATTCTCTTTGTCTGTTGGGAGGGGTGTTGTTTCTTCTAAAGTTCTGGTTCTAGTTATGATTTTGATTTTTGTTTTGGTTACTAACTGTGACAACCATTTTTTCCATCATTTGTTGTAGCTTTTCCATGTTTTTGGATATGCGGTCATAATTGGGGTCAGATGTGGAAGCTACATTGTCATCTCTATATGTTACCCTTTTCTCAGCTCTCAATCTTGCTTTCTTCTCAATTAGATTTTCCTCTACACTCACTGATCCTTTTTGCATGTCTTCCAATGTATAGTAATCCCTCTCCCTAAGCTGGTAGGCCATGTCAGCATCCAGGCCTTCAGGGTACTTTACTAAAACCATACCTAGGGGAGGTTTCATGTGTGGTGGAAGAGCATTATAAACACTGTCAAACCTTGTAGAGTAGTCCTGGACACTCTCTCCTACGTTTCTTTTCAGGTTCTTGTATTCTGCTAGGATTTGGAGAGGGTTAGCCTTAACTTCCCATTTGTTTAGGAAGGTCTGATATAAAGCAAGAAGATCTTGGATACTATTAGGAGGTAGGCCCTTAAACCATTTTTTCACATCACCTCCTAAGCTCTAGGCAAAGATTCTCATTTTGAATGTTTCATCATCTATTTCCATGTAGTCAAAAGAATCTTCCATCCTATCTACATGGTGTTGAGCTGTGGTGGACTCTTTTGCAGTGAAGTGTGGGATATTTGATTGATAATCATTTGGTAAGGGTACTAGAGGCTGGGGTAAAACTAGAGGTGCATACCAGGCTGCCATGATGATGTTCTGATGAGGCAAAGGGTTAACTTGAGTAGTTGGTATATGGATGATAGGGATATTATGACCAGCAAAAGACTGATGAGCAGATTTAGGGTGGCATAGTCCCAAGTTTTGAATGAAATGGATATCAGGAGGTCTAGATGGAGGGGTCTGTCTATCCCAAAGGTGTTTACCACTTTGAGGTGGTGAACCAGGAAGCTCAAGGTCTAGCTGGTCTAGGAAACTAAATGACCTAGTTCTTGGTAAGCTGTTTTGATTGCCTAGGTCAAAAAATGGGTCTGATAGAGCTGTAAAGTCTTCTGGTGTAGAGTTAGCTCTATGGATGTGGCTGGAAATAGTTGGTCTTTTAGGTGTAGGAGATCTCTTGAGGATGCTCTCAGGGTTGTCAACTATTTCAGGGGGTTTTGGGTTGGGATAAGCTCTTGTGTGAATGGTTCTTGAAGCGAGAATGCTATTTTCTGACCAAGTAGCTTAACACTACTTGTTACTTCTGTTGTGGTTGATGTTGTTATAAAGGTTGGTCTCCCAGTGGAGTCTTATGTGAAACCAAGATAATCAGCAAGCCTACTGATTTCCAGTGGAGTCTTTGATCTTTAAGGAGCTATGGAGTCACCAGGTGGAAGGTTTAGGATGTTTCTGGAGGGAAAATTGTCCATCACAGTGCTTATGAGATGTCCCTTTTCAAGGATATCTTCACAACACAGCAAAATCTAACCAGAGATTGACTATGAGGGCTTTTACCAGATATGTCACCTCTGAAAGAGTGTGAGATCTGGAGGCTACCTAGCCCTTTCCAGACTCTGTCTAAGAGTGTGGGAGAAACACAACAAATGATATAGAGGTTGATCTATGAATAGGAGTGTTTTACTGCCAACCTAACCAGAGATTGTAGGTTTTTGAGGCTCTTATGATGTAGTAAGGTGAGAAATATTAGAATTTCCCCAATGGAGTCGCCATTATGTTGGGGTTCCCATGTTTTGGCAAGGTTGGCAATACCAAAAGATGAGACAACATAAAACCACTTTTAGACCTCAAGATCTAGCCCTCCTGGGTTCAGAGAGGGATATCTCTATGATATGTCAAAGGTATATGACTTTGAAGCTCAGAGGTTAAGATATTAGGCTAGTTATAGGCACAGGGTTTTTTTGTTTGATTGTTTGTTTGGTTGTTGGTTATCAGGAAAGAAAGGTTCAATGTAAGGCAAGGATGGGAAAAGAGGATTTAGGCAGAGGTGAAGTATTCCAGGGAGAATTCAAAACCATTGGGCAATGGATTCAGGAAAGGGTTTACTTGCTATTCAATATGCAGGCTTTCAATTGGGCTAATCATCTAAAACATTGGATCTTAAAGATGATAGGGTGGCATGAAATGGTAAGGGAGGAGGAAACAATAAAGATTCAGGACACAAAGTTAAAAACCTGAGATCAGAGAGAGACTTTGAACTCTCACTGCTTCGGCCTCCAGCTTGAGGGATCTTAGAAAGGTCAGCTGGTCACACAAGGATCCTAGTGGACAGGGCTAATTCCAATCCCTAGTGTTCCCAAATCTTCCAGCTAAATCCTAACAAGAACATCTAAGAACTGATTCATTTAATTCATACATCAGCTAGCAGGCAATAACATCCACTACACTGGTTAAATTAACTGAAATCAAATCTTAGATAACACATTTAGTAGAAAACATTAAAGGAAAGGAGAGCATAAACATAGGGTACCTAACAAGGGTAAATCCTATGCCAATATTCTGATGTGAGCCAGTAGAAATGAAATGAAACGGAATATAAGTTAAACACAAATATAGAGATAGAAAAACATCACCGCTGCTTTAGATCAGGATCCAAAGAAATGTGCTTGTCATATTAAAGTCAAGTACAACATTGCCAATAACTGGATACTCATTTAGAAAACATCTTCCTCAGCCTATCTTACAACTTTACACAAAGACTTTGTCTCAAAAGAAACAACTTGTAATTCTCTGATAACTGATCAAAAACCTTTACAATGAGTTTCTTCATGAATTTATAGCTCCAATGGAGCAGAGAAGGTAGGTGAAACACTAAATGAAGCATTAAACTAAGAAAAGAAAGAGGGCCGGAGCCCATTATGTTTAAACCCTGTGCATTTATCCCTGGTACTCTTTTGGATGCAAGAGTGGTCTTCTCCAGGCTTCCATTTACCCCGGTATTTCTCTGATGTATTTTGGCTGTAGTACTCTATAGTACTTCTGGTGAATTAAACAAAAATGTAGAATCATGACGCTAAGATCTGCCATACTGTGCAACAAATGCTGCTGATAGCATAGGACTGCTATAGGGGGGAAAACTTCTCTTGGACACAATGTAGACTGAAACAATAATGTGTACCGTGTCCTTGCTCAGGAAGAAACATTATGCTGATTTGAAACCCTGATAGCATTTTTTTCTGCATGCTGGACCTTTCATGCAATCCATGATGTCTTTGAACTAGTTCCTTTGCCTTCTAAAATCCCTGAAAAAGCGCAAAAATCTACTATTTCTTGCCTTGAACTCTCTGTTGCTCCCGTACTATCTCTGTCGGTGAAATCTATGCTTTAATGGCTATGGGAAGGTTTCACAGAGTTTAACCCTGCTCTTTAAATGGCGATCATATCAATCACCTTCCTAGGCTTTGCCTCATTACTTCGAACTCTGCACATGGTCCTTTCTGCATTTTTGGCCGCTGTAATAAAGACTGTGTAATCATGGCGGCTTTCACCACTTGATAACCTTTCAAAACAAAAAAAATTGTTAAGAAAAAAATGCTAGGGACGCTTTGATGACCTGCGGGATGGTGATGCAACTGTGGAGGAATGGCGAGAAATGCTGTGGAAGACTTGCAGCGTGGTGGAAACAGTGGGGAATACAGTTGGAAGGTGGCGTAGATGGAAAATAAAATGAAAAACCTTAAATATCGACCTTGGAATGGAGTATATATGAAGGGACGGGCGAATATACGATGGAAACGCGTGGAAAGATGACGTGGCGGTATGGGGTCAACGGCGGGGCGTGTGGTTAAATCTGGACCGTCCGATCTCAGGAGGAGATCAACGGTGGGGGACACGTCAGAGGGCAGCGGATAGTGGGCCAGGGGTACGATTTCCTCGGATTAACTTTCATGCAACTTCGTGGAGCAATCACCGTTGGATGAAGAGCCCCAGATCGGATGATTTATATGCATATCGCGCCGGGTCAAAAGGAAAACGTTAACGCGCGATGGGGGGGCGGTTTTTGAACAGTGTCAGAACCACGTGTCGGGCGGTGAGTGGAATCGCTCCGAAAATAAAAATACCTCCCACCACCGAAAGGCGGTGCGATAGAAACCGACGGTTTTCGAACGGGCACGGCTGTGGGGACCACTGGGACGGGTGTACTGTGAGCCGTCGGATCAACGGTTAAATGGACGACGGATCTGCGATCGGGGCGGTGAACGGGTAGAATGGTGGACGTTGTGGGACCGCGACGACCGTCCGATCTATACAGATCGACAGTTTTAACCGCTCCCGATATAAATTTGCAATAAGCACCTTTCGCCTTGGCACGTGGTCTCGGCACTGGGTCACGTGGAGGGAAATGTTAAGGGGGCTAGCTTGAAGGGGGCTAAGACACATATATGTCAACATGTGGGTTTTTTAACCTTTATCAGTGCAATTTGAGGCCAGAAAGGGTAACGGTAAAGGGAATGAGGGGTTTTTGAGACCAAATAAGGGTGTGGGTATGGTTTGAAAGAGATTTTTGGATGGTTTAGAAGGATTAGGGGAGGGATTTTGGGGTGGAAAGGAGGCATAGAAAACTTGAGGAAAGGGATGAAATGGAAAATCCTGCAGGGGTACAAGGGGCAAAAGAAAACCTTCAGGAGCATAATTTTTCATCATCAATGAGGCTTATTGACCTAAGAACAACAGAGGAGGATAATCAACGGGCATGGAGCATGAAGAGGCTTCAAGGATGATGTGTTTTCAGGGGGAAATGCATTCCTTTAAGGCTCATTAAACAACTTAGACCCCTGCTTACTTGTCAAGAAATTTATGAGGGGCTAACAGGATCCTCCAAACTCAAGGCTTCCTCCCTTTAATTCAAGGAAATTTTAAGGCCTAAAAACATAGGATAGGATCTCCCAAACTCAAGGCTTTCCCCCATTAATTCAAGGCAAACTTTAAGGCCTAAAAAATGAACCTAAAGTGGCAAAAATTCCATAGGATTTTAGTTTTTTTGTTGAGTCTTAACTTCTACAAGTTCTAAAGGAGCCTATAAAGGGCCAGGTAGCCTGTGGATCTCATCCTTTCTTAAGGCATGTAAAAGGCCCGGTAGCCTCTGAATCTCATTTTTTCTTAAGGCATGTCATTTCATGTAAAGGGCCAGGTAGCCTCTGGATCTCATCCTTTCTTAAGGCATGTCATTTCTATATGTGATTTCTGCCATAAATTTTAAGGCAAAATTTAAGGCAAACCATGCATGAACCATGTATATGTGTCATAAATCTCCCTTAACCTCTAGAAAATGCAATATTTAACACATCTCAGTTATCGCACATGTGTCATTTCTCCCATGCATTTGCAATAAATGTTAATTTAATATATTTTATTGAATTTGTTTTTTTAGGGATAAAAAAAACCCACGAAATATAGTTGAAAAATGGACATTATGCATAGATGTTTCTTGCTATCCCAATCCAGGGAAAGCAGTGTTTGCATATGTGCTTTCCAATATTGCGACTAGCAAGGTCGTCTAAAGGAAAATGAATATACTGGGAAGAACAACAAACAACGAGGCATAATATATTGAATTGATAGAAGGCTTGGGAACAGCTAGGGAGTATGGATCAAATGGAATTGTATTTTTCACCAATTTCAAACTTGTGTGCAACCAGATGAATTGCATGTACCAAGTTAAGAAGGAGAAGCTAAAACAATTGCATGGAAAGAAAACAATATTGTTAGCCAATTTCAAATTTTTAGTATAAGACATTGTACAAATCTTAATAAGATGTTTGCTGGTCTATTGCGTGGGGTAATGCCAATTTAGGATTCATCTATCAAAGATGAATTAATAGATGAATTAGAATTATACAGGGCAATGGAAATGCAATATTCATCTCTCAAAGATGAATTAGTTTTGAGATGCCCTTCTTAAAAAATTCAAGATTCATCTCTCAAAGATGAATTAGTGTTGAGACGCTCTCCTTCAAAATTTATTGATGGACATTGTAACATATCTTGGATATGTGTGTGTTTTGTACTTATAAATGCGTCTTTTTCAATGACCATGTGTTTTTTTCAATTATATACCAAGTGTGCTCCCACCACACAATGTAAAGCACAACTTGGTGAACTTCACATTTGCAACAAGTCAACTTCACATTTTTATAAAATTAAAATGTGAGGAATTCAACAAATTTTTGTTTAAATAGAGTTTCATGCTTATTTTTTAATGACCATGTGTTTTTTTAAATTGTATACCAAGTGTGATCCCACCATTTTTTCAATTATATACCAAGGGTGCTCCTACCATGTAAAACGCAATTTGGTGAACTTAACATTTTTCTAAAAAAATTTCTTAAATTGAGTTTCACATATCAGTTAGTGCTTTGAAAGTTGTGTTTTACATAATTTGTGTACACTAAATTACATTAATTTTTTGAAATTTATTTTGAATTTATTTTAAATAGTAATTTAAAAAAATAATTGTAAATATCCACAATAGATATATATATCATGGAGGATGAATGACGAATATCAACAAAATCCCATATCTCTACGAGAGAGGGGGATCAAGGATTGAGGGATGTTCATGGTATTTAAATATAATCTTAAATCTCCATACATATACATATATGTGTGTACATATGGAATTTATTTTTTACCAATTTTGTGAGTTAAATTAGTTGTCAATAAGTTTCACTTTTTATTTTTTAGGAGGTAGGACAAGGGTGTCTACTCCATCAATGGAGCATGCCCATGGTTCACGCAATTGTGGTATGGTTCATGCAACTTAATCAATGAATATGTACAAGTATTTATATGTATGAATGTATTTTTGAATTGATTATAAATTCATATTTTTTTATGAAGCTTCTCTCTCGTCTCGTGAAGTTGGTGGTGGTACACATTCTCTTAAAGGGCCATCAATAAGTGCTAGTGAATTGCGTGAAGGTAGTGATATATATCCCCTAGAGGATAATCAACGGATGGTCATGTTGGTTCTCAACCAATCGGTGGTCATTATGGTTCTCAACAGGGCCGTTCTGGTTCTCAACAGTCTCAGGGTGGGCAAGGTGCTAGCCAACGACATCGAGGTGGCCATCAATTTGAATTAATTTTTCATTCAATTTGTACAAATTTGTTTACATGTGTTTTTTTAATATACAAAATTTTATATATTGATGCAGAGGCTAAAAAAGTTTCTAAAATAAGACGTAGTGCAGAACATTTCATTCAAAAAGAAGGTTGTACACTAACCACGACTTATCTGTCTGAAATTTCCGATATACCTTGGGAAACAAAAATGTCGTAATGCACCTTACAAAGGTGTCAACATATTCATGCAAAATTTAAGAGAAATCTCATGGATTTGACTCTCCCTGCTGAGAGTCGACAAAACTTGGAAATAGTTACACACTTTTTAAGCAAACTAGTAGATGTGTACCTAAATCTTGGACCAAACACTGATACTTTTGTAGAAGTGATGAGAAAAAGAGAGGAAACAGTGATGGATCCCAATACATAGGAGATTGTTAAACAAATAGTTACAACATAAATGGCCAAGTCTATGTTTAATTTCAAAGAAGGGCTGAAAATAAAGATGTTGAAGGTGAAATATTTCAAGCACCCTCATATAGCTCCCTATTTGAATGATAGACACCTTGCGGCCTATGGAAGACTCCCATGGAACGACGAGGTTTCGCTTTATTTTGAAAAAATAATTTATGCAGAATTATTTTTGCAAATGAAACCCAATTACAATGCCCTTCCCTATGAATTTTTTAGTCCTGGGAAAGGTCGATTATGTGACCGTAGGGGTGCTAGGCGTGATGTTGAGTTTCCTCGCCCTGAGCCACCATTGGTTAGTCGACCTTTTCGTGTCGAAACTTTGCGGTCAGAGATGGATGCCACTTCTCAAATTAGTCGAGAAGCAAGGGATGCCATCATTGACAATGTTCACAGTGGATTGGGTGGAGTCGATGGTTGTCTGAATTTACAAAGAGCACGTGAGAATGCACGCGCTAATTTTGTGTATTATACAGAAAAAGAGATTGACAACATGAGTGTTGAATATCTCAAAACATATGCGAAGAATTGTTGCAATGGTTGGCAAGACCTAATTGTTCATGAGCAAGAGGGCATGGGAACGGTATGTGTTAATGGTTAGGGTGATTATTTTAACACATATACAATTTGTAATAAATACATATATACATACATTAATCTAACAAAAATGTATCATTATATGTTAACACCATTTGCAGTTGTCACGCTTGATGAATGAAGAAAATGTTAATATCATGGTCAGAGCCTCCGGTTCAAACAATCAATATCGGTCCGACCGTCAATCATACAATCAAGATGGTTCTCACCATCAAGATATGTTGGCAAATGTTAGTGTTTTTTAAGTGAACACATGATGATGTACAATTATTTTTTATCTATTATTATATATATCGAAACATGATGAGATATTTTTAAAATAAATAATTGTGCACACATGTACATGTATATATATAATAAAACGTTTTAACAGATTTTGATTCTGTTCGATGTTTTTGGTATGGCGGTACCTTCTTTTTCCTTGGGAGATGTGCCAAATCCACCATCACAAGTATGAACAATTTTCCAATTTTAAATATGTTTTTAAGTTATATATTACACCTCAAAAAGTTCCATTAAAAAATGAGATATATCTAGATCTTGAGTTATTTTAAATTTTTTGAATTTTAGGTTTTTGGAGATTTTCTTTCCGAGCCACTCTTACGAGATGTGCAAAATCCACCAACACAAGTATTCAATTTTTCACTTAAATATATATGCTTTTAAGTTATAAGTTATAAATTGAAGTTTAAAAGTTTTATTATAAATTGAGATCTAGAGATCTTGAGTTATTTTAAATTTTTTGAATTTTAGGTTTTTGGAGATTTTCTTTTAGAGCCTCTCTTAGGAGATGTGCCAAATCCACCACCACAAGTATTCAATTTTTCACTTAAATATATGTTTTTAATTTATAAGTTATAAATTGAAGTTCATAAGTGTTATTATAAGTTTTATTATACTTTCAAATTTTTTGAATTTTAGGTTCCTATAGAGGATTTCTTTTCTCCACGGACTCTAGCAATGGAGTGTATGATGGAGATAGGAACATCCACACCATTTCAACCATTTGAACAAGTTGTCTACCATTTTTTTAATATTATTGAAAATAAGTTTATATATGCATTTTCATTTGAAATTTTTTAATATATATATATATATATATATATATATATATATATATATATATATTGTACAATTTACTGTTGAAGATGTTCCACTGGGCGAGGTTGTAGTCGACGAGCAACAAATGGAGAGGGAACCTCATGAGGTATTGCATGATTTTTTTACATGAAGTTCTATATATTCTCATTCAATTTGAAAACATTAAATTTTAATGTTTGTACAAATTGTGTACAGGTTCCCCATTCTTTCGCTTCGCAGGATAGCTCGAGGATCATGACTTTGCTGGGAGAGACACTACATCCATCTAAATTTGATGAATGATGCACATGCACGTGCAACATTATATTTTCAATAGATTTAGTCTTAAATTTAATTTTTTATATATAATGTTATCTAGATGCAGTCATATATAACTTGATACTTGATACTTGTGAGATACAAATTTTGGACATATTTTATGTGAACTACATTTGGTACATGTGAATGTAATATAATGTTTTTTATTTATTGGATAGTTGAACTACATTTGGCACGTGAATTAATGTTGTGATATATAATGTTTTGTTTTTAAAACTCAAGTTTTGGATGGTTGAACTACATTTGGCATGTGAAGTAATGTTGTGTTATAATTTGTTTTGTTTTTAAAACTTAAGTTTTCGATTGTTGAACTACATTTGGCATGTGAAGTAATGTTGTGTTATAATTTGTTTTGTTTTTAAAACTCAAGTTTGGATGGTTGAACTACATTTGGAATGTGATTTCACAATATAATGTTTTGTTTTTATTGGATAGTTGAACCACATTTGGCATGATATAATGTTTTGTTTTGTTTTTAAAACTCAATTTTTTGATGGTTGAACTACATTTGGCATGTGATTGTGATATTTAATGTTTTGTTTTTATTGGATAGTTGAACTACATTTGTCATGCTCAGTAATGTTGTGATATAATGTTTTGTTTTTAAAACTCAAGTTTTGGATTGTTGAACTACATTTGGAATGTGAAGTAATGTTGTGATATAATGTTTTGTTTTTAAAACTCAAGTTTTGGATGGCTGAAATACATTTGGCATGTGATTTCATGATATAATGTTTTGTTTTTATTGAATAGTTGAACTACAATTGGCATGAGAAGTAATGTTGTGAAATAATGTTTTGTTTTTAAAACTCAAGTTTTGGATGGTTGAACTACATTTGGCATGTGAAGTAATGTTGTTTATAATTTTTTTTGTTTTTAAAACTCAAGTTTTGGATGGTTGAACTACATTTGGAATGTGATTGCACGATATAATGTTTTTTTTTATTGGATAGTTGAAATACATTTGGCATGTTTAGTAATGTTGTGATATAATGTTTTGTTTTTAAAACTCAAGTTTTGGATGGTTGAACTAAATTTGGCATGTGAAGTAATTGTTGAACACCTAATCCTCTATGGGTAGGTATGGAAGATGAAGAGTCACAAAGGAGTCCAAGTGACCTTGGAAGATGAATCCAAGAGTCACACCATTGTATTATAAATGTACATCTATGGTGAATAATATGAGTATCTCATGCTTATATTTCTATGTGTGTGTTTAGTTTTCTCATACACCATGTGTGTGTTTAACATGGTATTGCAGCTGATACGTTCATAACAATCTCAACTTTTTGTGAGCCACTTGTTTTTGTGGCCTCTATAAACTTGCAAAAATTCTGGTCATTTTTGCAACATTCAGAAATTTTCTGCAGCATTCAGGAATCAATTTTTGCAACATTCAAAAACTATCCTGTTGGGTTCATTCAGAAGTTTGCAGGTTTTCTCTCATTGCTCCCTGCTGCATTCAGTTTTTACTTCTCCCTCCATTCTACATTCTAAAAAATTCTGAAATTTTTCCTGCAATTTCTGCCTACTTTTATTTCTGCACATTGGAGAACTGCTGGAAAATATTGTCTGCTACTGTTTAAAATGGGTCCCTAAAAAAAAATTCTGAGTTTTTATTGACATTTATGCAAATTTCTAAAAATTCTAAAAATTCTATTATTTCTCCAGTTCTCTGCTGTATATTTTATCTTTCAAAAAATAAATAAATAAATAAATAAATTTTTTCTGAGCACTTGGCCCTCGGCCTTTGCCCTCAACGCCTTCGTCCCTTACCGCTCTACCCAACCCATGAACCCACCTGCAAGCTCACTCCACCCTCTCGACCCTCACCCGTACCCCCCTCACCCCTCGGCCCTCATGGGAACCCATACCCCTCGGCCCCCTCACACTGATCTCAGCCCTCACAGCTCTCACTATCGCACTCACACCCCTCAACACTCTACATCCCTCATCCTCTCCACCTTCTCACCGCAGCAACGCTGCAACACACCCCTCCCCTTACAACCGTTCCCCACCACGCCCACCTCACGGCTCCCCCACTTGGCCCTCAGCCCCCATTCCCCACCTCGCGGCCCCCACCTCACTCCGTCCTCACCCGTCTCCCTCCCTCCCCACTCACATCGCTTCCCCTCTCCCCAGCCCGCTCACACCCTTCGCTCCCTCACCCCTCGGCCCAACCCATCCCTCTTACCCTTGGCCCAACCCCCCGACCCCCTCGTGGCTCCCTCACCCGCACTCACCTCTCACACTCCCCAACCCACCCGTACTCACCCTTACACCTCCCACCTCTTCCCTCCGCTCTCCCCACTTCACACAGAACCCTGCATCCCGACCCACTTCCCCTCCCACTCACTTGTCCTCCTGTGAGCCCTCACCCACCCTCACAGTTCATCTGGCCCCCTCCTGCTCACTCATCCTCCCGTGAGCCCTCTCCCTCTTCGCTCACGCTCCCTCACCCTCCTCGCTACCCACTCCCCTCCCCGCTCACCCTACGCTCCCTCACCCTCCCCTCACTACTCTCTCCCCAGCCCTCCTCTCACGGTCCTTGCCCCCTCACAGCCTCCCTCCCCTCGACCCTCATGCCCTACCCAACTCGCTCCCCCTCTATTTTTTTAATTATTTGTACAGAGTCCCCCCCACCCCCCCCTACCCCAGAAATCACATATTATTAATGTTCTGTAATTTTCGGTTTTTTTCCATAATTTATTTATTTATTTACAGATTGGCCTCCCCCAGAAAATACTTTATCCAATTAAAAATCCCCCAGTTAAAACTTTTGTTTTTTTTTTTCCTAAAAAAAAAAAAAAAAAAAGCAGAATAAGAAGAGAGGGAGGAGATGGTAAATGGATAGATGGATTGTATACATAGTGGAAAAGTGAAGTTTGTTGTGGGGAAGATGTTGCCATTATCCCTCCGCTAGCGAGTTGTTTATTTATCCAATTTAGTCTTTAAGAGGATTAAAGGGGCCACTTTTGTAATGAAGACCCTAGTTTTGCCATTGAAGGATTCTTAAGAAGGCCATTATTGAAAGCATTAATTCCAGTGAAATAGTAACTTGAAAGAAAAACAGTTCAAAGGCCCATATAGTTTGGTTCCATATGTATACCCATTCTTACATATGAGGCTAAAGTTATATCTCTCATAAATAATCTGCAGTTAGTTATATGATATTATGTGTGGTTTTATACAGGCAAGTTATCTGCACGATCTCCTGTGAGAAAATAAACACAATAGTGAGCATAAAACTTATGAGATAAACCACGAGATTTTCCCCTGGATCCCAAATCGGGACGACCAGCTTGATTTTTCATTATATTCCTTTTAGTGTTACAACACATATATATACATGCCGAAGCATACATAAACCCCAATCCATAAACCCTGGACTAGAACATAACCGTAGTTCCCTTGACCGAATCTACAAAAATACCAGGGGCCGAAAACCATCGTACCGCAAAACCATGTGCAAAACCATGCACAAAACCATGGATGGATTCACAGCAGGAAATCAGGACAAATTTTCCATTACAGCAGCTACTATTTGGACCAAAACAGAGGGCTACACTTCTGACTGGTTTACCAAAAGGCAAAGAGGCTGCTTATTACCCCTCTTCCGAAACCCAACTGCTTAGTCGTGGAAAGAATATAACACATACCCAAAAGTATGCACATTGGCTTAGTTTGATGGTTGTCATATAGAAGGTGGTGATTGTTTTGGAAATTGGAGAATTCAGTTATTTGTCTTAAAAAATATTTCACATTGTTATGGCTAAAGTTTATGAAATATTGGAGTTTTTGAATACTCTAATACATTCCAGTGCTGATGAAATGGTAAACATCAATAAAGCCTCTCTTTCAGATATTTAAAATTGTCTACAAGATGCACATGAAAAGATAGAATTTTTTCAGTTGGAGTCTCAACTTCAGCAAGATGAACTTCAACAAAAGAGTCATCATTTTGAACCTGTTTCTGTTCAGAACATTGAGAAGGACTCTCATCAGCAGCAAGAATATAAAGTTGCAGTCGATTCACATCAAGTTCCTTATACAAGAGAAGATTTACATGCAGATGCAGCAACTCAGTCTGCACTTCCCAAGCCCATCATCAAACCTTGGGAAAAGCTTTTCCACAACAAGCACAAAACAGGTCTTGGATATGACAAGGATGTATCCTTTCATATTCTGGACTACTCCAAGCCCATCAAATTTATGAGTGCCAGATTTCTTTATGACAGTTCACTTGCAGCTGTTCCAGATTCTGCTCCTCTTCCATAGCAACAAAAACAACAAATTTTAAAATGCCAACACTGTGATCGAGTTGGCCATATGAAAGATCATTGTTTTGATCTTCATCCATGCAAGCAATGTGGTCGGCACACCCATTCTTCACATAGATGCTTTAGAAAAAAGCCTCCTAGAAGAAAAAAAATTCATCTTGGATGGATCGCTTCTTGGCAATGGGCATCAACAGCCAAGAAGATTTTTAAGTCACATATCAGAACTTGTTCTAGAATATTGAAAAATCTTGCAGTTGAGTTTTCACCATCATCTCACCTTGTACCTGACAGGGGGGAAAATGGTGGTCATCTACAAGCTTCGAAGTCAGATCAAGTGAGCCTGAGCCACAACTTGTCATTGCATATTCAGAGTTGTAGCCAAAGACATAGCAATTCAAGCGAGCCTGAGCCACAATTCGTCATTCTAGATTCAGATTTGTAGCCAGAGACACGGATTCCCATGAGCATACCTTTGGTTGATGGACAACCTTAAACCATCCATGTGAGGTTGCTATTCTTCCTCTTTCAGAACAATTCCTCTAGAAGAAGACTTCAGCTTCTTGCCAGCTTTGGAAGAGTTCCAGGAATTGCATCAAGCATTCCAGTGTTGGTGGTCATCCTTAAACCATCACAGGTTGTAGAATTCCCTTCTTTTAGGTTGAAGGTCTCCCTTTTCAAATATGAGGGACAATTCCTCTAGAAGAAGCCCTTAGCTTCTTGCCAGTTTTGGTAGAGTTTTGGGAACTGCAATAAGCGTTGCATTCCAGTGTTGGTGGTCATCCTTAAACCACCTCGTTATGTCAACATTTCAGAGAGCTGATTCAGCCTAAGTGCTACCATGCATACTTTGCAGATTTTTATTAAAACTCTCTTCTTGGAATCACACATACACCTTCGAATTAGGGGGGAATGTTGAACACCTAATCCTCTATGGGTAGGTGTGGAAGACGAAGAGTCACAAAGGAGTCCAAGTGACCTTGGAAGATGAATCCAAGAGTCACACCATTGTATTATAAATGTACATCTATGGTGAAAAATATGAGTATATCATGCTTATCTTTCTATGTGTGTGTTTAGTTTTCTCATACACCATCTATGTGTTTAACAGTAATGTTGTGATATAATGTTTTATTTTTAAAACTCAAGTTTTGGATGGTTGAACTACATTTGGCATGTGATTGCACGATATAATGTTTTGTTTTTATTGAATAGTTGAACTACAATTGGCATGTGAAGTAATGTTGTTATATAATGTTTTGTTTTTAAAACTCAAGTTTTGGATGGTTGAACTACATTTGGCATGTGATTATGAAATAATGTTTTTTTTTTTTAAATTCAAGTTATCGTTTTCCAAACAAAAAAAAGTTCACATGAATATATATGTATATGTAGAAATGATTTAAGTACATGTTTGAATATATATGTTAAAACGATTGAAGTACAATACATATCGACATATATATATATATATATATACATATATATAAACTATCATAAGATTCTAGGTCTTGTTAGATGTGTCAAACAATCATAAAATTTTAAAATTGCATTCTATAATGTATATATATCCAATATGTGCAACATTTTTCATCAATGCATGTATAGAAAAGCTAATTTCAGCTAACTGCATTCTAGAACATATATATCTAGTACGTGAAACATTTTTCATCAATACACATAGAAAATCTAATTTCAGTTAATTTTTAGTTGAGTTCTGGAAGTTCTAAAACATGAATCCAAAGACAAGAAACTTTTGGGCAGTTCAATCAAAAAAATTCCAATGGAATGCCATCTTCAATGATCCGTTCATGATCGGATTTTGACATTTTCCATTTCTTAATTTTCATTTCTTTCTTTGATTGAACCTCTATCAACTTTATGCGTGCTGCACACACCAAGTGACTATATTGACAAATTATGACATCAGGTTCAGAGTCTTCAAAGTAAACAAAATCCCCACTTTGATTAGTTTGTCTGAAAGATAACCTTTCAGTATAATAGACCCTCTGTCATATTGAAACCTGTGATCATTATAGTTTTCTAATAATTTCATCTTTCGTTCAGTGCAACGCATCAAATAATACTTCACATTGTCATCATTGATAGTAGGTGCAATTACAACAAAAACATCTCCTGCATAAAAAAAAAAAAATTATATGTATTTAAATTTAGATCATAATTAACATGAAAAATTAACTTTAAAATAATTTTAGTATCTATTTCTATATCTCTATTATTTAAAAGCAATTCAAATGTTACCTTCTCTAACAAGATTAGAAACTCGATCACCATAAGATAATATTGTAGTCTCCTCTGATTGCATTTCTTCAAACATTACTCTGTATGTTTCCAATCTTTTACATACATTTTGTTTTCACAAACATCATTGGATTCTGTGTTGTCTATGCCAACATGACAAAAATAAGAATATTTTCTCTTATCCAATGCAAACACATTTGTGTAAAAATTTTTTTTAATTGAATGAAATTTTCGAGTCCCTTTTATTATTTCAATGTCATTTCCAATCGATCTATCTACGTCTTCAAACCCAATATGCCAAAAAAACCTATATGGAAAATTCAAAGAAGAATGTAAATATGATATCAAAATACCATCAAAGATAATCATTGTGATAAATGTACATTGTTTACAATTGGATATCCAATAAAAATTAAATTGAATGTACCTTCGCACTTCCCTTAATCGATTATTATCACGGCTTAATGCAACGATTCACCATTGAACAAATTATTTAGTGTCCACAATTTAGTTTGCAGAGGGGTCCATTTGATATTTTGAAGTGCTCGTTTTATGCATGCCCTTGCACCGTCATGTTCTCCTTTTCCATGAATAGTTCCAAAGAAATTCCAACAATGTTTAATGCAAGTTTTCATATGAAGACAACAAAACCAAAAGAATGATCGTGAAGATTTGAATTGACCTACATATCCATCTGACCATATCCAATGTTCATTGAATTTTATTCCACGACTTTTCAAGGAGTCGTAAATATTTCCAAAATAGTGTTGTACAAAATATGTATCATGTGTACGATCATCACTGATATAAAAGTGATATTATTTAATAATATGCCTATTTTCACTTGTGCTTTCCATATGAACAACACTTTGTTCAACATGTCTATATAGAATATGGACGAGCATGGAGACTTGGTTAGAATGATAGTATTCACTCTGAATTTCTTTTTGTGGAACAAATGTGTAGTTTTCTGCAAAATAAATTACTGACAAAATGGTCCCTGGTGGAAACAGTTCACGAGATTTTTTGAATTGAAAGTCCTGCCATCGATCTCTATGGGAATGCTTGGTGTATTTATAAATTTCTGCTTCAAACTTTCTAAAAAAATCTATCACAAAATTTTTTCTTCTTATAATTCAATTCTTTTAGCACTATTTGAACCTTGAATCGATGTATGGATATATTCATATCTCTTCCATTTCACTTTCATGTTGGACAATGATTGATAATTTATATCAGTACGATATTTGTTTTGAAATTTAGTCAAATTTCCACAATCATCGCATTTTTTACCACCAACACATTTCTTTTCGTAAAATAATTCATTGCTTTCTCTTCCACATGGAATTTGAGATATGAAATCACTAATAGTGGAAGGAGGAGGTGAATATTTCCAAAATGTTTTACCAAAATTAAAGAATGTGTCATAATATAATTGAAATTCCACATGATAATGACAACAACAAGTGTCGCGTATAGTAATAGGTTTTACATACCATGGTTTTTGTTTCACAAAAGCATTGATTGAGACATCAATTTCACGATTCTTTTCTTTGAACTTATTTAGAAAATCTATATGAGTGGTGTCCAAGAAATGTGTTGGATGTGTTTCGTACTAATTTCGTGCTATTATTCTTCGCATCACATCCCTTACATTTGGCGAAACACGTGAATTTTTCTTCCAATATTCATATATTGTTTTTTTTAACATTTTCTCCAAGTCTATATGTCTATGGTTGCCTACAAATAGCTCTCCAACAAGCGAGTTCATCATTTACATCTGTTTGCAACCGAAATTTCTGATGTTTGTGAATTTTTTTTCGTGAGGTTCCTAATGCTCGTGCCATATATTTACCAAGAGATTATCTTTAGTACTTGATGAAACCACTTCCATATGTATTGCTCTACGTGCAACTGAAACATTTTTTTGTCTATATCTTCTAATTGAATTTATAGCACTATTTATATTTTGTATCACATTTTCCTTCATTTTTTTATATTTTGTTGATTTTCGAATACCCAATAAATTCGTAGCTTCTTTTACTTTCCTTAATGATAGGATATCTTTCAACATTTGGGCTTGAACTGTCACATTTTCCTTTATGAAGTACGTATAAAAAATGTGGTTCACATGATATCGTATAACATGGTCAGCTCTTTTATCTCCATATGTGTGAGACTCAACATTTTCTAACATCTCATCGTTGACATTGATTTCATCTGTGCATATTCGAATTAATAATACATAATAAGTTTACATATTCAATAAATAACTAAATTAATAAATACGTATAATTTCAATAATATGCGATGTGTTCAACATATATATATATATATATATATATATATATATATACACACACACACACACACACACACACACACATTATGATTTAATTTCTTCACTTGAATTTCTTTCAATATTTTCACCATCTTCAATCATTGGTTCAATATCTCTTTCACTTTCTCTTTCAAAATTTTGTATCTCATCATCAATGTTTTGAGGAATATCTCTCTCTTTTTACATTGCAAAATATTTTTCAAATTAGTTCATCAAATACAAATTAAGCTTCACATTTTACACTAGGAAAATTTTAAATATCAAATTCATAATATTTACATTTACATACCCGCTTCAACTTCTAGTTGAGGTTGATTTTCCCTTTCAATATTTGAGAGTGCTTCTCTCTTTCTTTTGCGAGATTCTCTCCCCTGTTCTCTACGTTCCTCAGGTTCTCTTGTTCGATCATATTTTCTCGTGCAATTCCTTCGATTTCCCATGATAATAGAGTATGAAACTCAAAAAATTTCCTTCAAAAGTTTAGAAAAAAACTCAATTAAAAAAAACATCACAAAAGATTTAATTTAAAAAAAAAAACTCATTTTAAAAATTTTGCAAAAAATACATACTTCAATCCAAAACACTTACTTTAAAAAATCTGAGAAAAAAATGTCTTATAAAAATGAAATGAAGCTCAAAATATTTGCAATTTCATTTGAAAAGTTAGAAAAAAACTCATTTTAAAAACTCATTATAAAAGATTTACTTCAACCCAAAACACGTACTCTAAAAAAATGTCACTTCAAAAAATACCTCCAAAAATGTCCATTGAAAATTAAGCTGAACTTCTTAAAAATGGCACTTTAAAAAATACCTCCAAAAAGCGTCTAAAAAAATATCACCATAAAAAATACCTCCAAAAAATGTCCTATGAATATTATGCCTAAAAAGAGTCTTTTCGAAATTAAGTCCAAAAAATGTTTTTTGGAAATTAAGCCCAAAAACCTCTAAAAAAAAATACATCCAATAAAACATCCTTTGAAAATTAAGCCCAAAACCTTAAAAAAAAATGAAAATTAAGCCCAAAACTTCTCTTAAAAAAAAACAATGAAAATTAAGCCCAAAACTTCTAAAAACAAAATACCTTAAAAAAAAACAGTGAAAATTAAGCCAAAAACCTCTAAAAACAAAATAACTTAAAAAAAAATGAAGCCCAAAAAATGTATCACATACCTCCAAGAAATGTCCTTTGAATGTTATGCCAAAAAGAGCCCTTAAACCCAAAAAAATCCTTTGCAAAATAAGACCAAATGAAGAAATGTGTGAAATTATGCGAAAATAATGAATGCATTTATGTCAATTTATATTGTCGCGAAATGTTTTTTGGGAGGGGATTCGTTGAATTTTTCGGCCGAAATTTTGTGTCGTTAGACTTGATGGGCCGTCGGGGCAAAAAACAATTTGCCCGAACTTTTTTAAAAGTTCAGCCGAACTAACACGTCTGCAATTATGTAAAGCCGAGCTCTGAACACATTTATTCAACTTTGGATTGATTAAACTCCATGAAACTTTCTGAATTAACTGTCGAAACCAAAACAAGAATTTGCATAATTCAATCCACTTTCAGAAAATATAACTTTTATGGAATTTCATAAATATTTACTAATTTTAATTAATTTTGTACTAAAATGGGTGCAAATAATTTCTGAAGGTCATTATGATTCATTGAAATCAATATTCTGTATCTTCCAAAATACACTGTAAAAAAAATTGAAAAAATTATGGTGCATTACATTGGTCCGTCGTCTGTAATGGGTAGTTTTTAGATTTTTAGTTTATAACTTATATGTTGAGAAATTTCGTGCATCCTGAAACATATTCAAAATATGCAGTTTTTTCATATTATATCAGTTAAAAAATTCTAGTAATTACGATATGCATTAGTTGGTTTTGTAAATATTTAACAAAACCGAAGTAGACTCTATCTAGATTGTTGTAACACATTTTGTTTCTCAAAAACACGAAGTTTTCAAAGAATACACCAGCGCGTATTAACATGACTTTTTATGAATCATTTGATTGTTAAAAAACACACACTCAAAGAATGCTAAGTTGACATATCAAATGTGTATAAATTTTTTTCAAAAAATAAGTAATAGAAACTAATAAATTTCTAACAACTTTTATTTTTATTGCAAAATGAAATTCTAAACATAAAATTTGTTTTGGCTTGCAGAAAGATGAAGAACAGGAAAAAATGAATCTTTTTTCTCAAAAATGGCAAAAAGTGTAACCCAACTTCATATTTTCACTAAAACAAAAAATTGATTAAAAAAAGAAACAAAAGATAAATAGTACAACAAAATCAGAGTTTGCAGAGATAAATTCAGAGATCACACCCCAACCCTAATAGAGCTCTCTAATATTTTGTACTTTTATCATACTTTAAGTTTCAATAATTTATATTATTAATATTTGAATTTAAAAAAATTATTTCAATAATAATAATTTTAACTTTAATTTTTAAATTTATATTATCAATATTTGAATTTAAAATTTTTATGTCAATAATAATAATAATAATAATAATAATTTTATATCGATTAAAGATTAAATTTAAATATTTATATCTCCATTATAATTTAAGTTTTAAATTTAATATTATTTGATGTTTGAATTTTAAAACTTTATACAGATTCCCCAAAGGGGGTGGTATTAGGTTTACAAAGGAGGCATCAGAGGGAGCGCCTGATGAACACTTGGTTCATTCTCGAGGGTGGGTGGTGAACAATAGTCATACCTTTTTTAGTGTGCCTAGGGGTGAGGCGTGAGGTGTTTTAATGTTCTTGGTTACAGAAATGGGAGGTTGTAGATTTTTCGAGAGGGGAGGCGAGGATACATCCTCATCCTCCACTGTTGTTTTCATGAGTCGTGTTTGGATGTGGCTTCCTTCGTGTAGTATCTGTATTCTTGTGTTTGAAAGATATGGGAGCGTCTCATATGTTGTGTGGGTTCTCTGGTTACTATTCTCAATGGTTAAAGGTGTGAATTATTTTGAACAACTCTTGGGGTGGTGGAATTTGAGATTTTTGGTGGTACATTCTATGCTCTTTAGGATTTCATATCATGTGTGTTTTCTAATGTGTTATCACTCCCCCCTGCTTCCCCAAGCTGAGAATGGAGCCGAAGGAAGGTAACCATAAACCAACCTTTAGGTCAGGTAGCTAGCCCTACCAAGACCAGAGAGGGCTCTCTCAATGTCACTTTGTAGCCAAAGGGATGGATGGATATAATTTTTTAGGCTATTTATGATGCTCAGTAGATTAGAGTTTTTGTATTTTTGGAGCTTTGCTGGATAGGAATGACACTTAGGAAACTAGGTCTAGGGTTTTGGTCTGAATTCAAAAGTTTAGTTGCAGAGGTAAGGGTGAGGCAAGGTAGGCAAGCTGAGAAGCATTATTAATTTTTCATTTTATATAAAGTGAACTGATAGGGAATCAGAATTATCATTAAACTGAATTCATTCATCAAAATAGAAAAAACAATTTCATGTGAATCTTATAAAAAACAGAGGATGGAAAACATGATTTATGTCAATAAACTGATAAGACTTAGCATAAAGAAGCATATATGTGAAAGATGGATAACATAGAATTCTACATGATAAGTTTACAGAGACAAACAAATGCTCAAAGGCATAACACTAGAGTCTCAACACTATGTCAGCAACAATGTCTTTGATTTCATTAACAAAAGCTTGTACAATAGCTCCACTACAAATAACAATTATCCAACCTCTAAAAAGACTTGAGGTGGACTAATTATAGAAAATAGAGTTCATGACACCTCATAGGGTCGAAATCATATCCAAAAATTATCATAATTACATCAAATGAGTCACTCTCTAGAATATAGGGAAGTTAGAAACTAATATGTGAAATTTAGCTAAGGACTAGGAGTGTGTGTCCCCTTCATTAAATTACATGTTTCCTTATCATCGAGGGAAAACAAAAATTTAAATACATCAAATGACACCTCATGGGACAACTAGCATCGAATTCTGGAGTTTTCCTAGCATTGAAACTGTCTGAAAGGAATCCTATGCAGAAACATAGTGCCTTTAGAAAAAGCATCACGCCTACCTAGCAGAAACATCACGCCTGTTCAAGGGTGATTTTGACCCACTTAGAAGCATCCAAATGAAAATATGAAAGTTGGGTTGAGTATCCCTATGAGTATAGTTACCAATTCACCTTGAAGTTTTAAAAAACATCCACTGGAAGACCTCCAAAAGTGGTTTATCCCAGCCTCACTCTAGAAGCACCGCCCTGGTCAAAAACATTGATGGAAGCATAGAAATGAGGCATTTTTTTTAATTTTTTCTTCAAAACCAGAGATTTTCATGGAAAAAGAAGTCCACATATGGCATTTAATGATCAAGATGAACCCATACATGTAAGAAAAACTTCATTTGGATGCTGTGAGAGAAAGTGTCGCGTCTCAGCACAACACTTCTGTGTAGACAAAATTTCCAGAATTTTGTAAAAATCAACAAAAATACAAAAAAGGCCCAAAAATGATAAAATTTTTCTCTATGGCACCTGTGAAGGATATGCTAAATAGACCTGGATGCCTCACTAAGGAGGTCTAATTTTTCCTTCTCCTGGAGCTTCATTTGAGCTTCTTTAAACTTTTTCTTCACTTGTTTGAGTCTGATTTGGGAAATTTTGTTTCGGGCGCAATATTTATTGGCCATATGTCTTTAGAGGTTATTGTTATTTTTAGCCTTCTTTGGAAGCTTCTCAAGGTGCCAATTGACCCTGTCAAGCCAATAGTCTCTATCTTGATTGATTTCCTCAAGAATTAGTTCATCAAAAGCCTGTCAACCTAATTTAGGAGCTGATTCTCTTTCTCTCTGAAGTGCCCTCTTGAGGCCTCTTATCCTTGGTATCATTCTTTTTGTTCCAACTTATGCATCCTCCAGCTTATCATCATCTACTATTTCTTTTCCCTTTCCTTTATCTGCATCAAAATTTACCTTTGGCTTGTCTTGGAGAAGCAGTTTCACCTTTAACTAAAAATTCTCTTGATGTAGGAATATGATATGAGAATTTGCAATTGAGAAAGCCTCCCTAAATTCTGTTATTTCTTCATCTTTCTCCTTTATGATTTCCTCAACTGAATTATCCTTCACCTACTCTGCCATGTCAACTGCTAAGGGTGCTTATTCATCATGGTGCTGCAATGGTGACTCATCATCATGGCTAGGTGGTTGATCCACTATTTGCCTTTGATCAAGTGTAGTTTTAGGTGCCAATACACCTCTAGTAGTCTTAGGAGAAAAAACCATTCTCTTTCCCTTCTCATAGGTTTGAGTGATATGAACCCTAGGTTTTTTTGAAATCTGAGCCTGTCTACTTGAAGAGCCAACCTCCCTTGGTTGTACTGATGTTGTGATATGAACAATAGGTGGACTAGTAGCAAGAGCTGATGCTACTTTCTCCATGAAAACTTCCCAGGTCATATTGTTTGCTGAGAGATGGTGCAAAAAAATAAACTTAACCAAACCATGGTGAAATATACTAGGATGAGGATTTCTACCTTCGCTCTGTATCTTTTTTGCCATCTTGACCAAACTCCTAAATATATAGTTTGACAAATTGAGTGATTTGGTAGTAGTGAAGTGGAATAGTAACCTGACATGGTATTGGTACAGTCTTCAAAATCTTCCCTCGCATGTGAAATATTTCATGATGAGATTCATTAATGGTGCATACTTATCAAGTAAATGCCCGAAAGGGAAAACATTTTAAGGTTTATCTCTGCAATGAGGTTTTAGGAACATTGGGTAGTTTTCAAGGTCCAATTCCATGCCCTTGAACCAGACTTCTCCTTCATTTGGAATCCCTGTTGCTTAAATGATGGCCTTTGCTGATAGAGTGAATTAAATGTCTTCTATTATGGCCTTGTCTCTACTAAAATTAGTGGAAAAAGGGTAGTCAATGGGGCATGTCATCCTACCTCCATGATCTTCTCACAAAATCTCAGACATCCAGTGTTTTCAAAACATCTATTGGCATAAGGGGAGGCATTAAGTTATTGTAATGTGGATGGCTTGAATATAGAATGGTGGCCTCCCTTGTGGGATTTATTTTTACTCTCCATAGTAGTTGTGAACAGGATGAAACCCTCCTAGATGAAATGAGTGGGTAGAGACAGTGAATTTGGGAAAACAGGGGATATACATAGGGTAGCTTTCAAGGTTGTGATGAGGTATATGGAGGTTGGGGAAAATTCCCCAAAAAATTGAGCCAGTAGGGTGATGTGTTAGCTTGAGACTATAGGTGGAATTTCTTGAAATAGGTATGGGGAAGTGGACCAAATTGTGAAAACACAAGAATTCTCCAATTTTGCTGTGGAAATGTAGTGGGAATTTAGTGTTTTGATGGAACAATGGTAGGGAGGTCTGTGAGTGGTAGGGGTTGTTTAGGGTAGGGTTTATGGACGATAAGTGAAGGTTTTAATATGGTGGGCTGAGGGTTTTTAATGGTTTAAAACCAATCAATAAAGGAAACCCTAACATGTAGTGGAGGAAAACCCCTAAAGATAGAAAACATTCATACACTCATGAATTGACTTGAAGAAGGCAGTTGGAGTGTCCTCTCAAAAACGTCACACTACCCCAAAAACGTGGTATAATGGATTTTCTTGCAATTTTTTCTAGATTTCTTCCACCTTTGGCAATGGTAGAGTATTCTGAAGGTAAGAGATGATCTTTATCGATCAAAGGAGGATAAAATGAATTACGGAAACGACTTTTTCCTTTTAAAACATCAACAAAACACCATTTTTGTCATTTAGTGAAAACATGACCTTTTTGAAGAACACTTTTCTTTTTGAATAATTTGACATTGTAACAAGCTTTTGAGAGATGAAAAATTGTCTTCTCTTTTTATTTCCTACCTAAGCTAACTCCCTTTTAAATATAACTGGTATGATGGAAATGAACCTTCTTTTGCCTTCTTTATGACATAATTTGAACATTTATGGTGGTGAAATGAAAGACACCTAGACATTGACCTAGGAGAAAACATGATGAATTGACCTAAGATTCTAGATGATAATGAAGGAAATGACCCATGAAATGACAATAACTATGAATAAATTGGAGGGAGTAGCTTTTTAATACCTAGACATATCCAACAATCAAAATTTTATTTGAAAACTGACTTGGAAATATAAAATTTTGACCTAGGAACACTACTAAAAAAATTTGAAAGAGTACATTTTGATCATTGAATATTAGACACTAACATAGTGCATTCCAGTTCACACTCGATTTGGTGGTTATTACTCTCTCTTTTCAAGAATTTGGGTTTGCATTTTTTGTTATGCTTTTGGTTTAGTGGGATTATATATGCTTGTTTGTTTCTCAGTTGGTTTCTGGTAATCCTTGTGTGTTGGGTCTGATCAACTAATTACATTTGATACTGTTCCGCTTGGGAGTTGTCTATTTATGGTTTGTAGTTTCATGTGTTTTTATTATGGTTAAAATCTTGATTCAATTAGAAGAGGGTCTTCGAATGGTAGTTTATTCTGGATGGTTTCCTTTGTTGTTTTGGGAAACCTCTGCGTCTAATTTCTGTTGTAGTTGTATGTTATTTAGTTTGTGTCACACAAAGGTGGGTTGGTTCTCATTGTGGGTTATGAGTCTCATTTCGTAGCATTAGATAATATTCTGGGTGTTATACCTCTTGTTCGGTCTATAGGTGATGACCTACTTATTTTTCGGTCTGGGTTAGGAGGATTTCCATTCCATTCCTTATATAGTTTCATTGGGCATGGGGTGTCAAGTTGGTGTCTTTTTTTTATATTTTCTTCAGTACTCATGCCTCTAAGACATAGGATGAGCACTCATAGGGGAGGTTTCAGTAATTATAGGCATAATTGGGTTCACCCTTTTTCTTAGGATATTGTGGCCTCTGCCTTTTATGTGGTCCCCCTAGATGTACGACGAGAGATTCTCATCCTAGAGAAAAAAGGAGCATGGGGCCATCCTTATTATTCAGATTCAAAATTGGTGAGTGAGTATGATAAATAGTTGCCAACTCTTGGCATATTTTGAAGAAAGAGGTGGTAGTTCTTGAGTTCCTTGGCCCTTGACCAATAGATGACGACTATGTTGCGCCTTATCTTCAAAGATAAACAAGGCAATAATTACAATGTTTTCTCTACCTTGGAAGATATGGAGTGAATTCTTCATAATATGAAATTTTCCTTGGATAATGTTGATTCTCGTTTGGCAAAGATGGAAGGGTTTTTTCTTAGAGATTATACTTCTAGAGAATTTTCTGACCCTCCAGCGAATGATGGCCTTCATACTTATG
Source organism: Pinus albicaulis (assembly GCA_034641835.2). Lineage (NCBI taxonomy): Eukaryota > Viridiplantae > Streptophyta > Pinopsida > Pinales > Pinaceae > Pinus > Pinus albicaulis. Next base: position 764,028,807 of record CM076579.1, read on the forward strand.
TGATGCTCTCCTCAAACCATGAGGAGTAAGACGGTCCTAGTTTTTTTGGTCCTCTAGTGTTTTGGGTGGAATTATGGTTCTATGCCTCTAGAATTTTTTTTTTTTTCATTCTCTTGTGCATGATTCTTGGTTTCTATGGTTTTGGGTGCTCAATCAGGTGCTTTCGTGCTTGTTAGTAGTGGTGGAGTGGTGGAATGTTATAAAGTTGAGGCTTTTGGTACATGATTTTAATGAACGATGTGGTTGTGGCTCTCTTGTGGCTACACCCCACTCAACGTATATGGTGTTAGTTGTTGGATTGTACAATGCGACTTTGGTTCTAATTGCATATATGTGTAAAATTGTGATTTTGGTTCTCAGCGTGCTGGTATTACACTTAGATGTTGGGGGTTTTCTTCATTCGTGTGGGTGCAATTTACTATTAACTGGGGGTGGAACTTTCTGATCATGTTTGGATCTGGTGTGGATGTGTTTTTCTCTATTCCTCTTCTGGTGATTGGGGATTTATCTCTAGCTCAAGTTCATTTAGCTTTTATGTCAAGATACTTACGTAATTCTCAGAAATTGGAATGAAATATAAAGTGAATTTATTAAAAAAAAACACTTTATACGAATTGAAGTTTGAATATAAATATTTTTCCTTTTATATTTCCATTATAGTTTAAATTTGAAGAATTTATATGCATTGATGTTTGAACTCAAATTTTATTTAGATTTCAGGATTTTATATATTTGCCATTTTTTTTTGGATAAACACCTATAAAGAGTTTAACTTTGAATTTCATAATTTACATAATATTTCATAAGATAATGATTGAAATTAAGCTATCCATAAACTTATATTTATCAAAATAAAACTTTTGTTTTTTAATATTTATAATTATGAAAACAATTTTATAATTAAAAATTTTATAATCAAGTATTATAAAATTTAATAATTATAATATAAAAAAATTAATTTTTATAATAATATTTTATTATTAAAAATAAAATTATGATTAAAAAATTATTATACAACTATAAATTGATTATTTAATATAAATAAAGTGTTATTACATTAATGATGTCCTTGTCAAAAAGTTTTAAGCTTTTTTTCATGTTGAATTGAATTGGATCACAAGGGAATTACTAGTGTTGTAATTGTTATGTGAATCTTTTGTTAATATCTTTATCACTTCACAAGAGGTTAATGGGTGAGCTTCACTTGGCTATCATGATATTACACAGGATTCTAGAAGCTCTAATCGACATTATATCATGATATTGTAAGTTATGTGAATGTTATTGCTAATATTTTTATTACTTCACAAGAGGTTAATGGGTGAGCTTCCTTTGGATATCAATATATTATAAGTTTTTCTCTTATTAAATTAGATCAAAGGTATTACAAATGTTATGGTTGATATGTGAATGTTATAGTCAATATTTGAATCACTTCATTAGATGTTAATGGATGGGTGAATGGATGGGTTTCAAGTGGCTACTATGGTGTTGTAAACCTTTTCTGTTTTGAATTGGATCATAAGGAAAATACTGATGTTATAATTGTGGTTGATAAGTGAATGTTATAGTAATTTTTTTTATCATTCCATTAAATGTTAATGGATAGGTTTCACGTGGCTACAATGGTGTTGTAAGCCTTTTCCATGTTGAATTGGATAACAAGGAAAATAATAATGTTATAATTGATATGTGAATGTTACAGTTGATATTTTTGTCATTGCACCGAATATTAATGGGTGTATTTCACTTATATTGTTGAAATATGTAACTAGGTTTGATCTTCATAATGACATATGTAATCATGAATTTATGTATTTGATGTAAAAATAAATAAACTATTATTGTTATTTTTGAGGCATGGGTTTCATGCTCAATGGAAATTTGTTTTTAGGTTAAGTACCCATTTAGTGCTTCTAGGGATTTTCATTAAGTCTACAATTCAATTGAGTCATTGTAATGTATGGAAGACCCATTTAGGCATCTTACGTATTGTAAAGAAAATTTATGTAAGTCTGAAATAGAGTCAAAGACCCTCCAAGACCTCATCAAACTAGTAGGAACAAGTTGGCCTACATGAAAGAGAAAGTCAGCCTCATGAAGGTCCATTCGACCACCTTGTGAGGCCTATATATAAGAAACTTCGACCTCCCTTGAAGAGCACTTACTCACCACAAGAAAATTGATCAAGGAGGAGAAAGAGAGAAAAGAGTAACAAGACTACAGGAACTAACGTTTATTGTTTTTCAACTATCTTCTCCTCACACCTATGAATACTAGGGAAAAATTATTGATTGGTAAGTTGAAGAGCTAGAAAGTTGTTGGGAAAGTAAAAGTGTTGGAAAATTCTTGGGAAAGTCGAAGTGCCAAAAAATGTTGGAAAAGTTGAAGTGAAAAAAAGTTGTAAAAGAAACTGTTGGGTTGAAGTTGCATAAATTGTTGGGTCAAAGTTGTAGAAGAAATGGTTGGGTCGAAGTTACAAAAGAAATTATTGGGTCGAAGTTGTAGAAGAAACTGTTGGGTTGAAATTGCAGAAGAAACTGTTGGGTCATAGTTTTCGAAGAAATTGTTGGGTTGAAGTTGCAAAAGAGATGTTATGAAACCAACTCACAAAATAGAAGAAAAGATAGATTAATGACTTAGAAATCTGCCTCTTCGAGGCGGAAACCTTCTTTACATTACATAAATGAAAAATTCTTAGATGATATAAATAAAAAACCTCCTTTCTATATATAGGAGTCTAAGGGGTCACAATATAATCCTAGCCGACCTAACAATAACAATGTAAGTGCACAAAAATAACAATAGTTAGCTTCTATGGGGCACAATAATAACAATATGGGGACTACATGGGCACAAAAATACCAATTATGGGGCTACAATAACAATAAAAATAAGGGAATACGCTAGTATCATAGGGACCTGGCATGCCCCTCTCCTTCAAAAATGTGTTTTCCTCAACACTTAGTAGTTTTGGATGCTTTAGTATGAAATTATCATCCTCCCAGGTCAAATATTCAGCGAGTAAGTTCTTCCACTTGATGAGATACTATGAAATTGATCGATTTCATAGCTGTTGATTTCTTGTTTCTGTGACTTCTTCAGGTTCCAATATGATTATTTCTTCTTCGTCAAGTTCTGGAAATATTTTTTGAACTGGGAACTTTGTTAGAAAATTAAATATTATAGAGCAATGCAACACATAAAATATACGAAAAATACAAGCACAAAAAACACATAAAAACAGAGAGACACAGATATACGTGGTTCACCCAGTTTGGGCTACGTCCACTCCGAACAGCCAGTCCTTCCTTTCTATTATCTAGCAAAAATGAAGAGACAAAACCTACAACAGATCTGCTGTAATATCCTCTGTTCGCTCTCATAGTCTCCCTATCTGTTTCTCGCTCTGAGAATACCCACATAATGCACAGCTGCAATACAATACCCTCATATATACAAGGGGGTTTCCTTCTAGGGTAAAAAACCTAAACTAAACATAACTTCTACCGTCAGATCATCCGCCTATGAACGACCTAGATTGACTAGAAATTACTATACTTTTACAAGGCAAATTTACATATATTTTTAGCTTCGGGGGCGCTGCCCCCGAAACCCTCACCAGGGGGGCTCCGAAAAGCGCTGCCGCCCCCCCTGGACCCCCCATGGCAGCGATTAATTACGAGCGGCGTTGCCGCCCCTTTTAAGGTATAGGGGTCCAATGCTGTGATACAAAGTAAACAAGATAATCAGGCTCCACACCCAACAAAATTGTCACCTATAACCTTCTTTAAGCATGAAACATGGAACACTGGGTGCACTCAGCAAGATGCAAGAAGCTCCAATTTGTATGCAATAGTACCAATCTTTTGCAGCACTTTGTAAGGACCATAATAATTTGGTGATAATTTATTATAATTCTTAGCTTACTTGAGGGACATTTGTTTGTATGGTTGTAGCCATAAAAATACACAGTTGCCTACATCAAAACTTCTTTTGCTGCGATGTTGATCTGCTTATTGTTTCATTCGATTATATGCCAAGGTGAGGTTATCCTTTAAGAGTTGGAGAACTTGTTGATGATGCTCGATGTGATCTTCCACTGCTTGAACCTTAAAATTTTCTCTTAAATATGATGTGATGGAGGGTGGATGATATCCATAAAGTTCCATTAATGGGGTCATTTTTGCTGTAGTATGGAAGGAAGTGTTATACCACCATTCATCCAGAGGTAGCCACTTGACCCATTATGTTTATCAGATACAAAACAATGAAGATATCCTTCCAAACATTTTTTCACTATCTCAGTTTTCCCATCATATTGAGGATGATATGATGAGTTATGAGCTAATTGAGTACCCAAACAAGAAAATAATTCCGTCCAAAAATTTCTTGTAAAATTGGATCTCAGTCGCTTACAATAAACTTTGGGTTTCCATGTATCTTTTGAATTGTTTCCATAAATGAAATAACAACTATATTGGCTTTAAATCGATGAGACAATGCACAAAATTGTGCATACTTGGTAAGTCTATCAACTACCACCATGATGACAATATTTCCTTTGGACTTGGGTAAACCTGTGAACCTCCTCCCAAAGCTGACTTGGAATGGATAACGGTTCTAACAGACCTAGGGTCTTAATTGTCTCAACTTTATTTTGTTGGCAAGCCAAGCATTCTACCAAAAAAAATTGAGTATCAGATTTAAGGTCATCCCAAAAAAATTCCTTCTTGACCCTGTGGTAAGGTTTTCAAAATCTTAAGTTCCCTCCTATGGGAGAGGTGTGCAATTCCAATAGAATATTTTGTTTGAGTTGGGAATTATTACAAAATATGTGTTCTTTGTACCATAATGAATCATTTTTCCAGCTAAATGTTTCAGATGCACTGGGATCTTGCTGCAACTTTTGAATGAGTGTCCACACCTCTTCATCATTGTTACATTCATAACTTTCTTTGGTTTATCCACTCGGGTTAGATAATAGAAATGGCGCAAAGAAATGCTTCCACATCCTCATCCTTTCTTGAGAGTGCATTTGCAACAACATTTTACTTTCCTTTTTTGTAGATGAATTCAAAGTCATAACTAAACATATTTGTGACCCATTTTTTCTGCTCTTCTGAAGATTATCTTTGTTCCAAAAAGTATTTAAAACTATCATGATCTTTTTTTACCTTGAAGTGTCTTCCCATTAGGTAATTTTTCCATTACTTTAGTGAATGTAGTATTGCCAACATTTCCTTCTCATAAATAGGTTTCATTAAATACTTTCCTTCGATTGGATGACTTTCAAAAGCAATGGGTTTTCCTTATTGCATTAAAAATGCACCAATTCCATTTCTTGAGGCATCACTTTCCACAATAAAGGTTTTTGTGAAGTCTGGTGTAGCTAAGATCAGTGATTGGCACATTTCCTCTTTAAGATGTTCAAAGGCCTTAGTTGCTTCTGGAGTCCAAGAAAATGCATCTTTTTTCAGTACAAATGTTAAAGGTGCCAATATTTTCCCATAATTCTTAACAAACTTGCGATAATACCCTGTTAACCCTAGAAATCCTCGAAGATTACTTACGATTGTAGGGATTTTCCATTCCTAAGTTAATGGATTTAATTTTGTTAGGGTCTACCTTAACACTCTCATGAGATACAATATGACCCAAATATTCCACCTCCTGTACTCCAAAGAAGCATTTGGAGTTTTTTGTATATAATTGTTTCTCCTCCAATAATTTGAGCACCATGTCAACATGTTGAACATGATCCTTCCAAGACTTGTTGTACATTAGTATATCATCAAAAAATAGTAACACAAATTTTCTAAGGAAGGGTTTAAAAATGGAATTCATCAAACCTTGAAATGTGGAAGGTGCATTACTAAGGCCAAAAGCCATGACCAAAAACATGAGTTCTAAATGTTGTTTCCGGAATGTCTTCAGTCTTCATTCTAATTTGATGATATCTAGAACGAAGATCCAACTTGGTGAAGTAAATAGCTCCATGTAATTCATCCAATAATTCATCAATGATGAGGATGGGAAATTTATTTATAATGGTGAGCTTGTTGAGCTCCCTATAATCTGGACACATATGCCATGATCCATCCTTCTTATGCACCAATACTACTAGAGCAGAGAAAGAACTTTGACTAGGTTGAATTATACCAGTCTCTAGCATTTCTGCAACCATACAATCAATCTCACTCTTTTGAGCATAAGGATATCTGTAAGGCCTGAATTTTGGAGGAACACTTCCTGGAATCAAATGAATAGCATGATCATGATCACGAATAGGTGGGAGTCCTTTGGGAGGCTCAAATACCTTGGAATGATTGTACAAGACTTTTTGGAGATCTCGATAAATAGATGATTTTGATGTTTGAACATGTAGTGAGCATAACTGTGCAATTAAGCCTCGTTATGCTCAACCCGTTATTGACCTAGCCACGTTGTTCTTTCTTAGTTAATACATAATATATCCTTTTCTAATGCAGTTTTGAGTGGATGGTGACTTCTTGAAGTTGAAGCCCGAAGTGAAGGCCCTAAGCTTCAAAAGTTTCACTATCATATGTACAATAAAGTTACCAGAAGAAGGAGATTACATAGTTCAGTTTGAAGACATTTTGAGGCATCTGACCTGCTGTTCTTGACTTTCCACAAGGAAAAGCCATCCCCAAGTGGAGCCAGTGTTAGTCTCCTATACCAATAGGTGTCATTTTTCATGATTATCTTGATTGAACTATGGAATATGTTCAAACCTTTTTCTTGAGCAAAGGTGTTCCATATTCTTGAAAAACCAAAAAATCAAAAAATTTAAAAAATGTAAAGAGGGTATACCCTAAAAGAAAAATCAAAGGGTAAGAAAAATAAATTGGTCAAAAAAGTGAAAGAAATGAACCCCAATCAAAAAATAGACCAAGGAAAGTGTGCAAAACTAAATGCCACTACTATTTCATTTTTGTAAATAAATGATTGTGTGCAGCTGGTCAAACTTTTGCCACAATTTATGAAGAGTCAAACTGTTTAAACTTGAATTATTCATATTTCAATTTCATGTTGTAGAATAGAGAATAAATATCTGACCAAACAGTTCAATCTTGGCAGATAAGTAGATAGGTAGAGTTAATAAAAGGTGCTCAACAGTTTAATCTGAGCCCTTAGATGTAATAAGAGTAGAATTAGATAGATTTGTCATGTAAAAGAAAAGAAGATTGATAAGGGTTTTGCAAGTCCAAATGCACCCTAATAAAGAAAAGGAAATGGTAGTGTCAAGTAGATAGGGTAGGTAGATGGTGTTGCAAAGTTTCATATGATGAATGATGGTACTGAATATGTTTAATCCTTTACCTTCATCACAAGTACTCAAGCAGAAAATGCACTGAAGAATTCACAGAAGGAAAAGTCAAAATCATTAACTTCCCACATCACTTTCTCCCTAAGATTTTTACTAATTTCCCCAAAGTGCTAAGGTATTTTGAGATCAAAGGGGCTCAAGGCATTTCCTTGACTTTTGGAGGGACCAGACCCTCGGCCTGATGATCAAAAAGACCTAAGTACTTGAAGTTATCCATTATCATTCATTTTCAATCTTTTCCTAAATAAAATCCCATTTTACTTAGGAAAATCATGCAAACTTCCATAAAATCCCTCAAAATAACTTACTATTCTAAGTTTAAGTGTTGAAGATGATATATTGTAATTTACTTCAGAAATTGTCACTTTCTTAGATGTGCAAAGTATTTTGAGTTCCCTTGTCCCTTTGTCATATTAATGTTTAACTCTAGTTATTAAATCCCTAGTGAAAATCCTTCATCCTAAGTATATAACTCCTTTTAAATTAATATCCCAAAAACCCCTCTATTATGATTTTAACCAAAGTATTTATTTCCCAATTATTCATTGAAAACCCACATTTTGCGTCCTTTGGTTAAAATATATCATTATGTAATATCTCCGCCCTTATGATAAGTTAATTATATTGGTTAATTTATCATATAATAAAAACATATATGAGAAAAGCTTTAAACATATGATATATATGTTTAACACAAAAATATAAATAAAGCCAAAGTTTTAATTCAAACTAAAAACTTCGGAAAAACCCCATGTCACCGTGGCTTATCCACCTGGCATCCCACCCGACACTTTAACCGTAATGAAGACCCGCGCGCAAAGTTCCTTACCCTGACCCTTTATAACTACGGGATTAATTAGTTATCAGGACTAATTAATAACCTTTTCTCCACCAATTATGTGCCACCCGGAATGATTAATTAAACACTAATTATGTCGGGCCCGCGTGATAACTACCCCACCATCTCCCCGTCCTTTCCACCATCCGATCTCCCCCTCCAAAGATCAACGCTCCACATCAATTCCGCCAGCCATCCCTTGTCAGATCATTAACGCGCGGGGGCTTGGTGGTATTGGACTAGTCCTCTGTCCACGTGTCAATGCTCCAATGGAATCGCTGCCCTCTCGTTTAATACCACTCTTGTCCATAAGCGGTGCGGGGATTACCGCTTACCGCCCGACCCCTGCACACGTCAGCCCGTACTGATATGACATCATTCCTCGAAAGAATAAAAACTCCTTTTTTGACTTTGGAAATAAAACAAATTTTCGTGTTTTTTATGTCATTTTCGTTATTCGAAAGCGACTGCGCCTTCCACTACGAAATTCAAATTTTCATTGAAATCCACTGTTCTATCTGATTTCGCTCCAGAATTCTACCGGACCAGTGTTCGAGCATCGTCTTGCCACCGCCTGATACCTGTTAAAACCCAGTTTACCTCCAAGAACAGGTATTTATTCTATTGCGCTCCGAACTTCAAAAGAAACTCTGTTTTCCTTGTTTTCCACTAGATTAGTGATTAAATCTTATCGCTAAGATCATTCCCTGAGGTTTAAAACTGTGAATTGTTCCCCTGAAACTGCAATAGTGCTAATTTCCTTCATTTAAAAACTGAAATCACGCCCGGCCTGTGAAGAAAACCCAGAAACTTCCGTTTTGAATCCACAAGAACCAAAATGGAAGCCCCGGCAGCCCTGAGTGTAACCCCACTGAATGCCCCCCACAGAGAGTTAGAATATTTTCCCTTAGTGGATAAAGATTTTCAGATTAAAGACTTGCATTTTGATGAAAGCCCCCTTCTGAGTTATTGTCGCTGCAGAGACGATTATTCGAAGGGGCAAGATGTCATTGGGTTGTGGGAATCCAATCTCCCGAGATATCTCATCCCCTCAGTCATTTCTTTCCCATAAATTATCCACTATTTCCATTCTAACTATGATCCCACTCAAAGAGCTGTAATATCCCCTGACCAGAGTGTTCTTTTCCCCATTACTCCCCAAGCTATCAATGCAATGCTACATTTTGAACCAGATCAAGAGCTAGCACCTTTGTCTATGGAAGAACTGATTGAAAAGTCTAATCAATTGACCCCAGAAAAATTGAAGTCCATTTGCCAGAATTTCATGTTACCTGAACATCAACCTAAGGGACCTCCTCCCTATGGTTTTTATTATTTCACTAAGTTGGGAAGGCTCATCCTAAATATGATATCTTTTGTCTTGGGTTTCAATACCAGTGAATATGTTGATGAAATAACCTTGGTTTTGCTGTCCATTTTTACTCTTGGGCAACCTCCTGAAGTTAAATATGACTTTGCCTCTTTCATAGCCAATAAGATCCATGACTAGTTCATGAGGCTAGATGATGAGAAAGTTTTTAAATATTCCTTAGTTATTTATCATCTCATTATCTTTTATCAATAAGAGAATTTCCCTTTCCCCGTTAAAAAGCTTGATGCCAAGGGAAACCCTAGGTCAGTTATATTTTGGTCTCCCATAATTCATTCTTCCTATGATTCTCCCTATTCCTATACTGAGTTCATCGATCTTTTTGTATATCCTGCAACTACCTTGTTGACAGGAATCCCTCCTCCAAGGCTCAGTAATGAAATCAAGAAGACCTTGCAGCTTTCAAGAACATATAAAGTTGGAGATTGGTATTTATATCAAAACCATTCAGTCATTAGAATCTATGGATGTGAATTGCATCCATTCAAGTTACCAAGATATGTGCCCATGAGACTTTTTGCCTTGGAATATTTCAGGCAAATAAATAATTCATATATGATTCATTTTTGTAGTGTGAAAAAAGAAATCCCAACTCAGGATTAAAAGTCAATTAGGTCCTTTCATCTGCAACTCTAGGGAGGCTGAGCGAGAAGCAGAAAATATACTACAAAGTCATTGCAAGTTCCAAAGAAGTTTTCATTGGGTTCCTTATGATCCATTTGGTTTTATCTGTGAAAAGAGAATAAAGAACAAATCATCCCCTTACATGCACCACAAGATTCCTGATATAGAACAATATGCTAACCAAGATGAATGGGTTGAAGGAACACTAGTTGAGGAAGAAAGTGAAGAAGACAAAATGAACAAAATCATGAAAGATCTTGAGAAGAAGTATGACCTAGAATCTTGTGGTCAAGTGCAGGTACCTCACATTGGCACTTCTTCAGCAGCAAATCTACAGCAGAGATTACAGGAAGGCAGTTCATCAGTTGCAACAGAGTCAAAAGGCAAAGGAAAGGAACCTGAAATACAGGTCATTGAAACTTTAGTCATGGCAGAGAAACCTCAAACCTCCAGAGCACCTGATCAAACACAAGTTTCTCCCATTCAAGTAAATCATCCTGAAGTTTCAGGATTACAAACTCCATCCAATGTAGAAATGAGCAAGAAAAGGCAGGTCCCAGATACTACTCCTCCCAAAGAGTCCTCAGAGATACATCAAGCCAAAAAACAGAAACCAGATCCACTTCCAGATGTGGAAATCATTGATGAAATGTTTGATGATGGAAGGGAAGACAGTCAACTAACTGGCACAGTTAGTGAAACAAACACAGGCCAGAAAGGAAAAGCTTTGCAAAAGCAGTTGAGTACTGAAGTATCCTCTTTTAGACCACCAAAAACAGATACAGGGGATATAAAAAGAAACTTCATTAATATAAAGGAAAAGAATGATCCATTGAGAATGAAAGTATATGATCAATATTTGAAAATGGCTCCACATAATCAGGAAAGGTTAATGTCAGCATTTGACATTTCACAAGGCAAAATGATGATGAGCCACTTCAAGTCCAAGGTACCAAAACCCATGACAGCAGCTGATTATATTAGAACAAATTTTGAGGTCCTGGCAAAGGACATTCATCCTTTGGACCAGATAGAGCTGCATAAACAAACTGGGGAAATGGTCTATTCCACTATTACTGATAAGGCCATGGCAGCCCTAAGGCTACAAGATTCTTTAAACAACACAAGAACCCAATTGCAAATTGAGAAGGCCTCTTCTCAGGCCAAAGATAAGAGAATAAAGTCTCTGGAAGACATAATCATCAGCTTGGGTCACAACCCCAAAGATATCAAAAGCATTGAGGAAATAATTAAGAAGAAAGATGATGACATAGTTGCACTGAGAAAGTAGCTGAAATTTCCAGCCTCAAGGCATCCCCAGACCCAAGAAGTTTTGTAGGGAAATTCACACGAAGAGATAATGGAGTTGCTCTTAAAGATGACTGAGCAACTGGGTGAAACAGAGAAAGAATTGGAACAAGATTTACAGGAAAAGGAAGCTATCATGCAGACATCCATCACAGAAGCTACTACAACCACAGGTACTACAACAGCAGATCAACAAACAGAGCCAGCGCAGGTAAACACTTCTGGTTTAAGTTCTGATGAATTGATAAAACAAATGGAAAGTTTACAACTAAGAGTCACAGAACTTCAAACCACAAAATTTGAGTTAGAAAATTTGGAGCAGAAATATGATACATCTAAAAATACTGTTGCTGATAATACCAGGGAAATTAAAAGATTGGAAAGATTGGTTAAGGCTTTAGAAAAAGATCTTTCATTAGAAAAGCCTTTGAAAGAAATAAATGAAATTCTTTGGGGTAATATAATTGAGTTAATAAAAAGTATTTGGCCCTCTGTTCAAGCAATTTTTGAACAAAATGACTTGATTAAAGTAGCTCAGGAAGAAATAAACAGAACAAGAGATGAATTAAGAGGCAGACCTGAGCAGGCCAATCAACTTATTCAATTTTTGAACACCCGGACCAAGCAACAGCTTGCAGTATTAGGAATTAAGGACAGGACCGACACTATTTTGGAGATAAAAAGAGTTTTCATCAAAAGAACTTTTATGCAGAATTTGGAAAGGAAGTGCTCAGATATTTTGGCTGATATTAATACTTTCAGAGGAAAATTTCAGGTTTTGTTGGACAGTGGGTTACCCAGTCCTATGCTCTCAGAGGACCAGATAATGGACCTGGAAACCTATGTTAAGAAAATAAATATCCATGCTCAAAATACAACTGCTTGTTCTATCAGTTTGCCAGAAGCAACGTTGCCAACAGGGAGAAATCTCTATGACAGGTTGAAGAATTTATTTCATCTTGAACATGAGATAAAGTATTTGTTCCCTGATCAGCCCACTTTTTACAAACTCACAGAGGATGACGAAACGTTGAGAAAACTTATAAGAACCATAATAGCAGAAGATCAACGGTGGAACGACTTATTGGAAATTCTATGAAAATTATCTTCAGGATGAGAATTTTATCTTTTTACTATTATGTAAAGGATAAAAATGAGCACAGATGAAAGAGTATCAGTTACACAGGTTAAAGAGTATCCGTAGAAACAAAGAGTGTCAAACAAGCTAAAGAATTACTCAAAGGGACAGCATCGAGCCCTATTATAGCACCTGCCTCCAGCACGTCCTCAAAAGCGGGAAACAACACACCAGCAATTACTTTTTGTCCTATTTATGAGACCATTTGTCTCCTTTTTATTGTAACTTACTCATTAGTCACCCACGATTATTGGCTAGGTTAGTTTGAGATTTTTTCAATTAATTTTTTGTATAAATAAACCCTGAAAGAGAGTATTGAGGGTGGATTCTATTACTTTGCTGTAACATTGAGATTTTCGGAATAAAAGCGTTTTGGAGAAGTTTATTTGTGGCTTACTGGATGACAATTTGAAGCTTCAGGACTTTTTGCAGGATTCATGTGTCGGACTGCAGTTCAATAAGTCTTTCTACCCTATGTCATAAGTTTTATATCTGTTTATAATATCATTGTGTCCATTTCTGAATAGTTAACATAAAGGATTGAATCAGAATTTACTTAATTGTACTCTGATTTCAGATGTGATTATTCTTAATGTTTTCCTCTAAATTGGCTATAAGCACGAATTCTTAAATGTTCTTGCTTTGCTAATTTAAACATTTTTTATTACTATAATAAAGAATTCTTCATTGCTCTTTGTTTGTAGTCATTTCATTTCTTTCTTTTTGAACATGGTGAAAGATTCTTAGCTGCCTTTCATCCCTTCAAAATCATCCCATCCACTTTAAATTCTAAGGATTGTTCTCTGTCTGGCTATCTTGCCCTGCAAAGCCATCTTATGTATAGAATAGAAATCTAGTAAAGCCATCCTTTGACTCCATAGCCCAATGGACTGAAAATCATTAACCTTGCCCTTAGTTAGCGGATTCCACCATTCAAACAAAATCAAACTCTTAGACTTATAACTAGCCTAAAACCTTCTAAGAACAAAGATAAATCATAAAGAGAGAGCCCTCTCTGGATGCAGATTGGCTAGATTCTGCATCTGAAGGTTGGTTTGTGGTTACCTCGGGTATACTTTCCTCTTCCACAACTTCAAGGAAAACCTGAGTGATAACATAGTGGCGACCATACTGGGGATCTGAATCATCTTTATTTGTTAATATTGTTCACTTATAAGCTATAGACAGAGTCTGAAGATCAGCCAGGTAGCCTTTGAAATTGCTTTTGCTCTACAATTGCAAAAGTAAATAAATGTTGCTTCAGTCTATCTCTGATTTAGCTTATATACTGAACCTTAGTTTCAAAATGTTTAATCAGACTCTCTAGTTTAATAAATCTTTGAGAAAGTTTTAATCACAAATCATTATTTCTTGAAGTATTTATAGAAGTTGTATTTATTTTTCAATTAAAACCAAAAATCCAAAAACACATAGTCTAAGAAAACTGGCTTCAGAAAGGATTCGTCATACTAGGTCAAATCCTGACCCTAATCCACCACCAATATTTGAAAATCCAAATATGATTCCTAGGATTCTTAGAAGACAAGGAAGTCAAGAAAGTTCTGAAAGAGGAAGTCAAGAGAGTTCTGGAAGTTCCAGACCTCTTTCTAGATCACAGTCTTGCCCTGTCAAGATAATATATTTTGACGAAATTCCTTTTGATGAACGATTTGAAACATCCTTATTTGTGAATTTTTCTGAAACTGAATTATCCAGATTAGTTCCAGATCCATTGTTTTTCGAATATTTGCAATTCATATTTGTTTCATATCACCTTGACAGACAGTTACAAGACTCCATTCAATCTGAACAAACCTTTGAAGAAAGTTCAAACATCTCTGTAATTACCGAAGCTTCTCCAAGTTCAGTTACTTTTTCTCAAGCTTTTCAAACACCTGTCACTCCTTCTACTCCTCCATCTCCTCCTGCCAGACCATCAACTCCTGTTACCCCACTATATCTTCCAATGGCTAATAGATATGCCCCTTTAAGGTTGCCTAACAACCCTGTTGCCTTGCCTCAGGATTATTAGAGTAAGATCACACCTTTTGATGGATCAGGTACTTATACAGCTCAACAACATACCAAAAGGATGAATGATTACTTTGAGTTCTATGAAATTGACACTGATGATGTCCGAATGAGAATTTTCGTTCAGAGTCTTACTGGAGAAGTTAGGACATGGTTTAGGGCCCTTGCTCCAAATAGTATTGCTGATTTACCAGCTTTGTATAGGGCATTTTTGAATATATGGGAGAAGAAGAAAGATCCTCTTCAGATCCTGTCAGAATTCGAAAAATTAAGAAGAAGACCCAACGAAACAGTACAAGATTACATCATTAGATTCAATGAAGCATATAACGCTGTTCCCCAGAACCTCAGACCTCCACCTGACTCTGTATTGGTTAAATTTCCAGATGGTTTTGACTCTGACATAGCTTATTCACTCAGGGAAAGAGCTCCCCAGACACTAGAGGAAATGCAAAGCATAGTGGTGAGTGTAGAAGCAAATCTGATAGAAAAACGAGCCAGAGCTAGGGCAGAAAGAAGAATGCCTCTGAATGAAGAACCTTCAGCTTTTGAAAAGAAGCTGGATGCAATCATTAAAGGTATGGAAATATTAGGAGACAGAGTGGAGACCATTGAAAGAAAGTCTTCTAGTGATAATCAGAATGTTGCAAGAAACCCAAACTTTAGGAGAAATCTGAATCAAAATATTGGAAAGAATGTCCCTGACCAAAACATTAGGCCACCTTTCCAAGAAAACTTTGTTGAAGGTTCAACTTCTAAAGAACCTACAGAAGATGTAGAAATAAACAATGTAACTGATGACAAAAATGAACTAGAAGTTTTCCTATCCCAGGATGATCAAGAGAATCACATCCTTGAAACATTCCAAACTCATTCAGGTGAAACTTTTGATTTTAAGGAAGGCTATGACACAACAATTTATGAGGTTCATAAACAATACAATTTGAGAAGCAGACGGATTGATGTGCCAGAGAATAGAAAACAGAAAAATGCAAAACAAAATGTCAAAGGTAAAGTTAACATTCCCCCTGTACAAAACATTCCCCAAGTACAAATTCTGTCTAGGATAACTCCCAACCCTTCAAATCCAATAATTGAAGATGTCTCTGACAACCAACCAAACAATAAACAACAATCTAATACTTTTCCTCCTGCAGGAAATGTAGAAGAAACAGTAGAAGTTAACTCAGAAACACCTTCAAATCAAAATTTCACTCATGAAAAAGAGAAAAACGTTGAAGACCCAAAAAATAGAGAAAACCCAACTGTGCAAAACACTAAAGCTCAAACAGAAAAACCTTTCAATCTAGAGGCTGAAATAGGCAAACTAAAGATAGCTGTTCCTTTATCAGAATTGGCTAAACATGATGTCTATATAAGTCAAATCAGCAAATCTCTAAACATTAACATTACTGGAATGGATGATTCAGTAAATATTCTTGATGATCAACCCAAACTCATTTTTGGCCCCGAGGTAAATGGCAAACCAGAAAGTGGAGGAACCCCTCCATTTTATGTAAGCCTGAATGTTCATGACAAGATACTCCATAATGCAATGCTTGATTCTGGAGCATCTCACAATTTGATGCCAAAAGCAGTGATGGAAAGATTAAATTTAGACATTACCAGACCATACAAAGATTTGTTTTCTTTTGATTCCAGTCAGGTAAAATGTCTAGGTTTGATTAAAGACTTGTGTGTTACCTTGGTACAGTACCCTGCTAAGTCTGTTTTGATGGACATAGTAGTGGCTGATATTCCCCCTAAATATGGTATGTTATTGTCTAGGTCTTGGGGTGCTAAACTTGGAGGGTCTATTCAACTAGACATGTCATATGCAACTATTTCAGTATTTGGTCAGCCTAAAAGACTTTACAGAGAGACATTGATGAAATATTTAGTCAGTAGCCATGAGAAGCCTGAGAACTTCCCTGTTTACTCTATACATTCTGATCTGGACTCTTTTATTTTATACAATGCTGAGTTGGATCTCCCTACTGAAATAGAAGCTCCAGAATTGGAAACCACAAACAAAACTACTGTTAAAATTGAAGAAATCTCTGAAAACAAAGAAACACCAGATGATCAAGAAATACCAGAAGAAACTAAACAACTAGCTCCTGTCAAGAAACATTTTAAAACAATTGATGAGGATTATGAACATGAAATTCTGTGGCATTTGGAATTTGATGGCTCAGTAAACAAATTAGGAGCAGGAGCTGGGATTTGGTTACATAATGTTGAAAATAATCATGCTGAGGGACATGCTTATAGATTGAATTTTAAATGCACTAACAACATGGCAGAGTACAAAGCTCTTTTGTTAGGGCTTAAACATGTCAAGAAGTTAGGAGCTATTAGGGTATCAATCATAGGAGATTCTGAACTAATTATTCAACAAATTAAAGGAGAATGTTCAACAAAAGACATGAGATTGAAACAATACAGAGAGACAGTTGTAGAAATTCTCAACACCTTTCTACAAGCTCAACTTGCCAAGATTCCCACGAAACAAAATTTGCATGCTCACAGTCTCGCAATGTTTGCTAGTACATGTAAATTACCTTTCGATCCTAATCATCAGTTTTCAGCTGAGATTAGACATAGGCCTGCAATACCAGATAATCTTTTGAATTGGCAAGTATTTGTTAATAACAATCAAATCAATAGTTTTTTGACACTTCAAAATGAGTTTTCTAACTGTAATATAGATGAAGACATAACTATTGATGAATTTGATCAAGAAAAAGAACAAAAAATAGAAATTTCAAGAGAAAATGCAGTTCATATGCTGCACCCAACCACATTCACAGAAAAAGACATGCAGAATTTGAAACACATGGAATCTGATGAGATCATAGAAGATGAGATAGAAATCATCAATTTAAAAGATAATCATTTGCCCAAAGGATTAACTCCTTTGGAAGATCTTTTTGACTCAAATGATATTCCATTTAGACCTAAAATGGAACCTGTTAAGGATGATATGGAAGAATGCAACTTAGGAACCCCAGAAAATCCCAAAATGGTTAAGTTGTCCAAATCTCTTCCAAAAGATCAAAAGGTTAAATATGTTGAACTATTAAAGGAATTCCAGGATGTTTTTTCCTGGAGTTATGAAGATCTTAAATCATATGATACATCCATCATTCAACACACTATACCTTTGAAACCAGATCAGAAACCTTTCAAACAAAAGCTTAGAAGAATAAATCCTGTTTTATTACCCTCAATAGAAAAGGAAATTAAAAGAATGTTTGAAGAAGGAATTATAGCTCCTATTAGATTCTCAGAATGGGTTTCTAACCTGGTACCAACAAGGAAGAAGACTGGGGAAATTAGACTGTGTGTCGATCTAAGAAATTTGAATAAAGTTTCTTTAAAAGATAACTATCCTTTACCAAAAATGGACCATATTCTACAAAGGGTAGTAGGATCTTCTAGGATATCTCTATTGGATGGATTTTCAGGGTACAACCAGATTCTGGTTCATCCTGATGATCAGGATAAAACAACATTCACCACACCATGGGATACGTTTAAATATGTCAAAATGCCATTTGGGCTCAAGAATGCAGGAGCTACATTTCAGAGAGCAATGGACATTGCTTTTGCTAAAGAAATACATGATTTTCTGGTTATTTATCTAGATGATTTGACTGTTTTTTCTAAAACAGATCAAGAACATTTAGATCATTTAAGGCAAGTATTTATAAAATGCAGAAAATATGGGATTTCTTTAAACCCTAAAAAGTCATTATTTGGTTTGGAAGAAGGAAAGCTTTTAGGCCATATCATTTCTAAAGATGGCATTAGGATTGATCCAGAAAGAATACAAGCAATTTTACAAATACCTCATCCTAGAAACATAAAAGAGTTGCAAGCATTCATAGGAAAAATTAATTTCTTGAGAAGATTTATTTCTAGTTTAGCTGAATTACTTAGATTGCTTACTAACATGTTGAGGAAAGATTCAAGCATTGACTGGACTGTAGAAGCCAAGAAATCATTTGAGGAAATTAAAATGGCTTTAACAAGAACACCAGTTCTTACCAGTCCCAAATTTGACAGAGATTTCATTATTTTTTCATTTGCTTCTGAACATACAGTTGCAGCTGTTTTACTTCAAAAAGATGATCAAGGGTGTGAAAAACCAATAGCATTTTTTAGTAAAGCACTTAGGGATGCATCTTTGAAATACAATATTATGGAGAAACAAGCTTTTGCATTGGTAAAAGCAATTAAAGATTTCAGAGTTTACATATTATATTCTCATGTGATAGCTTATGTGCCTAATGCTGTAGTTAAAGACATCTTGACTCAAGATGGCATTGAAGGCAAAAGAGGTAAGTGGATAGCTACCATTTTGGAATATGATATTGAAATTAAACCAAAAAAACTCATAAAAGGTCAAGGTTTAGCTCAACTTATGACTGAAACTAATTGCCAAGCCTTAGACATCAACGAACTGGATGACGAACAGGAGATGGCGACTCCACAGATCAGTCAAGCTTTCTTAGATTCACCCTGGTACACTGATATCATTCATGTTTTATTAAACCTGCAAGCTCCTCCAGGGTTGTCCAAAACCAAATGAAGATTTTTGAAAATGACATCTTTAAAATATTGTATTTTAGATGGCACTCTATTTTGGAAAAATCATGAAGGAATCTTATTGAATTGTCTATTAAAAGATGAAACTGATAAAGTTCTTAATGAATTTCATGCAGGGGATTGTGGAGGACATCTCTACTGGAAATCAACTCCAGATAAAATCTTAAGGGCTGGTTTTTATTGGCCAACCTTATTTTCTGATGTTAAGAAATTTGTGACATCTTGCCATAAATGTCAGATATTTGAGGGAAAAAGAAAGTTGTTACCTTTGCCATTAAAACCAATTTCCATAGAAAGACATTTTCAACAATGGGGATTAGATTTTATTGGAGAAATCCATCCCCCTTCTTCAGGGCAACACAGATGGATTCTTACTGCCACAGACTACTTCACTAAGTGGATTGAAGCTATCCCATGCAGACAGGCCAATGATTCTGTGATTATAGGGTTTTTAGAAACCAATATACTTTCAATATTTGGCTGTCCAGAAAAGATTATAACAGATAATGTTGCTGCATTTAAGTCAAAGAAAATGATTAGTTTCTGTAGTAAATATCATATTACTTTAGGCCATTCAACAGCTTATTACCCTCAGGGTAATGGACTAGCAGAATCCTCCAATAAAAGCCTTATTAATATCATCAAAAAATTATTGGAAGAAAATAAAAAGAACTGGCATAAGAAACTTACTAATGCATTGTGGGCAGATAGACTTACAACTAAGAAATCAATTGGGACAAGTCCATATGAGTTAGTTTATGGTCTTGAAGAAAGATTCCCATCCTCTTTAGGAATTCCTGTTATGAAATTACTTCAGGAGGCTCAAGTGGAACCAAATGACATTCAGAGAAGAATTAATCAAACAATCCACTTGCAGCAAACCAGAGAAGAAGTATACCAACGATCTCAAGTCTTGCAGGAAAAGTTGAAGAAAATGTTTGACAAAAGAACTAAGGCAGAGGATTTTCAACTAGGAGACAAAGTCCTAAGATGGGATTCTAGAAGAGAAGAAAAAGGGAAACATGGGAAATTTGATTTCTTGTGGAAAGGGCCTTATATCATTCATGCCTTGCAGGGAAACAACACATAATTTTTGAAGAATTTGGACAATTCAGAAGCTGAGGAAGGACCAGTCAATGGTCGAATGCTGAAGCATTATTTTGATCCTATTTACTAGGATGTTTTAATTTTTCTAACTTGTACATAATATATCCTTTTCTAATGCAATTTGGATTGGATGGTGACTTCTTGAAGTTGAAGCCCGAAGTGAAGGCCCTAAGCTTCAAAAGTTTCACTATCATATGTACAATAAAGCTACCAGAAGAAGGAGATTACATAGTTCAGTTTGAAGACATGTTGAGGCATCTGACCTGCTGTTCTTGACTTTTCACAAGGAAAAGCCATCCCCAAGTGGAGCCAGTGTTAGACTCCTATACCAATAGGTTTCATTTTTCATGATTGTCTTGATTGAACTATGGAATATGTTCAAACCTTTTTCTTTAGCAAAGGTGTTCCATATTCTTGAAAAACCAAAAAATCAAAAAAATTAAAAAATGTAAAGAGGGTATACCCTAAAAGAAAAATCAAAGAGTAAGAAAAATAAATTGGTCAAGAAAATGAAAGAAATGAACCCCAAGCAAAAAATAGACCAAGGAAAGTGTGCAAATCCAAATGCCACTACTATTTCATTTTTGTAATAAAGCAATTGTGTGCAGCTTGTCAAACTTTGCCACAATCTATGAAGAGTCAAACTGTTTAAACTTGACTTATTCATATTTCAATTTCATATTGTAGAATAGAGAATAAATATCTGACCAAACAGTTTAATCTTGGCAGATAAGTAGATAGGTAGAGTTAATAAAAGGTGCTCAACAGTTTAATCTGAGCCCTTGGATGTAATAAGGGTAGAATTAGATAGATTTGCCTTGTAAAAGAAAAGAAGATTGATAAGGGTTTGCAAGTCCAAGTGCACCCTAATAAAGAAGAGAAAATGGTAGTGTCAAGTAGATAGGGTAGGTAGATGGTGTTGCAAAACTTTCATGTGATGAATGATCCTGTTAAATATGTTTAATCCTTTACCTTCATCACAAGTACTCAAGCAGAAAATGCACTGAAGAATTCACAGAAAGCAAAATCAAAATCATTAACTTCCCACATCACTTTTTCCCTAAGTTTTTACTAATTTCCCCAAAGTGCTAAGGTATTTGGAGATCAAAGGGGCTCAAGGCATTTCCTTGACTTTTGGAGGGACTGGACCCTCGGCCTGATGATCAAAAAGACCTAAGTACTTGAAGTTATCCATTATCATTCACTTTCAATCTTTTCCTAAGTAAAATCCCATTTTGCTTAGGAAAATCATACAAAATTCCATAAAAATCCCTCAAAATAACTTACTATTCTAAGTTTAAGTGTTGAAGATGATATATTGTAATTTAATTCAGAAATTGTCACTTTCTTAGATGTGCAAAGTATTTTGAGTTCCCTTGTCCCTTTGTCATATTAATGTTTAACTCTAGTTATTAAATCCCTAGTGAAAATCCTTTATCCTAAGTATATAACTCCTTTTATATAAATATCCAAAAAATCCATCTTATTGTAAAGTTTAACCAAAGTACTTATTTCCCAATTATTCATTAAAAACCCGCATCATGCGCCCTTTGGTTAAATATATCATTATATAATAGTCCCGCCCTTATGATAAGTTAATTATATTGGTTAATTTATCATATAATAAAAAACATATATGAGAAATGCTTTAAACATATGATATATATGTTTAACACGAAAAATAATCAACCCGGAGTTTTATTTTTAAAACCAAAACTTCGGAAAAAAACCCCCATGCCA
This sequence comes from Pinus albicaulis, assembly GCA_034641835.2. Taxonomy (NCBI): domain Eukaryota; kingdom Viridiplantae; phylum Streptophyta; class Pinopsida; order Pinales; family Pinaceae; genus Pinus; species Pinus albicaulis. The sequence continues at coordinate 764,050,948 of CM076579.1, forward strand.
CCGTGGCCCATCCACTTGGCATCCCACCCGACACTTTAACTATTCAACGAAACCCTGCCCGCAACCCCACTTTCCATTAAACCAAGGGATTAATTAATTATCAGGATTGATTAATAACCTTTGCCTCCGCCTATCAAAAGCCTCCCGGGGTGATTAAATTAAACAATAATTGTTTCAAAAAACCCGACGGGCCCGCACGATAAACCCCCGCTTACTCCACGTCCCTTCCCACCGTCCGATCTCCCGCTATGAGATCTACCGCCAGCATTCATTCCGCTACCCATCCGATACCTGAATGATAACGCGCGGGGGCACGGTGGTATTGAAACCGCCCTCCGGCCACGTGTCAATGCCCCAATGGAATCGCTGCCCTCTCGTTTAATACCACTATTGCTCATAAGCGGTGCGGGGATTACCGCTTACCACCCGACCCCTGCACACGTCAGCCCGTACTGAAATGACGTCATTCCTCGAAAAAATAAAAATCCCTTTTAACTTGTAAATAAAACAAATTTCATGTTTTTTCCCGTCATTTTCATTACTGAAAGCGACTGCGCCTTTCGCTGCAAAATTCAAATTTTCACTGAAATCTACTGTTCTATTCGATTTCGCTCCAGAATTCCGTCGGACCAGTGTTCAAACACCCTCTTGCCACCGCCTGATACCTGTTAAAACCCAGTTGGCCTCCAAGAATAGGTATTTATTCTATTGCGCTCCGAACTTCAAAAGAAACTCTGTTTTCCTTGTTTTCCACTGGATTAGTGATTAAATCTTATCGCTAAGATCATTCTCTGAGGTTTAAAACTCTGAATTGTTCCCCTGAAACTGCAATTGTGCTAATTTCCTTCATTTAAATTGAAATTGCGCCCCGGCTTGTAAAGAAAACCCAGAAACTTCCATTTTGAATACACAAGAACCAAAATGGAAGCTCCGGCAGCCCTGAATGTGACTCCACTGAATGTCCCCCACAGAGAGTTAGAATATTTTCCCTTAGTGGATAAATATTTTCAGATTAAAGACTTGCATTTTGATGAAAGCCCCCTTCTGAGTTATTGTCGCTGCAGAGACGATTATTCGAAGGGGCAAGATGTCATTGGGTTGTGGGAATCCAATCTCTCGAGATATCTCATCCCCTCAGTCATTACTTTCCCAGAAATTATCCACTATTGCCATTCTAACTATGATCCCACTCAAAGAGCTATAATATCCCCTGACCAGAGTGTTCTTTTCCCCATTACTCCCCAGGCTATCAATGCAATGCTACATTTTGAACCAGATCAAGAACTAGCACCTTTGTCTATGGAAGAATTGATTGAAAAGTCTAATCAATTAACCCCAGAAAAATTGGAGTCCATTTGCCAGAATTTTATGTTGCCTGAACATCAACCTAAGGGACCTCCTCCCTATGGTTTTTATTATTTCACTAAATTGGGAAGGCTCATCCTAAATATGATATCTTTTGTCTTGGGTTTCAATACAAGTGAATATGTTGATGAGATAACCCTGGTTTTGCTGTCTGTCTTTACTCCTGGGCAACCTTCTGAAGTTAAATATGACTTTGCCTCTTTCATAGCCAATAAGATCCATGACCAGTTCATGAGACTAGATGATGAGAAAGTTTTTAAATATTCCTCAGTTATTTATCATCTCATTATCTTTTATCAATCAGAGAAGTTCCCTTTCCCTGTTAAAAATCTTGATGCCAAGGGAAACCCTAGGTCAGTTATATTTTGGTCTCCCATAATTCATTCTTCCTATGATTCTCCATATTCCTAGACTGAGTTCATCGATCTTTTTGTATATCCTGCAACTACCTTGTTGACAGGAATCCCTCCTCCAAGGCTCAGTAATGAAATCAAGAAGACCTTGCAGCTTTCAAGGACTTATAAAGTTGGAGATTAGTATTTATATCAAAACCATTCAGTCATCAGAATCTATGGATGTGAATTACATCCATTCAAGTTGCCAAGATATGTGCCCATGAGACTTTTTGCCTTGGAATACTTCAGGTAGATGAATAATTCAGATGTGATTCATTTTTGTAGTGTGAAAAAGAAAGCCCAACTCAGGATTAAAAGTCAATTAGGTCCCTACATATGCAACTCTAGGGATGTTGAGCGAGAAGCAGAAGTTATACTACAAAACCATTGCAAGTTCCAAAGAAGTTTCCGTTGGGTTCCTTATGATCCATTTGGTTTTATCTGTGAAAAGAGAATAAAGAACAAATAATCCCCTTACATACACCACAAGATTCCTGAAATAGAACAATATGCAAATCAAGATGAATGGGTGGAAGAAACACTAGTTGAAGAAGAAAGTGAAGAAGACAAAATGAACAAAATTATGAAAGATCTTGAGAAGAAGTATGACCTAGAATCTTATGGTCAAGTGCAGGTACCTCACATAGGCACTTCTTCAGCAGCAAATCTACAGCAGAGATTACAGGAAGGCAGTTCATCAGTTGCAGCAGAGTCAAAAGGCAAAGGAAAGGAACCTGAAATACAGGTCATTGAAACTTTAGTCATGGCAGAGAAACCTCAAACCTCCAAAGCACCTGATCAAACACAAGTTTCTCCCACTCAGGTAAAACATCCTAAAGTTTCAGAATTACAAACTCCATCCAACATGGAAATAGGAAAGAAAACGCAGGTTCCAGATACTACTCCTCCCAAAGAGTCCTCAAAGATACATCAAGCCAAAAAACAGAAACTAGATCCACTTCCAGATGTGGAAATCATAGATGAGATGTTTGATGATGGAAGAGAAGATAGTCAACTAACTGGCTCTGTTAGTATGACACACACAGATCAGAAAGGAAAAGCTTTGCAAAAGCAATTAAGCACCGAAGTTTCTTCTTTTAGGCCACCAAAAACAGATACAGGGGATATAAAAAGAACTTTCATTAATATAAAGGCAAAGAATGATCCATTGAGAATGAAAGTATATGATCAATATTTGAAAATGGCTCCACATAATCAGGAAAGGTTAATGTCAACATTTGACATTTCACAAGGCGAAATGATGATGAGCCACTTCAAGTCCAAGGTGTCAAAACCCATGACAACAGCTGATTATATTAGAACAAATTTTGAGGTCCTGGCAAAGGACATTCATCCTCTAGATCAGATAGAGCTGCATAAACAAACTGGGGAAATGGTCTATTCCACTCTTACTGATAAGGCCATGTTTGCCCTAAGGCTGCAAGATTCTTTAAATAACACAAGCACCCAATTGAAAATTGAAAAGGCCTCTTCTCAGGCCAAAGATAACAGAATAAAGTCTCTGGAAGACATAATCATCAGCTTGGGTCACAACCCCAAAGATATTAAAAGCATTGAGGCACTAATTAAGAAGAAATATGATGACATAGCTGCACTGAGAAAGTAGCTGAAATTACCAGCCTCAAGGCATCCCCAGACCCAAGAAGTTTTGAAGGGGAATTCACAAGAAGAGATAATGGAGTTGCTCTTAAAGATGACTGAACGACTGGGTGAAACAGAGAAAGGATTGGAACAAGCTTTACAGGAAAAAGAAGCTATCATGCAGGCATCCACCACAGAAGCTACTACAACCACAGGTACTACAACAACAAAGCAAAAAACAGTGCCAGCGCAGGTGAACACTTCTGGTTTAAGTTCTGATGAATTGACAAAACAAATGGAAAGTTTACAATTAAGAGTCATAGAACTTCAAACCACGAAATTGCAGTTAGAAAATTTGGAGCAGAAATATGATACATCTAAGAAGACAGTTGCTGATAATACCAGGGAAATTAAAAGGTTGGAAAGATTAGTTAAGGCTTTAGAAAAAGATCTTTCATTAGAAAATCCTTTGAAGGAAATAAATGAAATTCTTTGGGGTAATATAATTGAATTAATAAAAAGTATTTGGCCCTCTGTTCAAGCAATTTTTGAACAAAATGACTTGATTAAAGTAGCTCAGGAAGAGATAAACAGAACAAGAGATGAATTAAGAGGTAGACCTGAGCAGGCCAATCAACTCATTCAATTTTTGAACACTCGAACTAAGCAACAGCTTGCAGTATTAGGAATTGAGGACATGACCGGCACCATTTTGGAGATAAAAAGAGTTTTCATCAAAAGAACTTTTATGCAGAATTTGGAAAGGAAGTGCTCAGATATTTTGGCTGATATTAATACTTTCAGAGGAAAATTTCAGGTTTTGTTGGACAGTGGGTTACCCAGTCCTATGCTCTCAGAGGACCAGATAATGGACTTGGAAACCTATGTTAAGAAAATAGATATCCATGCTCAAAATACAACTGCTTGTTCTATCAGTTTGCCAGAAGCAACGTTGCCAACAGGGAGAAATCTCTATGACAGGTTGAAGAATTTATTTCATCTTGAACATGAAATAAAGTATTTGTTCCCTGATCAGCCCACTTTTTACAAACTCACAGAGGCTGATGAAATGCTAAGGAAACTTAAAAGAACCGTAATAGCAGAAGATCAATGGTGGAATGACTTATTGGAAATTTTATGAAATTTATCTTCAGGTTGAGAATTTTATCTTTTTACTATCATGTAAAGGATAAATAGTAAGAACAGGTTAAAGAGTATCCGTAAGGACAAAGAGTATCAAACAAGCAAAGAAATTACTCCAAGGGACATCATCGAGCCCTATTTCAGCACTTACCTCCAGCACATCAGCAAAATGAGGAAACATCACATCAGCAATTACATTTTATTCTATCTACGAGACCATCTGTCTCCTTTTTTTATTGTAACTTATTTATTAGTCACCCTAAATTGAGGGCTAGGTTAGTGTAAGATATTTTCAATCATTTTTTGTATAAATAAACCCTCAAAGAGAGTATTGAGGGTGGATTCTATTACTTTGCTGTGACATTGAAGTTTTTGGAATAAAAGCATTTTGGAGAAATTTATTTGTGGCTTACTGGATGAAAATTTGAAGCTCAGGACTTTTTGCAGGATTCATGTGTCGGACTGCAGTTCAATAACTCTTTCTATCCTATGTCTTAAGTTTTATATCAGTTTATAATATCATTTGTGTCCATTTCTGAATAATTTACATAAAGGATTGAATCAAAATTTACTTAATTGTACTCTGATTTCAGATGTGATTATTCTTAATGTTTTCCTCTAAATTGGTTATAAGCACGAATTCTTAAATGCTCTTGCTTTGCTAATTTAAACATTCTTGATTACTATAATAAAGAATTCTTCATTGCTCTTTGTTTTTAGTCATTTCATTTCTTTCTTTTGAACATGGTGAAAGATTCTTAGCTGCCTTTCATCCCTTCAAAATCATCCCATCCACTTTAAATTTTAAGGATTGTTCTCTGTCTAGCTATCTTGCCCTGTAAAGCCATCTTGTGTGTAGAATAGAAATCCAGTAAAGCCATCCTTTGACTCCATAGACCAATGGACTGAAAAATTTCAACCTTTCCCTTAGTTTGTGGATTCCACCATTTTCAAACAAATTCTTGGACTTATAACTAGCCTAAAACCTTCTAAGAACAAAGATAAATCATAAAGAGAGAGCCCTCTCTGGATGCAGATTGGCTAGATTCTGCATCTGAAGGTTGGTTTGTGGTTACCTCGGGTATAATTTCCTTTTCTTACAACTTCAAGGAAAACCCGAGTGATAACACCTCCCATACGACAAGCATCGGTTGTTTCCGTTTCAAGATAATATGGGTGAGAGTTGATTGGAATTATCCTTCTAGCTCCACCTCCAATAGAAAATACTCAATCACATGGTCAACATCCTTCACATATCTTTTAAGAAATGAAACATGGAAAACATCATTGATTTTCACTGTCAGTGACAGTGCAAGTCTGTATCTTATTAGTCCAATCATCTCAAGGATATCGAAAGGCCCATAATATCGAGGTGCCAACTTAGTACATGATCAAATCCTCAAGGAGCTATTCTTGGGCTTAATGTGAAAGTACACATGCTCCCCAACCCGAAACTCCTTAAATTACCTATGCTGATATTCATAAATATTCTTCCTATCCTATGCTTCATTTATATTCTTCTCGATAACCTGCATTTCTTGTTCCATCTCTGCCAACATGTCTAGTCCTATCAGTTACCTATTCACTAGATCACTCCAGCTGATGGGAGTATTATAATTCCACCCATAAAGTGCCTCAAACGAACTCATCCTCAATGACTCCTGATACCCATTATTGTAAGAAAAATCAACCAGTGGAAGGTAATCCTCCCACCTCCTTTGAACCTCTCTATATGTCCATCTATCTGTGAAAGATAAGCTGCAATGAAGGCCAAATCTGTACCCAAACCTGCAAATAACTCCTTCAAAAACCTGGATGTGAATTTGGCATCTCTGTCAGATACATTCTTCTTAGGAATAAGTAGACTTAACTAGTATGAAGTGAACTACCTTTTTCAACCTTTCAACCACAACCATGATGGAATCATTATGTTTAGATGTCCTCGACAAATTTTTAATGAAACCCATAGAAATGAACTCCCATTTCCATTCCATAATCAGAATTGGCTGTAATAGATCACATGGATGCTTACACTCTACTTTTACCTGTTGATAATCCAAACACCTTGCGATGAAATCCTCTATCAATTTATTTAGATTGAACCACTAGTAGAACTTAACCATTGTCAATGTCTTCTGATATCCTAGGTGACTTGAATATGGATTAACATGAAATTCCCTCATTATAATATTCTTGATATCACTGTTGTCTGACACATAAATCCTGTGCCTAAATGTCACTAAACCATCTACCGTGAGATGATAATCTACATCATGTTTACCTGTATCCTAGTGCTGTAACCTGTGCCTAAGCTCCCTCTATTTGTCATCCTACTGTCCTTCCTGTAAGATATGATCCTGTAAATCCGTCCCATATGAACTCATAGCTGCTATGTGATTTAAATATTCTATTATGCTAAGAGAATCTGCAACCCTGTTCTCATTTCCCTTGATGTACCTAAAATCGAAGTCAAACTCACTGAGCATGGAAAACCATATAGCTTACCTTGCATTTATATTTGGTTGGTCAAATAAGTACCTCAACCCTATATGATCAATCATTAACAGAAACCTCCTACCAAGAAGATAAAGGCTCCACAACTTCAGTGCATGAATGATTTCTACCACCTCAAGATCATGCGTCATGTAGTTCTGCTCGTGCTCATTTATTTTCCTTGACTCATGGAATACCACTTGTCCCTCCTACATTAAGAATCCACAAATTTCCCTCTTGAAAGCATCTATACACACCACAAAATATTTATCTGGATTTTCAATCTTCAAAACTGGAGCATTTCTAAGCAACTGCTTCAACTGCTCAAAATTGGCTACACATTCCTTTGTCCATTCAAATTTATTTCCTTTCCTTTGCAAGGATGTAATAGGATATAAAATCTATGAGAATTTCTTGATGAACCTCCTGTAATAACCTTCTTACCACATGAATGATCTAACCTAATCCACTTTCCTAGGAGCTTCCCATTCCATGATAGATCTGATATTTTCTAGATCCATTGCTATGCTTTCCTTGGAAACAACATGTCCCAAGTAATGTACTTGTGTTTGAAAGAAACTGAATTTACTAATCTTGGCATACAGTTGAATCTCTCTTAGAAATATTAATACCGCTGCTAAGTGTTGGATATGCTCTTCCTCATTCTTAGAATATAGCAATACATCATCAATGAATACAATCACAAACTTGTCCAGATAAGGACACAACACACTATTCATCAAACACATGAAAGTAGTTGGAGAATTATTTAAACGAAAAGGAACCACAACAAACTCATAATGGCCATACCTATTTTCGGAAAATAGTCTTGTAGATGTCCTATTCTTTAATGCGTACATGATGATATCATGATCTCAAATCAATCTTCAAGAACACTACTTCTCCCTTCAAATGGTCAAACAAGTCATCAATCCTTGGCAATAAATACCTATTCTTGATTTTCACCTTCTTCAACTTCCTTTAATCAATGCATAACCTGAGGGTACCATCCTTATTCTTCACAAACAACATTGGTTCACCCCACAATGATACACTTGGCCTAATGTATCCCTTGTCAAGCATTTCCTTTAGCTGCAACTTCAATTCCGCTAGCTCTAGAGTGCTTATCTTGTAAGGTGCCTTTGATGCTGGTGCTACCCCTGGTACCAACTCAATAGAAAAGTCCACTTCCCTGTGAGGAAAAACTTCAGAAATATCTGCTAGAAATTCATCCTAAAAGTGTTGCAAAATCAGATACCTCTTAAATAATTCAACATCCTCAACATCGTTACCTTTACCACTAGAAACATGTACTGCAAACAATAGACACCACTTCCTACAACTGCGTTTTTCCTGCATATCTATAACCATTCTCACCGAAGTATCCTTCTTCTTACCCTGCAATATTCTCTTCTCTCAATCATCATCTAAAAAATTGATAGCCTTCTCATAAAAATCCACCTTAGTCTTGTGAAGATACAACCAATCCATACCTAAAATTATATTTATGATCCCAATGGAAGAACATTTAGATGTGTTGAAGTAGGCATGCCATTCAAATCAAATGCACAAGATCTTACCCAATGATGAAATCTTTTCTTAGTACTTGTAGCCAATTGCACCAACCAATACTTTGCATGCACTTCTTTTCTCAAACCACACTTATCCACCAGGTCATGGTTAACATAACTATAATTATATATAGGGTCAGTCAAAATAGAAACAACTTGATCACAAATATTACCTTCCATCTCAATAATAGATTCTTGGTGATCCATCTGCATGCTATCAAATCATGTGTAGATTCGAGGAACGCTCTTCCCAACATCTCGAACTATCTGTGCCTCCCAAAAAATGTAGATATGAGGCCTACCAACCTGATATGACAAAAAATCCTTCTTGAGATGATACCTTCCACATATCCAACACTGTAACTGTCTCCTACCACCACCTCTATTCTGCTGCTCTCCAAGATGTGAACCATGTCTCTTCTCTACTGCATTAAACTTCTTGTAAGGAGCAACATTCTCTTTTTCACCTGCATCCTGGGGTATTTCTTGCTTCGATGGCCATTTTCCTTTAGGTTTGTCATTCCCTTTCCAACCATGCTTAGATTCGGTCTTATGCTTCGATTGATCATAACAATGCTTTAAATTCTCGATGACTTCTTTTAGCGACCAAGGTGGCTCATCATACTCAATTCGATCCTTAAATTCCAATGGAAATCCATTGATAAATCTATGAAATTTGGTCTTATCATCCTTAATATATGGCACGTACCTTAACAACTCCAAGAACTTAGTCATATACTCTTCATCTGTCATCGATCCCATATTTAGTTCATATAACTCCTTGCCTTACTATCGTAGTACCTTTATAATAAGTACTTCTTCCTGAAGAGTCTCTTGAATTCATTCCAAATAAACTCCTTTGTCCTTATGTATTTGACATGCTTCATATTTTCCCACTAGATGTATTATTTCCTTTTGAGACTAAAAATAGATATTCTGGCCTTCATGTTCTTTGTGTAATCATGCAACTCAAATAATTTATTCATTCCAAGCAACCATGCCTCTACATCTTCCGACTTCTTCAAATCTAAATCAAATTTAGGTGGCTTGGATTTCTTGAAATCATCTGATAAATATCCCCTTTCACTCCTCATGTAAGGATGATAATGATGATGACCATGATACCTATATGAACTATAACTAGAGTAGAAACCATATCCACTGCCTCTCCTATCATGTGTATCCAAGAATATTCCATCTTTGACCATGTCATCTTTGTCTGACCCGTGCCTACCGTGAGATTTTATACCATATGCCCCATTAGTCTCATTTTCCTGTCCATAACTGATCTGTGGCTGTCCCTGTGTATGCAAGTCTGACAAACTCTGAAGGATAACTACATTGACATATTCTTTTTTCTCATGTTCCTTAGAAATTATTTCATGTGACTCAATTATTCTGTCATTATTTTCCTTGCAACTTCAAACATCTGCCTTTAAACTTCTCAAGGTGCCTACTATGTCCGAAGAGTAACCACCTAAGATCTTTTTCTTCCCGCAAACATACTATGCGAGATTAAAAAAACATAAACATAATCAACATACCTCAGTGAATTTCAATGGAGGCTATCTCGTTTGCAAAATTAGTCTAGATTAGCACGATACATGTATATACATAATCATATCAATATACTGACATCATGCATGATAATACCAACTCCATACCATGACCACATTTAATACAACCATAACCATGTCATTGCATGCATAATAACCATATAGAAACTAAAATTCATATATGACAAACACATTCTACCCATTCAGTCAAAGTATTGAACTATGCCCCAATACCAATCTGTAACCACCCCTCCCATATTTACCCACTTTCACCAGTCTGCTGGGGTAAACATGAGATGAGGGATACTATGACATGACTCAACTTCCTAGGTACAATTAAGGAAGTGGAATCAACAAAATTAGACTTTAAAGACCTTCCACAACATCCTACAGGGGCTACATGACACTTAGGGGTTGAGTTTTAACCACGTGATTATACTGGTGTACTGATTTGTGAACTGTTTGTGAGCAGTGACCTTTAGTTCTTGATCTACGAAACTTACCGTGTAAATTCCTACAAAGAAACCATCCCAGGTGGTCAAAACATGAGTTGGAACCCTCCTTATCTGCCATGGACCCTCAACCGCACCCATATAAAGGCCTCCATGCATTTGGAAGCCTCCAACCACATGCACAAGCTTACATCCATGTGGTTGCAACCAAAACTTTCTAGTTAGGATCATGCAATCCCTGATTTTGAGACTGAAATCTAGGTTAGCTTCCAGAACACTACCCAAAACTTCTTGTAACTTATTAGATTCAATAATGACATGAATACAATGATATACATACAAATTTGAAGGCAAAACTTGACCTATACTGCCTAGAAAATGACATACATTTTGTCAAACATATTAAGAATAGGTAATCTACAGGCCATGAATGAATATTTGAACATAGGGATCTGATAATTATCTAATAATCATTAAGAAGGTCTAATTCCCTTTCATAATATTTTCAATGACATTTGTTAGCTCATGCATTCATTAACCAATCATCAACAAATCAAACATATCAAAAGCCACAGTTAGAACCTGTTATGGAACCATGCTTATAACCAACATATAAACATAATAATAACCATGATAGAAAAACCATCAAAGACATGTAATAAAAGTTACAGGTACTCATGAAATAAAAAAGGGAAATATATATTTTTATTATATGCAAAATCCAACCAAATCAGGGACTTCCACGTACCACCCGACCATAGATTGAGTGAACCAAATCTTTCTTTCAAGAAATCACCCCCGTGCCATATTCCAAGCATGAATGTGGGACTCAAAACCAAAAAAACCAGGGCTTCTGAGAGATTAAACCACCTCCACCCTCAGGCTTTACCGCAACCCCTATAAAACCAATCAAGGGATCAATAGGTCCAAAATAAGAACATAAAAAACCAGGGCTTCCCGAAGATTAAACCACCTCCACCCTCCATATTTACCTTAATCATGCCAAAACCAGTCAAGGGATCACTAGGCCCAAAACAAGATTGGATGCCTCATAATTGTTGAGATTCAACAAGAAGATTCAGCACCCACACTAGTGCATTAAGCACCTCGTTGTATTAAGCACCTACACTAGGGTGGGGCCCACAAGGCTATTTTTAGGTGCATGTATATTTTTATTATCCTTTAATTTAGATGGAAATTAAATTGTAATATATTATCAATGTAGACTTGAAATAGTTAACTGAAGTGGAAAATTCAGTTAACTGGTGAATTTTGAGTTAGAGGTTGGTTGGTGGGACATGCAGAGTAATTCTAGTTGTAACAGAGTTCGAAGTGCAGTGGTGCATGAGTTTGTGCAAGTTGTAAATAGTTTAACTCAGTTAAGTGAGTTAAACTCAGTTTTTCTAGTTGTAACTGAAGATAAAAGTAGTAAGAGATCAAGTGAATTAAATATTAATTAATTCACATGCAGTGGTCTCACATGAAACCGAGGATTTACTATTATTAGCTGCATGCATGTTAGATCCAGTGCATACCCAGTTGAGTTATAGCTGAAAGGGAAGTTTACTATCAATTGTGACATTATCCTCTTACACACATGCAAGTAAACACACATTGGATGTGCCCATGATACTTGCGCAGTCAAGGAATGCAAGATTGCATCTTCAGGGATCGCATTCAACATGGATTGTGTAGTGAAGGCAAGTTGTCTAGAGACAGTAAATTGGCCAAGGAATTTGCCAATTTTTGTATAACAATGTGAGACAATTAGCTGATGTACTGAGGGCTCTTGTGAGAAGAGTTTTGTATGTACTTTTTTCATGATATATGATATAATATAGGGTTTTTAGCTGTAAGCTTTAACCAAGAAATTATCTGTGTTGTGTGTGATTGATCTTTCTTCATGTTCATGTGATTAGCGAATGTGTTTTTAATTCCACAAAATATTTTTAGAAGCGATTCAATATTTAACTTTAGCACAATGTTAGATCAGGTGAATCTAAGATATACTTACATATTGTATCATTTATACATGGTATCAAAGCACAAAAAATTTCATAAGTGAAGCAGGAGCTAAGTTTGTGGTTGGATAGAATTGTAATGTGCAGAAATATTTTCTTGGTGCTACAGCTCATTCAAGAACGAAATGGCTTTCAATGGCTTGAGGTTAGAGTATGCACTCGAGGGCAGCTCAAAATAAATTTCTTGGAAGGACATGATGGAGGTAGTACTCGAAGACAATTACTTGAAGGAATTCATTGACAATGATGTTCCTAAACCCGTTGTGACAGATGCTGCAAATATTGATACATGGCAAAAGAAAGTGGCAAAGGTGAGGAGGATCCTGTTGGAGGGATTACGAGACCACATTGTCTCAAGCCTCCATGGAAAAGGCACACCATATGCTATGTGGAATGCTTTGACAGATCTATTCCAAAGCAACATCGACCATAGGAAATTGGCGCTCAAAGATAAACTTAGGAAGATCAAGATGGAAAAGGGCCACATCATTCCGAGGTATCTCACGAAGTTTGTCCAATGTCGGGATGAACTGGGGAGTGTGGGAATAACAGTTGCTGATGATGATTTGGTGAGTTTGGCTCTCCTAGGACTTCCTAATAGTTGGCATAGTTAGGAAGAATCTGTCAATGGACGGGAAAAATTTCCAGATTGGGAACGAATGTGGTTGGATTTGGTGTAGGAGGAGTTCAGAAGGAACACCAGAGATAGCTCTTCATCAAAGCATGATGATGAAGAGGATTTTTCTTTGGCTGCCAAGGTGAAGAAGGGGAAGGGGAAGAAATTCCACTCTAAATCTGAGTCTAAAGGCTAGACACAGGACATGTACAAGGTGAAGTGTTTTCATTGTCACGAACATGGGAATTTTTCTGCTAACTATCCACAAAAGAAGAAAAACAAGAAGGATTCTGGATCTGTAGCTGGTGAAGCCCTTGCCTCGCAATTTGAGCTTGAATTCTCCTTGATTACATGCATGGTTTCAAGTGCATTGGGATCGTTGTGGTATTTGGGTAGTGGCGCTTCATTTCACATGATGGGAGATAAGGAACTTTTCAGTGACATGGAGGAGAAATATCTCTAGATGCATATTGAGATGGGAGACGACAGATGATACAATACTACTGGGATTGGTACCATTACCTTTCAGAGGGAGTCAGGTAAACCATTACAATTAAAATATGTAATGCAGGTACCAGGTTTGAAGAAAAATTTGGTCTTAGTCAAAATGTTGGAGGATAGAAGCTATGACGTTGTTTTTAGTGATGGAAAATATTTCTTGCGAAATAAAACAACATGTCAAGCCAAGAGGATAGGGATTCGAGTTAAGAATCCCTACAAGTTGGAGATAGATGGCTGCACTTCCATGATGGGCCAGGAAAAAGAAGTGGTGAGCCGGGATGAAGGCGAATTATGGCACATGCGATTGGGCCATATTCATCATGGAGCCTTGAAATTCATGGAACAAATATCTACTGGACTTCCAATGGGAACACTTTCTCAGTTAGATCAGTGCAAGGGTTGCACCATGGGGAAGTATGTAAATTCCACCTTTCATGAGAAGGAGAACCGTGCTTCGGGGATCCTTGAGAGAGTTCACACAGATGTGTGGACCATTCTCGGTTGCTTCAACAACAAAACATAAGTACTATGTAATCTTTATTGATGACTTTTCTCATAAATGCTAGATCTTCTTCATGCAGAATAAAGATAAAAAATTATCTAAGTTGTATGATTTTAAGGCATTGGTGGAGAAAGAGTCGGGGAAGCAAGTGAAGGCTCTTAGGAGTGATAATGGTGATGAATACATCTCTAATGAATTCAAGAACTTCTGCAGCAAAGAAGGAATTCGAAGAGAACTCATAGCGCCTCAACCCACAGAAAAATGGGGTCGTGGAGAGGAAGAACATAATGGTCGTGGGTGCAAAACGAACGATGTTGCATGATCAGGGCCTACCAATGCATTTGTGGGTAGAAGCATTCAACACTGCAGTTTATGTGTAGAACCATTGTCCTCATAGAGTACTTGGCATGAGTACACCTGAAGAGGCCTTCACTGGTAAGAAACCTGATGTTTCAAAATTTAAGATGTTTGGCTCATCTGTTTATGTGCATGTGACCAAGGATGCTAGGAAGAAGCTGGAACTGATTGGTAAAGTTGGGATTTTTGTGGGGTACACAGAAACACCCCATAATTATCGTGTGTATTTTCCAAACAATAGAATGAATTTTGTGCAACGAGATATAAAATTTGATGAGGGGAAATCCATGCGGTTGTCCCTTGGGAGGGAGTTAGACTTGCATGCAGAGGAGGAATTTCCGGTTCCCAAAGATGAGTCTCAAGATTTGGATCAACCACATGAGGAGGTTCATGGAGTGGAGGAAGCCACTCACGCAGAGCCATCCATCAGAAATGGAAAAAGGTGCACCATGGAAGCTGATAGACCAAGACTTGATGCTGCACAAAATGTAGGAGCCCCTACTTCATAGTGCAGACAAAGACAATCTCCTGACCGATTTACTGGATACATGGCTCTCATGAGAAAATTTGTTTTGACTGAACCATCTTTCTTTCAGGAAGCCATGTATCAAACTACCTAGGTTGATGCAATGGTGGAGGAGTATGACTCGGCCATTTAAAAAAACAGTGCATGGGAAATTGTCCCAAGACCGATTGATAAATTAGTGGTAGGTTCAAGATGGATCTACAAGGTAAAGAAAGTTGCTAATGGGAGTGTGGAGAAATAAAAGACTATATTTTTTGTTCGGGGCTTCTCACAGATTGAGGGGATAGATTATGATGAGACATTTGCACCTATCACAAGGTACTCTTCCATAAGATCCGTCTTTGCACTCTCAGCGTAGATGGGCTGGCGCATTCATTAGATGGATGTGAAAAATATGTTTCTCAATTGGATCATTAAGGAAGAGGTGTACATAGAGAAGCCTGGAGGTTTTGAGATCTTCAACAACGAGTCGCATTTGTGCAGGCTCAAAAGAGCATTGTATGGGCTGAAGTAGGCACTCGGTGCTTGGTACACTCAGATAGAAAGCTATTTCACCAGACCGAGCTTCACAAAAAGTAAAGCAGATGCAAATATGTACTATATTTTCGTTGAGGGTAAGCTGTTGATCATTGTTATTTGTGTTGATGATTTAATTTTAATTGGTGATGAGTAGTTGATACACTCATGCAAGGAGTATCTTGCAAGGGAGTTCGAAATGAAGGACATGGGACTCCTTCATTATTTCCTTGGATTGGAAATATGGCAATGAGATGGTAAAATTTTTGTGTCTCAAGGAAAGTATGAAAAGGAGATACTGGGTAAGTTTAACATGGAGAGTTGTAAACCCATGGATACTCCTCTTCCAAGAAATTGGAGGAAAGAGGATGCTAAATCTGGGGAGGTAGTGGATGCTACTATTTATCGACAGTTAGTGGGTTCGCTAATGTATCTAGTGAAAACGAGACCAGACATTTTCTATGTGGTTAACCAACTGATTCAAGCTATGGTTAAGCCTACCAAGCTCTTTTGGAAGGTGGGGAAGCATGTCCTGAGATACCTGAGGGGCACATCAGAGTATGGTTTATGGTACAGACAGACAGATGGAGTGAAGTTGCATGGCTTCACAGATGCAGATTGTCCTGGCAGTCCATCAGATAGAAAAATCACATCAGGGGGGATCTTTAGAATTGGGTTGACAATAGTTTCCTGGTACAACATGAATCAACGATCAGTGGCACTCAGTTCAGTGGAAGCATAATACATGGAAACAAGTCAAGCTACATGTGAGGCTATCTAGATGATAAAGATCTTGGTTGGTTTGTTTGGTTCTTAGATGGATCCGACAGTGATTCATTGTGATAATCAAAGTTGCATTAAACTCTCGATTAATCCAATGTTTCATGATAGGTCCAAACATATAGATATATGATACCATCATCTCAGAGATTATGTGCAGAGGAGGATTGTGTTGCTTCAGTACATTCCCACGGAATATCTGGATGCAGATATTCTGACGAAGGCGCTCACCAAGAGAAAATTCAAATACCATAGAGACAGGATCAAGGTGAAGGATAATCCATTTCTTGTTGAGAGGGAGCGTTGATATTCAAAAAGAAGATTCAAAACCCACACTAGTGCATTAATCACCTGGTTTCATTAAGCACCTACACTAGGGTGGGGCCCATAGGGCTATTTTTAGGTGCATGTCTATTTTTATTATCCCTTAATTTAGATGGACATTAAATTGTAATCTATTCTCAACATGGAATTGAAATAGTTATCTGAAGTGGAAAATTTAGTTATCTAGTGAATTTTGAGTTAGAGGTTGGTTAGTGGGACATGCAGAGTAATTCCAGTTGTAACAAAGTTCGAAGTGCAGTGGTGCATGAGTTTGTGCAAGTTGTAAATAGTTTAACTCAGTTAAGTGAGTTAAACTCAGTTGTGCTAGTTGTAACTGAGGATACAAGTAGTGAGAGATCAAGTGAATTAAATATTAATTAATTCACATGTAATTGAGGATTTACTATTATTAGCTGCATGCATGTCAGATCCAGTGGAGACCCAGTTGAGTTATAGGTGAAAGAGAAGTTGAATATCAGTTGTGACATTATCTACTTCCACACATGCAAGTAAGCACACATTGGATGTGCCTATGATACTTGCGTCGTCAAGGCAGGCATGATTGCATCAATTCAGGGATTGCACAGTGAAGTCATACTATCTGAATACAGTAAATTGGTTAAGGAATTTTCCAATTTTTGTATGACAGTGTGAGACAATTAGCTGATGTTCTGAGGGCTCTTGTGAGAAGAGTTTTGTATGTGATTGTTTCATGATCCATGATATAATATACAATAGAAGATAGTGGGGTTTTTAGCTGTAAGATTTCCCCAGGAATTATCTGTGTTGTGTGTGATTGATCTTTCTTCATGTTCATGTGATTAGCGATTGTGTTTTTAATTCTGCAAAATATTTGTAGAAGCGATTCAGTATTTAACTTTAGCACATTGTTAGATCGGGTGAATCCAAGATATACATACATATTTTATAATTTCTACAATAATTTCTTCACCAATACCTTGAGGAATTTTCTCGTCTCCACCTTTAGGCTTTACCACAATCTCGCCAAAACCAGTCAAGGGATTCCTAGGCCCTTGGGAATTTCCTGAGACCACCTCAGTGAGTTCCAAAACCATTTGGAAATCCAAAGCTCAACTGAATGAAATAACCCCATCACAGCATGGTTATCCGTAAATTGAAAGGCAAGGTTGAAACCACTATCACACCTGAAAAACCCATGCCAATGAAAAAAATAGAACCAAATACATACATGTATGTACCATGCATTCACAAACAAACTAGGAAATCACACATGCAACCTATTAACTGCAAGTATTGCCGCTGAAGCTGCTTGATCCAAATTTTCCTTGCTTGTCCCTTGATTTTCTTTGCTTTCTTGTCCTTCCTTTTATATTATGAAACCAACTCCAAAAATGGAAGAAAAGAGAGATAAATGCCTTAGAAATCAACCACTTTGAGGGGGAAACCTTAAGCACATTAAATAAATGAAAAATTCTTGGATGATACAAATGAAAAAACCTACTTTCTATATATAGGAGTCCATGGGGCCACAATATAATCCTAGCCGACCTAACAATAATAATGTAAGGGCACAATAATAACAATATGGGGGTTACATAGGTAAAACAATAACAATAAGGGGGCTACACTAACAACAATAAGGGGATACACTAGTATTATAGGGGCCTAACATGCCCTTCTCCTTCAAACAAGTGTTGCCCTCAACGCTTGATTATTTCTGAATGCTTCTGTATAAAATTCTCATCCTCTCGTGTGGAGTCTTCAACGGGTAAGTTCTTCCACTTGTTGAGATACTCTGAAATTGATCGATTCGGTAGTTTTCAAGCTCTTGTTTCTGTGACTGCTTCAGAACTTCTTTCATTGCGATGTTGATCTTCCTGTTGTTTCATTTGATTTTGCACCAAAGTTAGGTTATCCTTTGAGAGTTGGAGAAATTGTTGTTGATGCTCAACGTGATATTCCACAATTTTATCATCCATATTAGCTTTCATTTGATCCTTAAAACCATCCAACTTAGCCTCCATTTTTTCTTTTAAACCATCTATGTCATCTTTGATTGCTCTTTGTAAGATCGAAATTTGTTGCACTTGGTACCGTAATTTTGATATCTCATACTGCAATTCTTCTTCTTCATGCATCATAATATATATTTCCGAGGGCTTAATGGGTGTGGAATTATTTTTTGGAGGCATTATATAACTCAATACTGATATCTGTGCTTCAGTATTCCCTTGTAATCACTTCAAAATGATTTTTCAAACAAATGTTATGCAAACTTGTTTAAAAAACACACACCTTTTTCTAGCTTTTGAGGAGCTCGATATTGAAACTGAATTATCTCTGTGATTCGAATATTCAATATCTGAAATTTAGCCCTATAGTAGCCCTCCGAATCTTCTTTTGAATGCCATAGGTTTGACTTGATTTGGATTCTTCAAGGAAAATTTATGCCCAATCTCCCACGATGACCTAATTATGGACTAGTTCAGTAGAATGAACTTGTACGATTTGCCACATGTCACTGTTTCCTCCTTCAGCTCTGAAATTGCTACACAAGAAACTAAAGTTTGTGTACTTGTGGAGATTTTTTACATAATTCTAATCTGATGCTCAGAGAGAGAGTTATGACGTTTTTCCCATGGTCACCTCTTTGAGATGAAATTCAGGATCCTGAAACAATCCTAACTTCCACAAATCATATATAAAAAAATATTATGAACCAAGATCTGTAATTTTTACAAGAGGTTTCTCAAGATTTTTTCTTCGCTCTATAAAATTTTTAGTTTCTGAAACATTTTATACGGAATGTTATGGCGCAAATTCCACGATGACCTGTTTTAGTTGAAATTCGGGAGCCTTAAAAAAACCTAACTTCCACAGATCATATATCTGAAATTATTGTGAACCAAGTCTGAAATTTTTACACGACATTCCTCAGGATTTCAGCTTCGCACTGAAATGTTTTTAGCTTCTGAACCTTCGTAAAAAAAAAATTATAGAGAAAATTCCACGGTGATCTATTTGGAGCAGCGAAACCCTAGAATCCAAGGATCTGATACCAAATGTTATGAAACCAACTCCAAAAATGGAAGAAAAGAGAGATCAACGGCTTAGAACTCAACCACTTCAAGGGGAAAACCTCCAATACATTACATAAATGAATAATTATTAGATGATACAAATAAAAAAACCTACTTTCTATATATAGGAGTATATGGGGCCACAATATAATCCTAGCCGACCTAGCAATAATAATGTAAGGGCACAATAATAACAATATGGGGGTTAAAGAGGTACAAAAATAACAATATGGGGGTTACAGAGGTACAACAATAACAATAAGGGGGCTACACTAACAACAATAAGGGGATACACTAGTATTATAGGGACCTAACATTTTCCTTCCTTTCTCCAATGCTAAAGTGCTCCAAGAATGGCCTAAGTGTTAAAGAGTATGAGAGAATAGAGAGAGAGATCCGAAAATAAACTGAAAAAATGTTAAAACCGACCAAAAAATATGAATTTATCCTTAGAATCATTTTTATTATTAAGGCCTATATTTTTCCTTCAATACTCCTCTCATGCAAACCTGTGACCTTTCATCTCCCTTTCAACTAGGATGTTTTTCCCAACATTCATCTTGGAATACATGTCCCATGACCGTGGTATTATTTTTCCTTTATTAACTTTATTACATGAAATTTTAACTTGAGGTTGTTACAATTTAAACCTAGTGCACTTGGATTTCTTATGTTTCTTATATGATATCATCACAATCTACTAGATAAGACTATTTAACAATAATTCCACTTGATGAGAGGGATCCTCATATCCTTCCCGAAAAAAAAAATTATTCCTGACATCACCAATTCCACTATATGGGGTCCTTGAGAAAAAAACCCAATTAACCCCTAGAAATCCCCCATCGATGTCCCCTGCAAAGATCAGATAGTAACCAAACCCTTGACCACCATCACCAACTACTCCCACAAAACCATCCACACATTGTGACTGAAGCCTAAATCTCTCCATTGCTAAGATTTTGGGAATGGTAGGAAAATCCCCATAGAAACCCTCTCCTTCCCACTGAGAACATACCAATCCCAGAATACCACCAAATGAAACCCCCCCATCAAAAAAAAATTGGGGATGCCTCTAAACCACCTCCCACTGTGCCAAACTGAACCAAGTCATTTGGAAGTACAGAATGGGGGTTGCTTCTAAAGAGACCAAAATAATACCCATAGGTTGATTAGAAATTAGAAACCCACCATGGCCTTGAACCCTTTCGAAATTGACAGGACCAATAGAGTCCCCAGAATTTGATTCGATTTCACTAAACCACCAAAATATTGAACGCTTGCATAAAATGGTGCCTTTGATTATGAAAGTAACTATTTGTGTTCTCCAACACTAACATTGAAGAAGAATAGGAAAACCCTTCCACAACTATTAGAACTGACTCTAGAGTTGGAAGGGAAGAGAAAATCTCAGAGTCCAAAGTGCCAAGTGTATTTTTAGGTTACAGAAATGGAGGCTAAGGTGGTGTCGTCGAGATAGAAATATTCTTGTAAGGGTTTATGGTAAAATATAGCTCATCCTCAAGACACCTCATATCTCTAATTCATAAACCATAAGCCGTAATAGCTACAACATAAACAAAAACCCTAACTTGCAAGACCCACCAGAACCACCCATCATGTTATCAAGGCAATTATTTTGAATTTATTGGAGGAAGAGGTGAGCCATATATCTGATCAAAATCCATGAAATCTGGATAGATTACCTTATTAATATTAAAAGTATTTTTTTTGAAATACTTCATATCAAATACATAACATAAACTTATGTCCCTTAACAAGAATAACCTAAAATGGATCACCGTTATTGAACCTGACATCAAACATGGCAATTTTAAATTAGAGAATCAACACTAAGATCCTCTGAATTAAAATCATAATGAAGCCAAATCCACTTAACATTATAAAGTAATGTAGGAAATTTTCTAACTTTTTGGTTATCCACTTAGGCATGTGCATTCAATTTGTTAAATACTAGAATTGGAAAATTAATTAAATATGCTTATTGCACGCCAAGCCCTCATAACAAAGCCTTATACTCTCGCATTTGAAGGATGAATGAAACAAATTGAAGCAGATAACTAGCATGGATTTTATATCCAACCGATAATTAATTATATAATAGAATATAGTATGTTCCTAAAAAAAAATGGAACTACCTACACATCTGCCAAGAAACTCTTATACATGACAAATCTTACAACAATATTTGGACACACACTGTAGAAGCACTAATGCACTAAACCTTTTGTTAGTTCGCCAGAAGAAGTTCCTTTGTTGAATTTTCTTCCTTGAAGACTTAGGGGACACACAAACACACTACTAAAGAACATTTTTTTTTTCCCATTTGAAAGAAATTTTGATTCTGAGTTGGAAAAGATCATGGCTCAAGCATCACATGTAATTACATTCTTATTAGGAAACCCATATTCTCACCATTCCTTGGTAGGTCCACACCCATATATCTTCATGTTTATCCTTGTTCCATGAGGGGAAAGTTATTCAATCCTCTAAAAGGGTGATTTCGTACTCCACTAATGCCACAAAAATTTATTTTCCCCAATAATTATTAGCAATAAGGTGCACAATACAACATAATACATTTATCCTCATATGACATGTTAACAGTGCCTTGGTTTCTATATTCAATTCCCCCACCCCCCGAGTATGGAGGAGAATATGCTAATGATAATGAAAGGGATAATTCTATTTCATGATAAAAAACACCATATTTTTCATTTCTCGGCTGACTTGAATGGAATACAAGTTCATCCTGTTAGTATTATTGTAAATGATAAGGTGAGTTCATGAAGTTTTGATTATTTATTTGAGCATGTGTACTGTTACTAGAGACCACAGGATGCCTATTCCACTTGAATTATTTGATTAAGTGTATCTACAGTCTCAAGTGGAGTGAAAATAAGTTAACTGCAAGTCCATAGTGTGAAAATTTTGATATGAATGAAAAATTATACTACATAAGCTATGAAATATTGAGTTGAATACTTCCACAATTTACTGTTATTTTTACCTAACAAAACATGGAAATAATTCTGCACTATAATCCTAAAGGATATGATTTAGCATCCAGCTGTTATTTAATTTTATTGGACATGTTTTGATAACTAGCAGTCACTCATTAGTTTCCATGGTTAGAGAGAATTTCACCCTTTTGACAATTACCATCCATCATCTTTGATTATGCATACGATATGCTGTTGAATCCAATGATAATTTGTAGGAGACTATTTAACAGTGAAGTGCTAATTTGCTAGAGATAGATCAATAGTTGATGAAGTTGTTTTGTAATGCAATTATACAACAACAATAAATTTGTTGTTATCTTTTTAGATGTGAAAGTTGAGTATAATTCAAGAATAGTGGCTCACTCAAATGAATGGATTGCTACCTAGAATATATTCTCTGGTGATTTTGGGCATTGATATTGATCTATATATATTGCAACTAGTGTACTATTTGTGTGTGGTCCAGTAATTGGATATGATTCAATAGAGTTATCATAACTTCCAAACTCCGCAATAGTGATATCTAATTTCTGGGAGGGCTTTCTCTTCTCGACTCAGAGAGTTTACTCTACCTAATCTACTTGACCTAATATTTTCCTGAAGTTAGTTCACTTTCTTCCATTCTTTATGTAGAAGGACCTGTCTCTAGATAATGCTTCTTCTAGTCATAGAAGCATTTACTGTGTGCCTCTTGTTTCCTATTGATACACCTAATGTTGCTATGCACCCGATCAGGTCCTAATCTTGGAAAGTGAGTGAGAAATAAAGAATTAGAATTTGGAATAGAGAAGATAGTTTCTCCATATGCAGAATCAACCATTTGGAATATAGTTGATATGACTACATTCTCACACGACCTTATTGATTTATGTAATCATCATTGATGAATTAGAATAAACGAGTTTTATTCTTTATTATTATTACTGCATATCCAAAACTCGTGAACTTGTTGTGGATACTAAATATATTGTGTGGAGATATTTAAATGGAGTAAACAGAATCAGGAATCAACATAAATACATATATATTTTATTAATAATTCTTGAATGGATGATTTACATTGTGAGAGGCCCTAGCTTAAATATAACCCTAAATTCCTCTTGGTGAATGGGCATGATCTTTGATCATGCCCTTTTCCTTAATTAAACTAATAGTTACAGGGATAATTAATTTTTATATAACATTTCCTTCCTACCAAAAATATGTTTGTCCTCAAAGCATACGTAATGATGAATGTTGTTTGTTGAAGATTGCAACAAGAAACAGTGAAGGAGGCATCCTGAAACAAAATTCCTGATCCTAGTTGGAAAGTGATCACCAAAACTAGGTGGGGGCCACACAGGTGATTTTTGTCGCAAAGTCTATTTTTAGACATGTCAATCATATTCTATGAGTTGCAAGATGCTATTTGTGGATGGTTGGTCAAGTTGGAAAAATATATGGACTTCTATTTTTAGACATATTGGGCGGAATCTATTTTTAGATTGCCAGTCTAAAAATAGATATGTCGAATATTATTAGCTCTTAATAATATTTGGACTATAAAAATTATCTTATTCTCTTGGAGCACTTCAGTTAAGTGCACAGATGTGGCACAGGAGCTAACAAAAGGAATTACGCTATTCCTAAGGGTTAAGTGGAGCTATTGCATGGATACTTCAGTTAGAACTCATGTGAGAGAGTTTGGTGGAGTTGATTGAGGAAGTTAATGGAGTTGTGTTCAGTTTAACTAATCTAAACATAGTTGAGATATTTGTATCTAGTTTAACTAATTGATACAATTAGTGAGAGTGGTGTGAATTAATTATTAATTAATTCACTAATTATAAACTCATTAATAAACTAAAGAATACATCAGTTAACTTCAGTGCATGGACAATTTCAGTGGAGACCAGTGCAGAGATAGGTGAAAGGGCAAGTATGACTATCAGTTGTGACTATAAGTGATGCATGGTTTGCATCCAACACTCAATAGAGATGCCTATAAAGACTGCGTGAGCATGGCTGGGGTAATTAGAACTCATCAAGAGCCATTCTTCAGCAGGGCTTGCGCAGTAGAGGCAGGCTAAAGGCTGGCAAAGATCAGTGCATGGGATTTGCAAGATCGAGCCTGATTAGTGTGTAGCAAGTGGAGATTATACTGAGAGCTTGTGAGGAGCTTTGTATAATTATTGTTACATGATCTCTATGACATATATAATATACAGATAGTTGGGGGTTTTCAGCTTTAAGCTTTCCCATTACATACTGTGTTCATATGTGTGAATTTTATGGCTTTAATGTGTGCATGCAATTGATTTTATTTCCGCATGTGATGATCAATGGTAGAAGAGATTCTGTATTGTGCATGAAGTCAAATAGTGTGTGATCAGGAGAATCTCGGTGAATAATATATCAGTTATTCAAATTTCTACATGGTATCGGAGTGATATTGATCATTGGAGCAATTGCAAAGCATTGAAGCGGTTGAGTTTTAGGATAAACTCAGGAAAATAAAAATGGAGAAGAATGACACTATTCCGGTATACTTGACAAAGTTTGTCCACTACAGGGATGAGCTTCGGAGTGTAGGAGTTAGTGTGGATGAGGAAGGACAATTCAAGAAGGTTGGGATTCGAGCAAAGAATCTCTATAGACTTGAAGTAGATGGGATGTCTACGAAGCTTCCTACTATTGGGAAGTGCAAGAAAGACATGCAATTGATGCTTGAGAGGGAGCAAGTTTTGCATGCAGGTAATAGTGAACCTCAGGATGTGGAGCAGCCACAAGATGAGGATCATGGAGTGGAAGAAACCACTCATGCAAAGAAATTTCGTGCCAGATGGGCAGAGGGAGTGCATGCAGCTATACCACCAGGTGAGAGGTGGGGCGACATGCATGATTAATCCCAAGAGGAGATTTCTGGGCAGGATTCATGAGATGGTGTGGATCTCATGGATTGAACCTGGCTACGAGGTGCCCATAGCGCAGCAGTAGCAAGATCAGTTGGAGTGATGCAGGCAGATCAAAGTGACAGTGTCGGATACTGGAGCGCGGATCAGAGTTGGCAGCAAGTGCAAGAGTGCATGGGTGCAAGAGTTCAACAGCGCAGTAGTTCCTGATGACATGTGCAGTTGGTACCAGCAGAAGTCGAAGACTTTGATGATAGATGCTAGATGCATCAAGACTGATTGAGTTGTTTGGAGCCTATTCAGTTTCAAAGGAGTTGCAGAGCAGATGCATGGAGTTGCATGGCGCTTGTGAAGGTTGCAGGGCGAATGCATGGAGTTGCATGTCGCATGAAAAGACAGTCCTTTCTTGTTGAGAGGGAGTGTTGAAGATTGCAACAAGAAACAGTGAAGGAGGCATCCTGAAACATCATTCCTAATCCTAGTTGGAAAGTGATCACCTAAACTAGGTGGGGCCCACACAGGTGATTTTTGTCGCAAAGTCTATTTTTAGACTATGTCTATTTTTAGACATGTCGATCATATTCTATGAGTTGCAGGATGCTATTTGTGGATGGTTTTTCAAGTTGGAAAAATAGATGGACTTCTATTTTTAGACATATTGGGCGGAATCTATTTTTAGATTGCCAGTCTAAAAATAGATATGTCGAATATTATTAGCTCTTAATAATATTTGGACTATAAACATTATCTTATTCTCTTGGAGCACTTCAGTTAAGTGCACAGATGTGGCACAGGAGCTGACAGAAGGAATTACGCTATTCCCGAGGGTTAAGTGGAGCTATTTCATGGATACTTTAGTTAGAACTCATGTGAGAGAGTTTGGTGGAGGTTATTGAGGAAGTTAATGGAGTTGTGTTCAGTTTAACTAATCTAAACATAGTTGAGCTATTTGTATCTAGTTTAACTGATTGATACAATTAGTGAGAGTGGTGTGAATTAATTATTAATTAATTCACTAATTATAAACTCATTAATCAACTAAAGAATATATCAGTTAACTTCAATGCATGGGCAGTTTTAGTGGAGACCAGTGCAGAGATAGGTGAAAGGGAAAGTATGACTATTAGTTGTGACTATAAGTGATGCATGGTTTGCATCCAACACTTAGTATAGATTCCTATAAAGACTGCGTGAGAAAGGCTGGGGTAATTCGAACTCATCCAAAGCCATTCTTTAGCAGGGATTGCGCAGTAGAGGCAGGATAAAGGCTGGCAAAGATCGGTGCATGGGATTTTCAAGATCGGGCCTGATTAGTGTGTAGCAATTGGAGATTGTACTGAGAGCTTGTGAGGAGCTTTGTACAATTATTGTTACATGATCTCTATGAAATATATAATATATAGATAGTTGGGGGTTTTCAACTTTAAGCTTTCCCATTACATACTGTGTTCATATGTGTGAATTTTTATGGCTTTAATGTGTGCATGCAATTGATTTTATTTCCGCATGTAATGATCAGTGGTAGAAGAGATTCTGTATTGTGCATGAAGTCAAATAGTGTGTGATCAGGAGAATCTCGGTGAATAATATATCAGTTATTCAAATTTCTACATTGTTGACGAAACACTTCACTCTCCCAAGAAGCTTCTTCTTCTGGTAAGTAATTCCACTTGATTAGGTATTCCTTGACTACTTGAGATCACAAATTCTTTTCTTTTATGGAGATGATACCTTATGGGTCTAGAATGGCCCTTCATTTTTCATAGAAAAATGAAAATTTTGTTTGTGATGATTTATGGTAACCAAGTGCCTTTTTGAGGCAGGATACATGGAAGATGTTGTGAACATGAATTTTATAAGGACGACTTAAAACTTATGCAACTTGGATGATCTTTTTGTTGATCTGGTATGGTCCATAAAACCTTGGTGCCAATTTATTTTTTCCCTTTTGTTTAAGGACAACTGCTTCTATGACTGAATTTTGACAAACACCCATTATCCAACTTCACATTATCTCTCAGTTCTGTTTCAGTCCACTTGCTACTTCATAAAGATCTTTGCATTTTATAGATTTTATTTTAGAGTTTGGATGACTTTTTGGGTTTCTTCTAACTATTTTTTAACAACTGGTAGTCTTTATTGGATGATAGAAAGGTAATTCCATTTTGGAGGCTCATACCCATACAGAGCTTGAAATGGAGTCATTTTTGTTGACGTGTGGTAAGTAGAATTGTACCACCATTCAGTGAAGTGTAACCACTGAACCTAGTTATTTTGTTTCTCTGTGGCATAAAAACATACGTAGGCTTCAAAAAATTTATTGACAACTTTAGTTTGGCCATCTGTTTGAGGATGGTAAGCTGAACTCATGTTGAGGTAGGTTCCTGTATGATTGAAAAATTCCCTCCAAAAATTACCCTTAATTTTAGAATCTCTATCACTCACAATGACCTTGGGAAATCCATGTAATTTGTAAACATTTTTGAAAAATATCTCAACGATTTGTTTTAATGAATACAATTTCCTCATTCCAATAAATTGAGCATACTTGGTGAGTCTGTCGACTACTACAAGAATTTTATCTTTACCCTCAGACACAGGTAACCCTTCGATACAGTCCATTGATATTTTTTCCCATTTCTGATTCAGAATATTTAAAGGATGAAGTAGTCCAGGTGTCATAATATTTTCATTTTTATCCCTCTGATATTTATTGCATTCTGCTACATATTTTTGAATATCGTTACTCATTCCCTTCCAAAAGAATGAGTGGTATGCATTATAGTAGGTTTTAAGGAATCCTACATGTCCAGCTGATAGTGAATCATGTGATTCTTTGCAAATCTTGGTCTTAAACTTGGAATTTGAATTTAGATAGATTTGTTCCTTGTACCATAGAATATCGTTCTTCCATTCAAATTTTTAGTTGTGCGAAAGGTTATTGATTATATCACTTGTTTCTGGATATTTTGCAGATTCACTTCGAATCTCATTAAGCCATTCGAGAACAACAACTGAAACTACAAGTAGTGATGGTTCTTCATCTTTCCTAGACAGAGCATGTACCACTACATTGTCCTTTCCTTTTTAATGTAATATCTCCATGTCAAAGGCAACCATTTTTTCAATCCACTTTTGTTGTTCTTTGGAAAGAGTTTTTTGTTGGAGGAGATACTGGAGACTATTATGGTCTGTTCGTATGGAAAACTTTCTCCCCAAAAGATATTTCCTCCACTTGGCTAGTGCGTGCATAATAGAAAGAATTTATTTGTTGTATGTAGATCTAATAAGTTCCCGCTTATTGCGTTTCTTGCTTTTGAAAGCTATTGGATGACCATATTGCATTAATACTACTCCTATACCAAAACCTGAAGCATCACACTCAATGACAAATGGTTTAGAGAAGTCTGGAGTTGACTTATTTTAGGGAATAACTTGTTCATAGTGGCTTGGAATGTTTTTGGTGCATTGGTTAAAACAAAATCCATTATTTTAAAATCGTAATGACCTTCATGTGTTTGGAATGAAATTTTTGCTACGTCTTCCAATCTTATTCTGATTTGGTAATACCTCGAACTTAAGTCCAATTTTGAGAAGTATTTAGCACCATGTAGTTCATCCAACATTTCATCGATAAAAGGGATTGGAAACTTGTTTTTAATTGTTATTTTGTTTAGTCCTCGATAATCGATGCATAACTTGAACGATCCATATTTCTTTCAAACTAGTACAACTGGAGCATCATACAAAATTTTACTTTTTGAGATGATTCCACACTTTAAAAGATCTTGGAATAATATCTCAATTTCATTTTTTTGATGATTTCGATATCGATATGGTCTAAGGTTGATGGGATTTGATCCTACTTTGACTTCTATTGTCTGCTCGATTTATGTTTTCAGCGACATCATCATCAGAAGGTCTTGGAATATTTTTTCATGCTTTTGAATCAGCTGTTGGAATTCTAGTGATTCTTCGTTGAACATATTTGAAGTTAACATTTCTAATTGATGACATTGTACTACACAAGCTAGTGCTCCCTTCCGAATAATTTTCATCATCTGGGATGACGATACATTTGATTCTTAGGTGGTTGGAATCCATATAACTTGTACTTATGCTCTTCCCATTTAAATTTTATAAATTTATTTTGATGGTTGGTAGAGTAAGTGCTAAGAGTTTGTAACCATTGCATACCTAAGACCACATCCACTTCTCTTAGTGGTACAATGTAGAATGAAGATTCTAAATTAAAGTCCTAAATCCGCAATTTGAATTTATGGCATTTCCCTACCTTTTCAATTTTTTACTGTCAATTGCCATAATCTTCATGTTGGGCACGGTAAATGTGAAAATGTTGAGTCTTTTTTCCATGGTTGAATCCAAAACATTGTGGGTGCTACCGGTACCAATCAAAACCATTACTTTGTTCTTCTTGACATGTCCTTTTAATTTTAATGTCTGAGGCTGTGATATACCTGTCATTGCTAACAATGATACCTGCAGAATAATCTCATCATTTGGTTCTAGAGAGAATCTTAGTGAATCTTCAATTCCCTCTACTTCTGATTCATCATTGTCTGAATCATTGGTTGCTTCACATGTATACAAATTCTTGGTTTCTTTCCCTTTAACACATCTGTATCTCAGGTCCCATTTTTCGCCACAATGTCTGCATTTACCTTCTTTCATCCTTTACATTTCTACATTAGTTTTGTCTCCTTCACGAAGATGTGGTGTAACATTTTTCGTATTATCTGTGTTCACATACTGGGAAAATATTCATCTCAAATATTCACTTTCAACCTTTGACCATAACATCTTTTCAAATTTCTTTTCATTAGATTTTGCTTTTTTTCTTGCTACTTCTATCGACATAATGTCATGAAGATTAAGTTCTGCTTGTAGATGGGGTTTAATTCTTGTGATGTATGATTGAATGAGACAAGTTTTAGATATTCCGAGTACTCATGTGGCTAATTTTCTCCATTCCCAGGTGTATTCATTCACATCACCTTTTTGTTACAATCTGGTGAGTGCTGAGAAGAACTCTTCCTCCTTAAGACCTAGTAATCTCTTAAAGAACACATTTTTTAACTTCTTCCAACTGATGGCAAGTGTCGTCTTCTTCCACCACATATACCATTATATGGTTCACCTTCCATTTGAATGGATGCATGTATGATAATTTCATCATCACTATCAATACCTTTAATCTCAAAATATTCTTTCGCTTTATTAAACCAAGCCACGCTGCCTTTTTCATTTCCGTCAAATTTGGAGATCTCAAGTTTTTCTCTTCGCTGATATGTAGCTAATGACGGAGCGAAGATGGGGTATTTATTTGAGATTGGAATATTTGTGTATGGATTCCAGAGCTGCCTATTTTGAAAATTCGTGTTACTATTTTCTTGATCAAGTGTGGAAGATGTCTTTGGAGACTCGAGTCTCTCATGTGAGTGTAATGATTTTGATGAATCTAGAGAATTGAGATGTTCAACAACTTCATTATCCTAGGGTATTTGATCAGGTGTAATCTTCATGGTGTTACAAATACAGGTCAACATCACCATATCTTGATCCACTTTGCATGAAAGGTCTGCTTGATCCTTTTGAAAATCATTTTTTCCCCTCGAGCCGACTCTCTATTTTATTTTTTGTGACTTGGAGCTCTCCGATTTTTTCGCCATGTCCGGTCACCTTAGCCTCAAGATCTGTCAATTTTTTATTGAAATCAACCATCGACATTGATGTAACCATCGAGCATGTATGAGGTGGAGTATACTTATCCAGTTTACTCTTTTTATTAATTTGATCCTAATTATTATTATTATATATATATATATATTTAAATTATATATATATATATATATATATATATACATATATAGATATATATATATATATATATATATATATATATATATATAGATAGATATATATATATATATATATATATATATCTGTGTGTGTGTGTGTGTAATATATTAATTTAAATAAATTAATATAGAACTATGTTATATAGTATAGTATATATTTAAAAAAATACAAGGTAAAAATTGAGATTTCAAAAGAAACACTACTACATTTGGCGGAAATTCCGACACTTGGTTCCGACGCTTTTGACCAAATGTCGGAAATTTTCCCAAATTTTTTCCATCCCGCCCGAAACCGTCGCTATACCGACATCTATAGAAAAGTGTCGCAATACCGACACTTAAAAATGTGTCGCAATTGCGACCTTTGGAGGAAGACATCGCAATTGCGACACCATGGCCCAAAGCGTCGCTATTGAGACGACTCCAAACGTCGCAACTGCGACACAATGTCTAGGTGTCGCCATTGCGACGTTTGGAGGCACCCGTCGTAATAGCGACGCCTTTTCCGCCGTTGGTATAACGACACTTATTTTCGCGCTACATAAAAATACCAAACTTATATGCGCGCTACATAAAAATTCGAAACTTATATGTGCGCTACATAAAAATGATTTTATTGTTTCGTATTTGTCGCAATAGCTACATTAACGTCTTATATCACGTGCGCATTCGCCCTCTGCTCTTGTAGAACAACATTTGCCCTCAGCATTCGCGCTCAGCTCTTGCAGAACAGCATTTTCCCTTAGCATTTTCCCTCAGCGTTCACCCTCAGCTCTTGCAGAATAGAATTCTCCCTCAGCTCTTGCAGAACAGCATTCGCCCTCAGCTCTTGCAAAATGGTAAGTTCTTACTGCAGGCCCTTCCTCCTATAGTAGGGTTGACTCTATTTGGGTTTTTTTGGTCAATTCCATTAGATTGTGTTAGGCTGTAGGGTTCTCTCTAGATGTCAAGAATCAAGATTCAATACCTCTATTATCTTCATCACCCAATACAAGATTTAAATTTTTCCCAAAGAAACGCTTATTAATTTGGCAGCCATTGTTTCTCCCTGCTTTAAAAACCCTACATTTAAATGAAAACAAGCATTGCATTTCAACTACAAAAATATATTAGTGTTCAAATGTACATGTGTGCTACATTAACGTCTGATATCACGCGCGCATTCACCCTCCGCTCTTGCAGAACAGCATTCGCCCTCAGCATTCGCCCTCAGCTCTTGTAGAACAGCATTCGCCCTCAGCATTTGCCCTCAGCTCTTGCAGAACAGCATTTTCCTTGCATTCGCCCTCAGCTCTTGCAGAACAGCATTCGCCCTGCATTCGCCCTCAGCTCTTGCAGAACAACATTTGCCCTTCATTCGCCCTCAGCTCTTGCAGAACAACATTCGCCCTCAGCTCTTGCAGAATAGCATTCGCCCTCAGCTCTTGCAAAATGGTAAGTTCTTACTACATGCCCTTCCTCCTATAGTAGGGTTGACTCTATTTGGGTTTTTTTGGTCAATTCCATTAGATTGTGTTAGGCTGTAGGGTTCTCTCTAGATGTCAAGAATCAAGATTCAATACCCTCTATTATCTTCATCACCCAATACAAGATTTAAATTTTTCCCAAAGAAACGCTTATTAATTTGGCAGCCATTATTTCTCCTTGCTTTAAAAACCATACATTTAAATGAAAACAAGCATTGCATTTCAACTACAAAAATCTATTAGTGTTCAAATGTACATGTGTGCATCACTTGTGTAGGGTATTCCTTTTCCACTTTCACATTATCCAAGAATGTGTGCAATATAGTTCATATTTTTTGTGATTTAGATTGTCTTGAAAAGGGAAAGGTAAATTATTTCCCATGGAAAAAGAAGGTTTTCCCTTTTTATAGGTTGTTTGGACTTACGTGGAAAAATTTATGGTATGCCTTTCATATTATGTAGTTTAAATTTGAATTAACAGATTATTATACATGAAAATATAATTACCTATGTGATGTCCTTTATCACTAATTAAAATTATAGGGTTTCAATTTCCTAGACTCTAACTCATCTGATGCTAAATTCTAGGTTCTCATTGGTGGATCACTCTTCCATTGATTTCCTTTCCCTCTTGATCTTGTCATACTTTAAAAGTCATCAATGATACATATATTATTTCAGGTATCCCAAAAGGCTTTATAGTAGAACATATTGTGAAGTTTTTTTGACACTTGAGGATTCTTTTTAGAACCGCAACGTGGTCTATGCTATCGAGTTATATATCAAGCAACTTGTCCTTAATAACCACACTATGAGGTAGGTTCAACCAGTTTGAACTTGTTGGGACATAGCATATGAAGTTGTGTGATGAGTCCATATCACAGGTCTATTATGGTGAAAAAGTGAAGACACGTAATGATAGTTATTATGTTAACATTACTAGAAACATTTTCAAAATTATCCATGCTATCAAGATGTCAAAATTCCAGGCATTAGGTGTCAATACTCGTAGCTAATAGATAATAATAATAATATAAAAAAATCACAAATTTATTCTTGAAATATGATTGTTACACATTGGTAACCTAGTTCATGAGTTACTATCACCCAAAGATTGCAAAACAAACTTAAAATATAAATTATACCAACATGAGAATCCAACTAAGGGTTTTTCGACAAAATCATGCCATAACCTGGCATTTTGAAACCCAAATTTGAATCCATCATAAGTAATACAATGCAAACTCAGATGGATTTTCAATGCATGTTTGCATGCTACACTTATTCTCCGTCTAGATATCATTTTTTAAATGGAACCATTAGTCAAGCCCACAGTCCTTTTTATGTGAAAAATTTCATCTCTATTTGAGCTCTTTTTTGCTCCACCACCTCCATAAACCAGTGTTACATGGGGTCTCGCCCCCCCACCTAGGGGTCTAGATTCCTCGCCCCCTCGCGCTCCGGGGTCTTGGGGACTTCTAGGGGATGTTTCCCTCACGCCCCCTCACATCCCCTCACCGCCCCTTTTAGTTTATGGTTTCGTGTTAAAATTTGATGTGCCACTTAGCATATTTGAGAATCCAAGTGATTCTGATTCAGATGGTGACATGGTTGATCTTGATATATTTGTGCAGAAGTTGGATGTAGAGACTAGTGGGGCATTAACTTGAGCATTTATGCTCATTTATCATTATGATGATATCATTTGATATTCATATGTTATGTTTTATGTTTTATGTTTCAGACATAACGTATTTGCGTTTAAGTTTTATGTTTCAGACTTGAGTTGTAAACTTTAGTTTAAACTCTATTTTGAATCTTGATATAATATGTCATATGATATCTTAAACTTTATTTTCATTGTACATTTTTAGTAGTTACATTAATGATTATATAGTTACAAACTTACAAACTTACATGCATGATTGTATGATGTCTGTTTTAACTTTTAACTTTTAAATTTGTTTCAATTATATGATTCATCATTCATCGATTTGTAATTTTATCATTTATGATTTATCTTTCATGATGCAAGTGTATGATGACTGTATATATATTCCTTGCAAAAATATAGTTACATTTTAAATATTAAATTTTATAATTTTTATGACCCCGACGTCCCCCCACGTTTCCTGAAAATTGGTAGGGAGCTTTTGCATAGGTCGCTCCCACGCTCCCTCGTCCCCTCGCTCCCACCTCCAGGGGACTTGGTGGAACATTGCCATAAACATATGCAAACATATATCATGATCTTGGAATTCCATTACATATGTATGTGCCAATGTTCCATAATCATGCCCCATCATCAATTTAAGAAATTTCCATTGAACATCAAATTATGGAGGGGGGAAACTTTTTGCTGCAACATTTGGCTCAAAATCAGGGACCATCTCTGTATGAGGTGAATGAGAACTATAGATATTTGAAGAAGTAGATTAGTGCCTTTTCCTCTGGCCATGGAGTCATATACAGTCATCCATCACAAAAATTTGTCTTTGTTCATTCTCACCTTGAAAGTTGCAAAAATTCATGCCCTAATTGAAACGACACTAAATTTGAAAGATATAATAAAAATGCAAGCTAGAAGTGCCCTATTAATACAAAGGGAAAACCTTCCTACGTACCCTAACTGAGATAAATTTTGATTGAATAGGAAACATGATATTTCCTATGGAGTTGATCCAACAACTTGTTAAATGTATGGGACTAAATCATGCATTTTATTTCCAGGGAAACATGCGCATGAAGAGAAAAAGTGCAGAATTAATGGAAAATCCATACATGCCACTTATAAAAACTACACCGAAAGGTCAAAAAATACTTAAGGCCTTAACTTAATTTGAATCCAAAAATGACAAAACAGATTAGTGAAAACACGAGAGTGGTGTGGGTGAACAACATAAATAAAAAGTGAAGATACCTTTCCCCAAGATGCCTTTGTCACCATTGTATGAAAACATG